>JARWLC010000016.1:74359309-74699309 GCA_033318265.1 Phyllotis vaccarum | reverse complement strand
ACACTTGCCTGGACTACTTAAGACACTGTCTCAAAAAAAAAAAAAAATCAGAGAGAAAATAGATTAGATGTCTGAGACTAAGTGATTGCTAAAAGGCACCAAATTTCTTTCTGGAGCAATGAAAATTTTCTAATATTGATCATAGTGAGGTTTGTACAATTTTAAAAGTAAAAAATACTTTTAAAAACTCATTTGTATGGAGCAGGCAGTGGTGGCTAACACCTTTAATCCCATCTTGCAGGAAGCAAAAGCAGGTAGATCTTTGAGTTTGAGACCAGCCTGGTCTACAAAGCAAGCTCCAGAACACACAGGACTACAAAGAAACACTGTCTCCAAACACACACACACACACACACACACACACACACACACACACACACACACAAAAACCCTAAGATCTGTTCCAAAGAGATCTACATTATTTAAAAGACAGGCCACTCTTAGCTCTGCATGTTAAATTATAACATAGAAAGAACGACAATTATAAGGCAAACAACTTAAATTTGAACATTGGACAGTTGGTGCTGTTGAGGTATCCCTAGTTTCTTATAAGATCATAAAAGGAGTTACTTTTTAAACATGAGATGAGAATACACATAAAAGTCTTTGCAGATGAAATGGCATGGTACCAGGGTGTGGTTGGGAAGTAGACAGGGATACAGAAGGTCTCACCCCCAGTTACAACTATCAGAGCAGTGTGATCAGATTTCATTATACAATTCCACATTCGCAACAGTGTAATTTTTTTTCCCACCATGTATCACAGGCTAAACTAGAAGAGGCTAATCAATAGACCTGGCTGGCCTCAAACCTGTAGCAATCCTCCTGCCTGTGACACTTGAGTACCGGATGGGCTGCAATCACAGACATGAGCCACGACCACACATCTGACATGAAAATTCTTAGAATAGAAGAAATTTCATTTCTCTTTCACTTAAAGCTGATCATGCATCACTTATCAATTCCATGGCTGGAGGATGGAGTCATTTTCAACCACAGTCTTCGAGAAACAAAAGTACCCTGAGTTTGGGCATGGTATGGAGCATGTTTAGCAGATTAGGGCCTGGGTGTGACCTCCAGACTCTCCTTTCTACCCTCAGTGGATCGCTTCTGAATCAATGACAATATTTCAAACAGAGATAAACTCCGAGTCCAGGCTATAGAACCTTTACACTGCACTTATGTACAACCAACAAAACACACAGTAGGACAACCGGGATGTGCACAGTAGGGCAACTCGGATTGCTGTGCATCCAATCTCCTTTTTGTGTCATTTATTTGGCTTTAGACATAATGATTTTTCTTAAAACATCCTGGAACTTCTCTTGAATTTTTATGACATTTTTATTTATTTATTTTGTGTGCTCACAATCATACCACAGTATTTCTGTGAAGGCCAGAGGGCAGCCTGAAGGAATCAGTTCTCTCTCTTCCACCACCTGGGGCCAGGGTCAAACTCGGGTCATCAGTTGGCTGCAAATGCTTGAGCCACAGTTTTAACACTGAGTGTCTTCTTGAAAGATAAACTGATCAATTTCCTTTGGTTTCTCAATTTCAGTTCCTCATCCAATGAAAGCAAAAAGTGTCTACTCCAGAAATCCCAGGCTGTGGCAGCAGGCCCTTTGGTCACACTAAAAGGAAAAGGTGAGGACTAAGGGTGTGTTCAGTGAGAAGGTTCAGCCTCACAAAGAATTTCAGGGTGCCTAGTTCCCACCCTTGTCCCAGATGGGCCAAGAAGTGGGTCTGTCACCAGTCCCCACTTCACCTTTAAGGAAACACTAACGATGAGCCCTGTTAGGAGGCTTACCACCAATCAGTGTATCTGAGCAACCTCCAGTCATTTCTGGTCTAGGAGGCAGGTGCTATGGTGTATCCTCACTTTGCTGAGAATTCCAAGTTAGTTATTCTAACTTACACAGCTTTAAAGGCTGGAGAGATGGCTCAGTCAGTAACGTGCCTGCTGTTTAAACATGAGGACCTGAGCCAGGATTCCCCAGCACCTATGAGGACTGGGCACAGACAGACAATATAGCTAGACAGTATAGCTAGAATGGTGAGCTCTAGGACCAGCCAACAAACAAGGAAGAAGCAATAGAGAAAGGCACACAAATTGATTTCTGGCCCTCCTACACATGTACACAGGCAAACACACCTGCACACCCACACACATTCATACACATACTAAATTAACTAGTTAAAATTACACAGCTTTAAATGATACAACCAGGATCTGAACCCAGTATGTTGGGCTCCATCACCTCTTGGCAGGAGCCAGCTCACATCTTTGCTGTGTATCATTAACACTCAAGGATCTGAAACCTTAATTAGGCTCAATGATGTGCTTTGGCAAATGCAAGTAAAGTACCTCCTCCAGAAAAAAAAAAAAAAAAAAAAAAAACAGCCCCCTCAATAAGACCACCAGTTCTTATAAGCCTGGCTCTTGAATGACAAAAAGCATCTAACACCCTTTTTTAAAGGCACAGAAATAACTTCAAAGCTAAAAATGAAGACTCTCCTTTGCCCTAGCACCCTCTCCACCCCTGAAACACCTGAACGAAAGGCTAAGGTCTGAGCACAGGGACTCTAAAATTCAACACTACCGTGAGAAAAAAAAGAAAAAAAAAAACCCACAAACTATGCGGGCGGGAGAGGGGGGGAGCCTTCTAAGGGAATACAGATCCCTGTGTCCAGCAAGAGAGTCAACAGCCAACATGAAGCTTTCCTGAGTCACTCCCATCTCTACATACAACACCCAGGAATGACAGCACCAAAACTACATCAGGACTCTTCACAGGGAGGCAAGGATGGAGACACAGACTCAGACTCGAGGGATTAAACTTCAGCATCACTGAGTACATGCTGTCCACACCCATATTCCACTCCAGCCTCCCCGCCGGCTCCACCTCTCCGCTAGTGGCACTGGCTTGGGCAAGGCATCAGCCCCATACAGATTCAGAATTGGGCAAGAAGGAAAGGGTTTCAGGACACAACCGGAGACCTCAAACGATGAGCTAGAGGGGGAAACGGAGGGAGCTGGAGCACGAACCAACAGCCGAAATGCAAAAGGCACAGCCGGGAGAGGGAAGCTGTGAGGCTAATGAGCCGGCTCTGGGGACACGGGTGCAAGGAATAAGGGAGACAGAAGACAAAGCGGCTGCAAACACGCCCTCGGGGGAGCCAGGAGCTGCTCCTCTGGTTGGCTGTGGACAGAGGCTCGGGGCCAGCAAACCCAGGGTCTGGAGATGCACTTTGCCTCTGGAAACAGAGGCGTCACTAGGGATAAGAGACCTGGACCGGAGAATGACTGAAAACCGGGGACCGGTAACTGGAGCTGGGTCCCTGAAGGGTGACGGAAAAGGGACTGAGACACGCACTAGAGATCCAAGAGTCCAGGGTGTGGAAACCTGCCGGGCTTGGGAGGGTCTGGAGAGCAAGCTCTGCTCTAGGAGTTGGCTGTCAATGATGAAGGGGCGAGGGGACAGGAGCGCCAGCCCGGGGAAAGTGAGAGCGGTGCATGAGACCCAGGGCCGGGGCTCGGAGCTTGCGAGCCACCCCGCGAGAGTCCGCAGGGTGTTGGGGAACACCGGGCCCGGAGTGTGAGGCTGCAGCGGCGCCACCGGGCGGGTGACAGCGACGGGGCCGCCACTCACCGCTCATGTTGCCGCTCCCGGGGCCGCCGCCTGTCGTACCGCCGCCGCCGCCGCGTCTGCAGCCGCCGAGCTCCACACGGGCCGGGAGAGCGCGCGCCCCGCCTTCTGCCCCGCCCCGGAAGCACGGGCCCTCCGAAGGCCCGCCTCCCGACCCGGAACCAAAACAGCCTCGCGGGTCGACCTCCCCATCCCGGTGCCGGGAAGATATCCTTGCAAATTGAGGTCCAGACCCGGTTGCGAGATAAGCGTACTGGAAGCCTAGTGGTGCAAGATTATCAACCAGCCCTCGGGAGAAGGCAAGAAGATCACGAGTTCAAGGTCATCCTTAAGCTACATAGTGAGTTGAGACTAGATTGAGCTCCTTGAGACCCTGTCTCAAAGAAGAGAAAAAAGTAATGAGCCTGCAGATCCTAGTGGCACAGGCTCTAAATCCCAGCATTCAAGAGGCTGCGTCAGAAGCCTAAGCTACAGAGTTCAAGAGTTGGGGATGTAACTCAGTGGTAGAGCATGTGCCTTGCACCTGTGTGGTCAGAGCTTCAACTCTGTGCAAACAAAAAGAAAGAGCAACTTATCAAGACTCTGAAAATAAAAAGTAAAAACCGGGTTGTGCATGTGCGAAGCCCTAGGTTCAGCCTCCAGCATCAGAAAGTGAAAGAGACTGTGTGTCTGTGAGTGATGGGCCAACGCAATCAATAAAGAACCTCTTTTAGGCCAAGCTCAGGATAGGTATTCCAGAAGGGACAGGTCAAATTTCTTACCAGGAAGGACAGAGTGAGTGAGAAGTAGGTGTTGAGAAGGAGGTTATAGAAAGCAGGGGAAGCCCTTTTGTAAGCAGGAGACTCTTTACTTAACTGCCTGCCTCTTGATGGATGGCCGTTTCAAGAATTTAAGGAGAGTGATGAAATCAGAATTGGACTTTAAGAAAACTTCATGGGCTGGGGAGGTAGCTTAGTGGTTAAGAGTTCTGGCTGCTCTTCACTTCCTAGCACCATATGGTAACTCCAGTTCCAAGGGATGACACCCTCATACAGACCTAAATGCAGGCAAAAAACACCAATGGGCAAGAAAGAAAAAAAACAAAACAAAACTTCCCTTGCAATCCTGGTCTGTGGTGCACATGCATACCTTGAATCCCAGCACTCACAAGATGGAGACAGAAGAATCTTGAGTTATGGCCTGAAGTGCCTAGAGGACTTTTGTATCAAAGAGAAAAATCACTTCCTAAAATGAAAAATAAAACTCAGTAGGGCTTGGGAGAATGGCAGCTGGTTAGGGGGGTACAGTAGCTGTCCAAGCAACTCTGTGAGAGACGAGAGTGAGAACACACACAAGTATTATATTCACAGCGTCTGCGAAATTCAGGATTTCGCCCTATTTTAAAGCTGGGCTTGAAACACTATTTCCCCCTAATGAGTATGAGGCTGAAGCTGGAGTCATCCAGCCTGGGTAACTTAGAGACAATTATTATTTATTTATTATTGCATACCTGGCTTCTTCTGTTTACATAAAAACACAGAATAACTTTGCTTCCTTTGGCCATTGGGAGAATCCAATTTGTACTGAAATTCTCCATGTCTGTAGGTGCTGCCATACAAACAGGACACTATGGGGCTTATAGAGCTTTTTTTTTTTTTTTTTTTTTAAGAGATAATGGAAAATTCAATCGTATAATGAAGGAAACTTCCACGGTTCACCTACCAATGATAAGATGGGGAATGAATCTAATGTAAAGAGGTTTCAGAAGTAGCTGTAGACCAGACAGGTTCATTCTCTAGAATGATCTGGTTTCTCCATCCCTGTGACACTTTCCAAAGCAGTTGGTACAGTCTTGCCATAGTCACCAGTTTTCGTGGTGACAAGAATGGTCGCACCCTCCTCCATGGCAGGAAGTGGGAAGAAACGGTCAGAATCAACTTTGGGGTTGCTCTGGACGCAGTCCTCACAGGTACATTCTTCCACTGTACACTCCAGGCTCCGGGGAAGAATCCCCACGTCCTCAACCCTGTTCTTCATCAGGTCCGTTTTGGCCTTGTCCAGCAGAATGGATCCTGATGATACAGAAACAGCCATTCATCAGAGGGCCCAGTATACTGTCATAGCATGCATGGCAGAACACAGCTGCCCCAGACCAAGAGTGAGACCCCAGCTCCGTTGTGGCCATGAGGCAGGGTGCTTTTGGGGTGTGTGAAGTTTTTAAGTCTTGTTTTATGTTGACTGCATTTAACATTCAGCTTTCACGTGAGAATGTACATGACTAGACTCTATAAATAGTACAGAATGTGACAACAAAAGGGATATGGAGACAATGGGCTGGAGTCAAAGCTGCTACCAACCAAAGCCACAAACCATATACTTATTACCCACTTGGCTCTTGCAAGTTCTGAGGGTCTGACCCCATCTTACACAGGAAATGAGCATATGTCCCAGCACATCGGAATCAACCTATGAGTGACACTTTGGAAAACAGAAGCTAAAGCTGAGCATGGTGGCACACACCTGCAATCCCAGCCACGCAGGAGGCTGAGGCGGGGTGAAGTTGGAGCTAGCAAGTTGAAGCAGGGCCCTGAGTTCAGACTCCAATACTAGAGGAAGAAAGACTATGGAAGGAATTTTTTTTTATTATTTATTTATTTATTTATTTATTTATTTATTTATTTATTTATTATGCTGGAAGGAGTCACATCACAGTGTACCTGTGATGTCAGGAAAGCTTACGGTAGTGGATCAACTTCAGTCTAATCAGGCTTGGCAGCAAGTACCTTTATCCAGTGAGCATCTCACCAGCCTTCAAGATGTGTCCCGTGTCATAGTTTTCCTAACTTGACATCTTACGGAGCATGTTAGTACATTGATTTTTCTGTTTATGTGGCAAGGTCTTATTCTGTATCCTCACTGTAGCCCAGGCTGACACCCTACCATTTTATTCTATAATATGTGTGAGTGTTTGCTGCATGTCAGTGTGTGTACCATGTATACACCTTGTATACAAGAAGTGTTGGATCCTCGGGAACTGAAGTTATAAAAGGTCGTTAGCTGCCATGTGGATCTTGGAAACCAAACTGTGGTCGTCTATAAAAGCAGAAAGTGCTCTTAGGCACTGAACCATCTCTCCAGCTCATAGCCTCAAACTGTTGGTGACCCTTCTGCTTACTTCAACCTCAAGAGAGTTGATATTACAGGTGAGGACCATACTTCTGGACAATTCATTTTTATTAATGAATTTCCTTTGATCTCATAGAAGTCCCCAGTTTCACATATCTGTGAAGAATGGGTTTTTAAAAGCACTTATTGTGCCTGGTGCTGGTGGTGTATGTACAACTTTAATCCCAGCACCTGGAAGGCAGAAGCAGGCTGATCTCTTTAGTTCAAGGCCAGCCTGGTCTACAGAGCTAACAGGACACTCGGGGCTACACAAGAAACTTGCCTTGAAGAACCATAAAGAAAAAAGGCATTTGTTGCATAAGCCTAATAATTTGAGTTTTGAACCTCAGAAATCACATCAAAAATGGAGTGTGGCAGCCAGGTGGCAGTGGTGCTACACGCCTTTAATCCCAGAACTTGGAGGGCAGAGGCAGGTGGATTTCTGTGACTTCAAGGTCATCCTGGTCAAAATCCAGTTCCAGGACAGACCGCCAGGGCTACACAAAAAAACCCTGTCTCAAACTCAAAAAAAAAAAAAAAAAATGGGGTGTGGCAGCAGACATCTGTTATCCCAGATCTACAATGAGGTTAGAGATAGAGACAGGAGAATTACCCCAGAAGCTTGAAGACCAGCTATTCTGGAGACTCAATCCAAGAATGGAAAATGAGGGACCCTGCCTCAAAGTGGAAAATATGAAGTGACTCCTGAAAATTGTCCTCTGACCTCCACACATACTGTGGCATGCACCTACACTTTCTCTCACATAAAAGACTAAACTTCTGCTTCCCAACATTCCACGGTGTAACCTTTTCTATTAAAATACCTCTTTCAGGATCTGGAGAGATGGCTTAGCGACTAAGAGCTCTGGCTGCTCTTGACGAGGATGTGGGTTTGATTCCCAGCCCTCACCTGGTGACTCACAACTGCCTGTAACTTCAGTCCCAGGGGACTCTGGCTTCTGGGGGCAATGCACACATGTGGCACACACACACACACACACACACACACACACACACACACACACACACACACACACACACACACACACATGAGGCAAAACATTCATATACACAAAATAAAAATAGATAAATAATAAAACATCTCATTCAGAGTTGCTCTAGAAATACACTAAACTTGGAAAGAAAGATCCTTCCCATGTCACTTCTGTGTGGACTTAAAAAAGCTGCTTACAGAAAAACAGCAGGGTGGTGCCTACCAGAGGCAAAGACGTGGAGGAAATGAAAAGCAGATGATCAGAAGTCCAGAGCTACAGTTACAGAAGACGAATCTGTAGAGCTAGCCTGTGACCAAATGAGAGGATGAGACTGTAGTGCTGCCGATAACACAGAGTAGATTCCAGCCTCCTCACCAGGAAAAATGGTGAAGGGCCAAGATGGGGTTCAGTTGGCTCGCTCTGCTAGCATGCACAAGAAGCTCTGGATTCAATCCCAGAACTTCACAAACCAGGCCTGATGGTTTGAGATCCACTTGAGGATCAGAAAAGTTCAAGGTCATTCTGAGACACATAGTCCAAGACCAGTACGTGACACAAGACCCCAACACCAAAACGGTCACCTATGTAAAGATGTGTCATTTATTTGACTGTAGTCACTGTTTCCCTGTATATCTGTAATCAGAACATTATAACATGTACTTTACTTATGTACAATTTATATGTTAGCAAATTTTGATTGGTGATGATAGCACAGATCTAACACCAGAGGCAGGCAGATCTCTGAGCTCAAGGCCAGCCTAGTCTACAAAGAGAGTTTCAAGACAGTCAGGGCTACACAGAAAAATCCTGTCAATAAAAAATAAAAAATTAAAAAATTCTAGGTCTGAAGAGCTGGCTCAGTGGTTAAGAGTTCAGGCCCTAACAGTCATCTGTAACTCCAATCACAGGGAATCTAATGCCCTGTTCTGGTATCCAGAGACACTGTACTCACACGCACAAACCCACTGTCAGACTGGAACATACGCAGATAACTTTTAAAACAACTAAAATGTATTCTCTTGCCTGTGAATCACTTAGAGGATGGGGGTGAATTACCCACTGCTACCACTGAACTAGAAAGCAATGGGGAAGATGCTTTGCAGTTTGTGTATGGAAAACAAAAGCATACAGAAAACAGGTCAAGAGCTCAGAAGATGGCTTAGCCATATAAGGACTTGCATGCATGAGAACCTGAGTTTAAATCTCTAGCATGCTGGTAAACAAGCACATGCCTGTAACCTCCCAACGGCAGAAATGAGGGTTAGATATCATAGCTGCAACAGCATGCTTCTGGACCACTGAGAGACCCTGTCCCATGGCAGGAAGATAAACAGCAACAGAGGAAGGCATTCTGACCTCATGAGCAAGTGCACACTTGTATTCATGCACCACACACACCATCAAGGAAAAAAGTTAATTAAAAAAGAGAGCGATACAGGCCAATGTCCACTGTGTGTCTAAGAGATCACGGGGAATAGTGTCCTAAGAGGTTCTCAGGTGGAGCATTTACTTCTCTCAGACTGGTGGTATTCTGTTGCCTAATAATTATTCTTGAGATGGTTAGTGAATCCACGAGCATTTTGGGCAGTAAAATGATCACATGCAAGCAGTGCTTATAATTTTATTAAAAACATGAGCAGGAACTTGCCAAGACACTTAGCCTGAGAGTACCAGGCCTGGTTTCCAGTGTGGGATAATTGAGCATCTCACCCGTGTGCTAACTTCAGTGAAAGACACTTACCAAGGAAACCTTAAGAGCAGTTACCAAGAGAATTATGTGGCAGAGTGGGTGGGGAGGGGTGTCCCTGAAAGTAGACCCGCCAGCCTGCCAAACAGCTGTCGATGCCAGGATTTCTCTCTCGTTGTTCGATTTGGGGGAGGGGGTGTGTGCACTGGCCATTTTTTATGTTTTGTTTTGAGACCTGCACATAGCCTAAGCCAACCTTAAACTCCGGTATAGCCAAGACCTTGACCCCTCTGATCCTCCTGCCTGTCCTACCCAGGTGCTAAAATGACAGGCATGTGTCACCACACCCAGCTCAAAATTTCAACTATCTACTAACACATTTGAAAGTGCTGTAGCCAAAAAAAAAAGTTAAAAAAGGAAAAGGAAATGAAACTTGGAAGAGCCACCCTACAGAAATAGATTTCAAAGAGTCACCGCCAAACTGACCTTGGTTCTGAAATTTGTCCTTCAGTGCTTCAGAATGCATCTTCCTCAGCAAGAATGTGAGTGTGAAAAGTGCAAGAGAAACCAAGATCAAACCCAAGAAGGTCCAGAGAACAATGTGTAGTCCTTTCATTGAACTGGTCACACCTTCATTGAAAGAACATCACAGAGATATGAGGCCAGAGTTAAGTATTCACATCAAGTATGAATTTTCTAACACGCGGCTCACCTGCTGCATATTCATGAACACCTTACTTGGGGTGGGTGTTTATTGAGACAAAGTCTCACGTAGCTCAGGTTGGTCCCAAACTCATCTTGGCTGTGGATGTGTCACCTCCCGTGAGTGTCCACTTCCTATGCTGGGATTGCAGATCTCCAGCACCTTAACCATAAGTGTCACTAGGAGACAAAGCTGTGTGCACAACAGCCAGGCACTCTAGAGCTCGGCTCCTTTTGTTGTTCTTGAGACAGTATCTCACTCTAGCCCAAAATGCCCTGGAATTCACTATGTAGTCCAGGCTAACCTCAAATTTGTGCAGTTCTTAGCCTGTGGTTCAAATGCCTTAGGGTTGTAGGATAACCCTGTCACAGGTTTTACATATAAAATATCGGCATTATGATTCATAACAGTAGCAAAATTGCAATTGTGAAGTATCAACAAAATAATTTTATGGTTAGGTGTCACCTCAGCATAAGGAACTGTATTAAAGGGCCACAGCATTAGAAAAGTTGAGAATCACTGAATTAGAAGCATCCCTGGCTTCATGAACATTGACTTTTAAATTCTAAATACCATTTAATTAAGAGCTGATGAAATTTCCATCACCTTTGGCACTGAATAACATTTATTTGGTTCTGAATAATTATTTTGCTCCAGGAGACATTTAAATCATAGCTTGATTTCTGATTTTGATTCAGGAAAGCAAAACCAAAAAAAAAAAAATCTCTCCACCTTCTCCATAATGTTTATTCTCTGGTAGATAAACAGGCACTATCAAGAATGCTTCCCAAGAAGAAGCAGCTATTGAAGGGTCTCACTTACTTGGATTGCAGTAAGGCTGACACGGTGCAGGAGGGTCGGAGCATCGGAGGTGGCAAGGTTTGCAAGCATGCAGCAAACTGTCAAAATATTCACTGTGCAAGCAGCGCGGGGCCATGTGGGACATGATCACTGGAAAAAACAACACAGCAGACAGAATAGCATGGAAAACAAGCAAATTCACAGCAAGAGTTCCCTGTGGACAGTGGATAGGGGCGTTGAGGGAGGAAAAAAATGATCCCAACCTTGTTGGTTCTTATGAGGGCTTCAGGTATTGTAGCAAAGGATTCGAATGCCTCCCTGGTCCTCCGTTTCTAAGAGGCTTGGGGAGGGCAGTAAAGCGGTATGTCAGAACAAACGGTACCTGAAACAGAAACTGCCTATTTATAGAGGAGATTTCTCACCCAGGTGACAGTCACACAACATGGACAAGCCTACGGCATCAAGCAGAAATGCGGTGGCCATTTATGAACCATCTATCCATGGGCTGTACCGTGTGATAGGTCTGATAATGAGAGCTGTGATCCTTACGCACATAACAGAGGGGCGAGAGGAAAGAGTCAAAGATAACTGACTACCGGCTGTGCTTTGGCACCTAGGGCTACAGGGGTCTGAAAGGAAGATCATTTGGGGTCTTTAAGTCATGACAGTGAAAGCCATCCTAGCCAGGCGGGGTGGCGCATACCTTTAGTGCCAGCCCTCTGGAGGAGAGGCAGACAAATCTCTGTGAGTTTGAGGCCAGCCTCATCTGAGGGCTACATAGAACAAAACATCCAGTATACGTCCATGAGAAGAAATGAGCTTTTACCATCCCCCAGGAACTGCTGAGGGATTTGGATTGATGGCTTATGAACATATGTCATATCCTATACCATCCTGTAGTGAATGTCAGGGTCAAGGATTCAAGATTGAGTGTCCGTTTGGTACATGCTTATAATCCCGTCATTTATGAGGCTGAGGCAAGAGAGTCTCAAGTGGAAAGCCAGCCTGGGCTCCATAGCACGATCCTGTCTCAAAAATAAAATTTTTAATTGAAGCTGGGTATAGTGGCATGCGCCTATGTAGATGAGATGTAGAAGCACTAGGTAGTGAATTCAAGGCCTACCTGAAATGCACTGTGGCAACCCTGCCTTAAAACAACTATATGATTAGAGGCTGAAGAAATGATTCAGAGGTTGCACTGGCTGATCTTCCAAAGGGTCTGGGTTTGATTTCCAGTACCCACATGGAGGTTTACAACCTTCTGTAACTCCAGTCTCGGGATCCAGTGCATTTGTCTGGCCCCCATGGCCACCAGGCACACACATGGTGCACAGATATACATGTTAGCAAAACACCCATACCATAAAGTAAAAATAAATATGTTTTTTTAAACACATGACTAGGCCGGGGAGTGGTAGCACATGCCCTTAATCCTAGCACTTGAGAGGCAGAGGCAGGAGGATCTCTGTGAGTTTGAAGCCAACCTGATCTGTAAAGTGAGTTCCAGGACAGCCAGGGCTAAACACAGAAAACTTATCTCAAAAAACCTAAATAAATAAATACATGATTGGATCCATACCAATACCTAAGCCTGGAGACTTAAGGGTTGGTGTGGCTTACCTGTTGCAAACAGGGATGGAATTTTATATAGTAAACCTAGAAAGATGACTCAGTGGCTAAGAGCACTTCCTTGGCAATCATGAGAAGCAGAGTTGGAATCCCAGCACCCGCATAACAGTTGGATGCCCAATGTACCTTACAGTTCCATCTGAGATCTTCAGGTTTGTAGCTGGGCTGAGAAGACCCAAGCCTCAGCTAACGGAGAGTCTTGTCTCCCTTAGAATGGTAGAGTCATAAAAGACACCTGACCCCTGTCCTGAAGCACACGTAGGCACATGCACCTGCACGTGCATAAACAGAGACATGCGCAAATTAAACATATAATTTTTTTTAAGTTTAAATGCCAACATGGCATGGTAGCGCGTGCCTTGAATCCCAACATTCAGGAAACAGGTAAGCAGATCTCTATGAGTTCAAGGTCTCCCTGGTCTTGAACTCAAGTTCTAATACAGCCAAGGCTATGTCTAAAAAAAACTGATAATAATAATAATAATAATAATAATAATAATAATAATAATATCATCAATTTGAATACATTCCTACAAGCCAAAAAAAATCTGTGTTCCATTGTTGACATTTTTAAAAAAGTACTAATGAGCAATTAGAAACAATGGTTGGTAGTTCAGGTACCTAAATCATAGCTTTCATGTGTCCCCACTGTGCAGAGGCTCCTGTGTGTTCTGCCTTATCAGCCCCTGATGGGCAGTGTTCCAGAGAGAGAGAGACAGGAGCCAGACAGACTGGAGAGGCTCGGGAAGAGCTTCTTTCTCATAACTTAATTAGTACTGATTAGTAATGTTTGGCTGGTTGGTTGATTGATTGGTCTTACTTTCTTCACACAGGGTTTCTCTGGGTTGGCCTGGTTTGTTTGGTTTGGGTTTGGTTTGTTTTTCTGTTTTGATTTTTGAGACAAGATCTCATACTCACTATGTGACCCAGGCTGGTCTCAAACTCATGATAAGCTTCCTGCCTCAGCCTCCCACATCTGCGATTACAGAGAGTGTACACTTGCCATCGCCGTCTTTGGGGGATGGAGGCTGTGGCTTCAACCAGCCTTGTCTCACTACACAGCCAGATGAGGTAGGGAGGGGGACAAAGCCCAAATTCTTAGAGCAATTTTTTGGAATGGGGGAGTGGACAACGCTCAAAGAGGCTTGAGTTTTCTTGGTTATATTTTAGTTATTAGGTAGAACAAAATTTATTTTTGTTTTCTTTCCTTGTATATTTTATAGTCTTTACATTTTTTGTCATTTTTAGAACACTGTATAATGTTGAAGTGGTGATAATGAAATACGGAGTTTCAAAACACACGTTTGCAAATGTAGAATTTGAGTATAGAGCATCAGTAGAAGGGACCTGGGAGATGGTTCGGTGGTAAAGGGTATAAGCTAAAAACCTGTGTTCAAATCCCCAGCACCCATGTGAATAAAGCAGACATGAAACACACACTGGTGACAGACAACCAGATCCCCTGGGTCATTGGTCAACCAGCTTCCGTTTCAATGAGACACCCTGTCCAAAAATAACAAGGTAGAAAGAGGCTGAGTGGTGGTGATATACACCTTTAGTCCCAGCACTCAGGAGGCAGAGGTGGGCGGATCTCTGAGTTTGAAGGCTAGCTTGATCTTCAGAGAAACCCGGTCTGAAAAAAAGGAAGAAAGGAAGGGGCATATTTTCTTTATTAGTGATTGATGGGAAAGGGCCCAGCCCACTGTTGGTGGGGCCACCTCTGGGCTGGTGGTCCTGAGTTCTATAAGAAAGCAGGCTGGACAATTCGTGGGGAGCAAACCAATAAGCAACACCCCTCCATGGCCTCTGCATCAGCTCCTGCCTCCAGGCTCCTGCCCTCACTGTTTATTTGTTGATGGTGGTGGTGGTTTTGGTTTTTTTGGAAACAGAGGTTCTCTGTGTAACCGCCCTGGCTGTTCCAGAATTTGCTCTGTAGACCAGGCTGGCCTCGAACTCACAGAAATCTGCCTGCCTCTGCCTCTCAAGCCCTGGGTAAATTAAAGGAATGTGCCACCACCACACGGTACCATGCCAGTTTTATGTAGTGCTGGAGACTGAACCCAGGACATCTTGCATGCCAAGAACCGAGCAACTCTAGCACTAAGGTCAGCCCCAGCCATGTTTTATTTTCCTCTGTCTGACAAATGCAGAGCACGGAATTGAAGCCCTATACAAATCAGGCTAATACATTGCCCTGAGCTACATTCCCAACCCAACGCCAGGCTCTTCCACCCGGCTCATCTCCTTCTGTCCTCACTGCTGTTAGACTTGTACTGAATTCTAAAGACTAGTCCCCCTTCAGTGCCTCTTTCCCTTCATCCTTCTTGGGTATTTCCTCCCGTAAATCCATCACAGTCCCACTCCTTCTTGGCAACGGCTCCTTGGAAGACCGTACTGACACTGGAGTCCCTTCTTACACCCTTACCTCTTGCTTTTTAGCATTAGCCTGTGTCTTCTCCTTAAGGACATTTTCAGGATTCCATGTTCTTTATGTGTTACTTTATGCTTTTGCTTGCTGGGGAACGGGTGTTACGGTGTAGCCCAAGCTAGTCTCAAATTCACTCTGTAGCCCAAACTCTTAAGCCTCAACCTCCCAAGTTTAAGTTATAGGCCTGTGTCATCCAGGCTAGATATTACTCTGTTACTTTAACAGAGTGTGTGTGTGTGTGTGTGTGTGTGTGTGTGTGTGTGTGTGTGTGTGTTCATGCTCATACACAGCCCCCACCAGGGGCATATGAAAATGACTGAACAACTTGAAATCTTTCTCCTTCTACTATGTGGGCTCCAGGGATTGACTTCAGCTCCAAGTCTGTGGCAAGAGCTCCTGAGCCATCTCACCAGCCCACTCCAATGTTAAGACTCCATATGGTAGGAAGCACATCTAAAAGAAACTTACTGAGTTTTTTTTCCATGGTTGTAGTATGGGGTTTCTGGCCTGGACTTTCAGGCCTAGCCTCAAGGTTTGGATGCACAGACCCGCAAGTCCCACCGTTCCACTGAAATGCACAGACACTTACATTAATTGTACGCTGATTGACCTGGGGCCCAGGCATATAACTTGATAACTCTTTACCCTTAAACTATCCCATGACTCTTATCCTGTTCAGTTATGCGGCTCAGTGCCTTTTCTCAGAGCAGCATAGTTATCCTTTGATTCTTCTGCCTTTTCTGTGGCATTTCTGCTCTGTTCTTCCTGTTCCCAGAGTTTTCTTAGTCTGGTAGTCCCGCTCACACTTCCTGTCTGCCTTTGGCCAATCAGCGCTTTTTGTTAAACTCGTAGATTGGACAATTATTTACAATGTAACATAATAATTCCACTACACATGGTACCTACCAGTGTCTTGTGCATAGAAGACCTTGAGCAGCACCAGATGGAAGGGGTTTTCTCAGCTCATGAGATTACCTGGTGATACAGATGTGGCATGCTCTGTCTGTGGAGACTTTTGTTTACAGTGGGGATAGGAAAGGGAGCAGTCGGTGGTTAAAAAAGAAAATCTAACTTCCCCAGTATAGTTGCCCTCTTAATTGGGAACAGTGGGGACATCCTGGAGATCGAAAGGAAGTCACTTTGACCAATTCTAAAGTATAATTAATTTAAATTTATTTTATGTGCATTGGTGTGAGGTGCCAGATCCTTGGAAGCGGAGTTACAGTCAGTTGTGAGCAGCCATATGGGTGCTGGGAACCGAACTCAGGACCTCGGGAAGAACATGGTGCTTCCTAAGGTGCAGAGAGAAAGAATTTAGAGTAGCTGAACTTCAAAGGGAAACTGGGAGCTAGGAGGCAGCCTGGAGTTGGTTCCAGACCCAGTTAGCCTTTCCATGGCCACAAACAAGGCTCTGGGGGAATGGGCTGAGGTCAGAGAGGCAGGAGAGGCTTCTGAGAACCCTCCCTCCCCACCTTAGAGTCCAGCCTTACCCTATTTCTCCTCCAACTCCATACCGGTAGAAGGCTCTCTAAAGCCTAATTGAAGAGGCCGACCAGTCTGGGGTCAGGGTTAGAAATCCACTGGAGGCCAAGGCTTCAGTTCTTTTGAGACTTCTTTAAACCTACTGAAACGTCTTGCCTGGGTATGTTATGGGTATGTATCACAAAGCAATGTGGGTGCACATGGACCGTGGCACAGTCAGTACTCACTCTCTCCCTTTCGAAGCAAGGTGTCTTGCTTTTGCTGGCTGGTGCAAACCCCTCTGGGAATTCTGCTTCCCTCCCAACCCACCATATTACAGATGTGCACTCTGCCATGCTGGCTTCATATGTATTCCAAAGATCTGAACTTGAATTCTCACACTTCCCACCCCAAATATTTAACCCACTGAGCCATCTCCCCAGCCCCATGAAGAAAGGAGTTTTTTTTTTAATATTTATTTTGAATTACGTGTCTGTGTGTGGAAATGTGCATGAGTGCCGGTGCCCATAGAGGCCAGAAGAGGACATTAAGCCACCTCTACAAGAACTGCAAGTACTCTTGACTCCTGAGTCCTGTTCCCAGACCCATAAGGAAGTTTTTAATGCCAGTCCTCTGGCTGCCGAGGCAGGAGCATCTCAAGTTTGAGGTCAGCCTGGAATCCAGCATGGGGTTCTGTCTTCTTGGGCCTCCTTTTGTTGAGTCAGGTGATGTCGTGTAGCCATGAATTACCTTTCTTGTGTGGCAATCCTGCCGGCCCCCCCCCCTCTTGATTTTTTGGAACAAAGTCTCACTCTGGAGCCCAACCAGGTCTTTCCCTTGAGATCTTTCCATATTCTCCAGGGAGCTAAGATTACAGGGTGTCAACATACCTAACTGTTACTAAACTTAGTGGCCAAGGATTATTGTTTCAAAATATCCTATGTAGTTACGCAATGATGGTGCACACCTTTAATTCCAACACTTGGAGGCAGAGGTCAGCCTAGTCTACAGGGCAAGTTCTAGGATAATCAGGGATACACAGAGAAACCCAGATTCAAAACAAAGAAAAAGAAAGGACGGAGGGAGGGGGAGAGAGGGGAGGGAGAGGGAGAGAGAGAGAGAGAATCACTGGGAGAAGGTGCTATGAAACACACACATGCTAGAACACGGGGAGCTGTGACCAGTTTCTCCTGTTTACAGAGACTTGCAGGTTCCATGTTGAGGACAAGCAGATTTAGTATGACACTTACTCATCTGGACTCCTGGTGGCAGCAGTGCCCAAGGTTAGTCTCTGCAGGACTGTTGTCACACACATGAAAAGGAGTCTGATTTCTAGCTTGTCTGAATTTTGGTCTTGCCCTTTTTTTGCCCCACTCTGGTGTGTGTGTGTATGTGTGTATGTGTTGTGTGAGTGTGTGGATGATATATGTGTGTAGTGTATGTATGTAGTATGTGTAATATGTGTGGTATATGTGTGCTGTATTGTATATGTAGTGTGTGTGATGTAGGGTATGTGTGGTATATGTGGTGTATGTGGGTAGTAGGGTGTGTGTGCGCTACGTACCTTTTTGAGACAAAGTTTTTTCCCTGAACATAGAGCTCATAGTTGGGGCCAATCTGGCCAGCCTGTGTCCTGGGTTATAGATGTGGGCCACCACCATCCACCTCTACGTCAGTGCTGAGGATTCAAACTCAGCTTCTCATGTTTTGTTGATGGTGTTTGCATCTCACTTAGTTATTTTGTGTGTATGTGGAGGTTAGAAGACAACCAATGGGAGTTTCTTTCTCTCCTTCCACCGTGTGCCTCTACCTGCCGAGCTACCTCGCTGGCCCAGGCTCTCACTGTTCTGGAAGAAGCACTTCACTCAATCAGCATCTCCCCGCCAACATTCTCATTTGGTGGTTTCAGAGACAAGGTCTCATTAGGTACACTAGGCCAGCCTGAGCTCACTGTCAGCCCTTCAGGCTAGCCCCCACACACACACCTACTATAGGTTCTTACCACCATACCCTACTTGCTTCAATCTTGAAGTTCTGACCAAATGCAGCTAAGCTCCTGGATTTCTCTGAGACACCACAATCCCTCAGCCCCTCAATGATAGCACCACACCCTTTTGATAGCAGTTGGGATCATCGGTGGAGCCCCTGGAATGTTGGAAAGCCGTAGGCCAGGTCACAGAAAACACCAGTCTCCGGCTATGTGTTACTTTAAGCAATGACTAGAAAACACTATTATCAGTGCTTAGAATTTTTTGGTGCCATATCCATGGGGAGGAAAATGATTAATACACACTATTTAATGAAGTGTAGCATCTGCTTTCCCCTAAGGCTCAAGGGTCTTTTTGGAAGACAGAAAGATTCTAAGAGACAGAGGTGATGGAGGATTCCAGGGAAACGTCTTCCGGACACAACTGGGTTGATGCACAAATGAGCTCAGATTGTGGCAGCATGCATATTGTCTGCACAGTTCAAGCCAGACATATGGATTCCCATCCCTAAAACAAGAAGCTATATGCAATTGATACCTGCCGGCCAAAAAAAAAAAAAAACAACCCTATTTTCTCCAAAGGAGTCTCACATTTCATGGCAGATCCATGGGTAGTCAGCCAACAGAAAACAAACAAAAAGCAGCCATGTGGGTGCTAGGGGTTGAACCGGGTCCTCTGGAACAGCAGTCAGTCCTCTTAACCACTGAGCCATCTGTCCAGGTCATTTATTTGTTTGTTTGTTTGTTTGTTTTAATGAAAGAAAAAGAGCATAAAGTTGGGTGGGTAGGAAGGTGGTAGGGAGAATCTGGGAGCAACTGGGAGAGGGGGAAAAAACACAGTCAAAATATATCATATGAAAAAAATGGACAAAAGAGGCAGAAAGATGGTCCAATGGTTAAGAGCACTTGGTGGTTCTGGGTTCAGTTCTCAGCACCCACATGCTGGCTCACATCCACCAGTAATTCCAGTTCTAGGGGATCTGATGCTCTTTTCTGGCCTCTAGACGTGCACACAGTATACAAAACGTCATAGGCACACACATTAAAAACAACTAAACAAATAAATAAACACATCTTTCCTCTTAATTAAAAAAAATGTACTTATAGAAAATAGGATGTGTGTGGCTCAGTTGGTAAAGCATTTGCCTAACATGTATGAGGCACTGTATAAACACAGTATAGTGGTACATGCTTGGAATCCCAAAACTCAAGAACTGGAGGCAAGAGAATTAGAAGTTCAAGGTCATTCTTGACAAAGTTAGAGGCCAGCCTAAAATACATGAGATCTCATGTCAAAAATAGTAATGTTGGGGGCTGGTGGTGGAGAGATAGCTCAGTGGTTACGAGCACTGGCAGTTCTTCCAGAGGACCTAAGTTCAAGTACCAACACCCACATGGCAGCTCACAATCATCTATATTTCCAGTTCCAAGGGATCTGATGGCCATTTCTGGCCTTCACAGGTACCAGACATGCACATGATGCACAGACACACATGCACACAAACCACTCATTCTCATAAAAGGAATAATTTTTAAAATAATAGTAACAACAATAGGCACTAGGGAGATGGCTTTGCAGGTATAAAGGCTTGAATTTGAATCTTGATCACCCACACAGAAAGCGGGGCAGGGCTGTGCAAGCCTATAACACCAGTATTAGGGTGAGCGGAAACAGGATGATCTGGGAGCTTGCTGTCCTAGGGAAAACAGGAAGCCTTTGGTTCAGTAAGAAATGCTGTCTTCAAGCAATAAGCTGAAGAGGGACAAAGGAAGACACGGACGACCTCTTCTTGCTTGGTGCACACACGGGCATGCACACATACACACACACACACACACACACACACACACACACACACACGCACACACACACACACGCGCGCGTGCACACACACACACACACGCACACGCATACACATGCACACACATGCACACACATACACACACATGCATACACATGTACACACACACACACGCATACACACACACATGCATACACATGCACACACATGCATACACATGCACACACGTGCACACGTACATACATTAATGATGAGGATGAAATCAATACATTTTGTTATATTACCTTCAATGAATTAGAAGGCTGGATTAATCATATACACTCCGTCAGTCTGATATCAATAGCAAGACTGTGCCTCTGTCTATGTAAACCCATTATTCTAAAAAAAGACATCCTACTCTTTGCCCTCATTATGGCAATATCTCAGCAGACAGGGGAAAGTGCCCAGGTAGAGTTCAGATCCCTTTTCATAGTTTTCTGTGTGGCTTGAGTATGTCAGTTCCCTGTCCCGTACTTCAGGGTTGGGGTATCTGACTTGAAAGGTGAACTTAATTTTTAAATGACTTATTTATTTTTATTTTGTGTGTATTTATGTTTTTCCTGCATGTATGTCTGTACCAGGGTGTTAGATCCTGGAGTTACAGACAGTTGTGAGCTGCCAAGTGGGTGCTGGGAATTAAACCCAGATCCTCAGGAAGAGCAGTAAGTGCTCTTAACTACTGAGCCTCCTCTGTCCCCTTAACACTTCCCCAAGAATACCTAGGAGAAGTCTGTTTTGGATTTGGGGGAGGGAAAGGTATCTTATCTTCAATTGGCAAATAATTTATAACCTTGACATGGTGGCTCGTGTGGAGGATTGTTGAATTTGAGGCCAATAGAATTACATAACAAAAGTCTCTCTTAAAGAATGAAGCTGGACTGGGGGGATGGCTGAGTAGAAGTGTCTACCCCTCACATGGGGATTTAGGTTCTTGTGCCCAGAACCATGCACAATCAGGACCCACAGCTCAGGCATCCATAATCCCTGTGCTTCTAAGAGGAGAAGGGAGGTAGAGACAGAAGTCCACAGGCCAGCTAGCACACCAGTCAGAGATTATCATAGGGTCACTATTGCTGGGTTGGAACACCATGACCAAAAGCAAGTTGGGGAGGAGAGGGTTTATTTGGACTACATAGTAATCCAGCACTGAAGGAAGTCGGGGCAGGAACTGATACAGAGACCATGGAGGAGCGCTGCTTACTGACTTGCTCAGCCTTCTTATAGAACCCAGGAATGTTGCAGAATATTTGTTTAGCTACATAAGGATGTGTTGTATTTGTTTAAGTAGGTAAAGAAATGTTGCTGTTTCACCTTATCTGATTAGACTGATTATCTGATTAGGCCGGATTGGTCTAATAAAAAGCTGAATGGCCAACAGAGTGGGAAGAGGTATAGGCAGGACTGCTGCATAGAAAGAATAAGGAGGGGGGGGAGGCAGAGGAGGAGGAGGAGGAATTTAGGTTCAAGAGAGAAAGAAACAGAGATGCCAGTGAGACCAGAGGCCAGACAGACGACATGGAGGAGGCAGAAAAGCAGGACATACAGAATGAAAGGTAAAAACATAGGTAAAACATAGATGAATAGAAACAGATTGAATTAATATAAAGAGCTGTGAGACAAGCCTATGTTAAGTCTGAGCATTCATAACTAATAATAAGTCTGTGTTTTTATTTGGGAGCTGGTTGGTGACCCAAAGAAATTGACAACTACCAACAGCACGCAACGTGGGGCCCAAATTTCCACAGATGGCCTGAGAAAGGATATTAATAAAAAAGATATGGTTTCTTTAAGAAGTGTTGTATGCAACAGAACACTTGAACAGCCAGCATGCTAAGTAGAAACCGAAGATAAGTAAAAGTGCCTGCCACAGGGCAGGCACCAACTTCCTAGAGCTGAAATGGCTAAATGCAGCTCCATTAAGCATGATTCCCAATTAAACGCAGCTTTTGTTCAGGTCTGTGGGCTTAAGGTTCAGCTCTCATGGACCTGAAGAAGGAACGAGACCAGCCACCAGCACCACATGGCAGATAGTCGAACTGCAGCTTAGCAGTTTAAGGTTTGGCTCATGCCGTCAGAGAATGTTACAGATGCACAGTAAAATAAGTCCAGACCAAAAAACCTTTAAAGAGGTTACAGTGTGCATACGTGCTTAAGAAAACAAAGAAGAAATTAGGTATAGACTGTCATAGGAAAAAAAAGAAATAATTTAAAAATAATTAAGTAAAGTCTGTATGTTTATGTTTTTTGGATGCAGGGTTTCTCTGTGTAACAGCCCTAGCTATCCTGGAACTCGCACTGTAGATCAGACTGGCCTTGAACTCACAAAATTTAACTTACCTCTGCCTCCCAAGTGCTGGAACTGAAGGTGTGCACCACCACTGCTAGGCTAGTAAGGTCTTTAAAGAAAGTGTAAAGTGATATAAGAAGAATAAACCATGTAAAATGGGAAATACACAGGGAGTCTGGATCCTGTATGGTGCTTTGTTGACTTTGAATTTTTTGATTGCTGATGAGCAAATGACAGCTGCTGACAGACATAGGATTGTAAAAGGAACTGCTGACCAACCTAGATACTTTAGGGATGTCTTAACTTTAAAATGGAAGTAGAAATTGCATCGTGTTGAGGGGAGAGGTTATGCTTCCATTTCCAGAGAAAGGCTGTGAATTCTTTCAAAATTAAGGGAGACCGGATTTGATTGGGAGAGACACCCTGAGAATCTTGGTTACAGACGTACAGAAATAACTACAATACCATGCCTCAACTTCTTGACATGGGAACAGCTCTCAGACTGGATGATACATGATAAATCTTGTTGGTTACAGTGTCCTTATGACTTATCAGTACATGTCATCCTTTCAAATGGCAGAATAGATGTTTGGTTATATAGTTCAAAAAAACTTATGAGGTTATTGGATGCTTTTACATACTCAAACATAAAACAAAAAATCATCTTTGTGTATAACGTAGAGTTCAAACTTGTGTTGATACAGATATGTATGTTACATTTGAAAGTTTCTGTGTTTTCAGAACAAGGGGACCAGATGCCAATGAAAACAGGTGGCCCAGGTGATCTAGTCTTTCAGAGTAACTCTGTTGCAGTTTCCTCAGAGTTCTGTGTTCAGAACAACTTTGAGGCTACTGGCTGAGATGATCCAGCATCACAGATTATGCTAGCCAGGACTGCAGATAAACCCTTGCACTTTCCTGTTACACAGAGACTGAAAAAACAACTGTTATAGCTAGTTTTCTTAGAACTTGGCCATTATCTCAATTTTCTCAGGGTCATCTGGAGATGCCATTGCCCCTAGACAACAGGAAGCAGTCTAGAGAATGCAACACCACACTCCCAAGAAGTGGGGTGGGTAGTTTTTGATCATTCAGTAGGCTATGGGTATTTGTCATCATTTAGTAGGGACATAGGAATATGAGATAAAAAGACAATTATTCATCTCAAATATTTCATATTGGTATAGATTTTTGCATATTGATATAAATTTAAGGTTATTTTTATTATATAATATGTATGTTTCTACTTTTATTTAACATATTATACCTGTACAACTCATTTTAAAAATATAAAGTTCTAATCCTTAAAAGCTATTATTACAAGCTATTTAGTATAATTAAAAATGCAGACTAATAGTCAGCTATAACAATCAATCTTGGAGTCATGTTTTCAAGGCTAAACATATAGTTTATCTAGATGATATTCAAATGATCTTCAGAGACCTACAGAATATGACATTTAAGATGTTTAATAACCTAAAGATTTTCGTGACAGTAAAACATGTCTGTTTCTGGCAGCACCAATCTACTTCATAAAAGAATGGTGGACCTTAAAAAAGTCTCCATATGGAGTTTGCTGTCGTTATGGCAAAGCTAGTCCTTTGGGCAAGAAATTGCCCTTGCCTCGACTACTGACAGTATGCTGTCCAAATTGGACAAGCAGGACACAAAGGGAAAAAAGCCATCATGGCACCTGCAGAACACGCAGCATATGGAGGGCACACCCCCAGGCTACAAAAATCCATGCCTACCCATTCACTTAAAAGGAGATGCCACAACAAAGTCTCTCTCTCTTTCTCTTCTGCTTCTCTCCCTCGTAACCACTCGGCAGCTCTCCTGAATAAACTCTAGTGTGGCATCTGATAGTATGTGTCTAATCTCACGCACAAAACCAACAATAATGCTTTATTGACTTTAAATTTTCTCAATGTCAATGAAAAAGAATCAACAGCTGCAGAGAGACATTATACTATTAAAAAACAAAAACAAAAACAAAAAAGCGATTGAGCTAAATTAGCCTGTCTACTTCAAAGATGTACTGACTTCAGACTGGAAGCCAGGATATGTGCTACATTGGGGAAGAGGTTTCGCTTTTGTTTCCACAGAAGAAAAGCTATGGATACCATCAAAATTAATAAAGACTCCAAGCAGGAGAAACCTCTTGATAAGGAAAAATGATGGCTCATCCACAAACATGACAATTCTGTAAGTTGTAAGGGAAACTCTCCAAACAAAGGTCAAGGAAGAGTTTTGTTTTTATCTTTACAGAAAACTAGAAACACCCATCTTCAAGAAGTCAAAAGGCCTTGGACATCTAGACCTCTAAAGCAGAATGGAAGGCTATCCAGAAAAAAATTATAAGCATAGAAAAATTGGACCTATCAGCACCAATATACTCTACAGGGTAAAATCTCACTGCTTAACATCTATATCTCTTTACTTTTAAGAAAAGTTGGCCTGCTGCCTCAATTATAAATTAGAACTTGCTTTAGAGTTGGAGTGTGGCTCTCTCTTTCTTTAAACTTAAACATGCTTGTTTATTTTTTTTTTAAAGAAATCTCTGTATCATACCAGAATATCAGAAGAGTCATCTATATGAAACAGAAAAAAAAATTAAGGAACTATTCTAGTGCTACTAATATTATTATATTTTAGTATGAATTTTATATAAAATTTTTAAGATTAATATATATATTAAACTTTTGTCATGACGTTAATGGTCATATAAAGTACTAATTCTAGGTGAAAAAGGTTTTATCTAGTTTTCTGTACATTGATTTGGGTTTGATCCTCTATCAGTTTTCTGCAGTAAAATATGATACCTAACTTTGACATTTGAAATCTCCAAAAGGAAGATGGGGCCTCACAACGATGATTTCACATGCACTATGACAACACCATTAGGATGACAAACACCAACTAGAGATTGGCTTTGGACTAAAATCTGCTCAGAATAATTTTGAGGTGTCTAGCTGAGATGATCCAGACTCATAGACTATTCTAACCAGGACTTGAAACAGGCCTTGCACTTTCCCATCATGCAGAGACTGGGCAACACTGATACAGCTACCTCTTCCAGGACTTGACAATTACCCCAAATTTTTATTTTCAGAATCCCTTAATATGCCATTGCCCCTAGACAGCAGGAAGTAAATTTAGGAACACAATGTCCATATTCCCAAGAGGTGGGGTGGGTGGTTTTTGTCTTTTAATGGGTTATAGATAATTATCATTATTTAGGGTAACTTCTTACAACTTGTTATTGATGATGGATAGGAAAACAGCATAACAAGGGAAATTAGATTCCAGGTTCTTGGGTGACTGTCCGGGCAGTCATTTCTTTCATTTCTCACATGTTTTGGAAGTTGCTTGCTTGCACTTCCTGTTTACTTAGTAAATATTATTTCCTTCTTGGGTCTCTGAGGGAGTTGAAGACTTGATAATTATTGTTTTCCCATTGACAGATTCAGAAAATAGACTCACTAAGAGGTTTAAAGTGTATAAATTTGAGAAACATCAAAAGATAGTTTTCAGTTGGTAATACAAGTTAGATAGAAAGTCAATTAGGTACAATTCTTTGAAATCACCAAGACAGGATAAATAATAAAGTATTTTCTCTAAGTGTTCTAATTGTTAATGGACTGAATATTATTGATATAATTATTGCTCGTATATATTGTGAATAGTAATTGTACTTATAGTTTGTCTTATATTAGTTACAACTTTTTAAATTTTTGACACAAAGGGGGATATGTGGTGATATATTGTATATGTAATAAAGCTTGTCTGAAAATCAGAGGACAGAGTTAAACCATGAAGGTCAGGGACTGGTGAACCCCCACATTTAATCCCTGCACTGGGGAGGCAGAGATCCTCTGGATCTCTGTGAGTTCCAGGCCACACCGAGCCAGGGTTGTGGCACCTGCCTTTAATCCTAGCACTAGGAAAGTTGAAGGAGGAAGGGGAATATTTTGGGGGAGAGAGAGGAGGAGCAAGCAGTTCATCCCTTAACCTGGACCACCTGCTCCCCCTTTCCCTTTGGCTGAGGACTCAGGGGCGTTCAGTCTGAGGATTTGTGAGGATTGCCTAGGTGAGAAGTAGCTGTGGCTTGTTTCTCTGTCTCTCTGATATTCCAGCTTTTCCCCAATATCTGGCTTTGGGTTTTTTATGAAAAATACCGATGCCTCCCAAGCTTCCTTCTTGGCCATGGTGCTTTGTCTTAGCAATAGGAACCCTAACTAAGACAGCCCACCACATCAATCACTCATTAAAGAAATTCCACCTGCATGTGGTGTCACATGCCTCTAATCCCAGTACTTGAGTACTTGGGAGACAGAGGCAAGGGGATCTTTGTGAGTTCACAGCAAGTCTAGTCTACCCGGTTAGTTCCCGGAGTGAGCTGTGAGACTCTGTCTCACAACAAAGAAACAAACTTTTGCAGAATATTTGTTTACACTGTGTGAAGAACTGTCACTGCAATTGGTTTAATAAAGACCGAAGTGGCTAAGTAGGAGAGAACAGGTGGGACTTTTGGACACAGCGAGAAACTGGGGATGAATCTAGTCACAGGAAGGACACCAGCAAGACACGGAAGATGTCAGACGTATGGTACAAAGGAGAGATAACTGAGCCACACAGCAGATTGTAGGTTAGCTAAAAACAGGTTATAAGCTAAGGTATAAAAGCTATTTCAGAAAAACCCTAAGCTAAAGTCAAGCTTTCATAATAAATAATAAAATGTTCACATATTAGTTGGGGGCTGGTGAGCCAATAAACTCAGATTACATTACAAGCAAATAAAAACAAAGAGAAAAAATGCCTAGCAGGCTTGCCTATAGCCAGTCTTATGGAGGCATTTCCTCAGGTGAGGTTCCCTCCTCCCAGGTGACTCCAGCTTGTGTCAAGCTGATACAAAATCCAGCTAGCACAGAAAGAATTTGTTCCAAAATAAGGTGGAGGGGTTGTAAGAGCAGAGGTTACTCTCAGAACCTGGGTTTGATTCTCAGCCACCATACGGCAGCTAACAACTGTCTGTAACTCCAGTTCCAGAGGACCCAATGCCTTCTGGCCTCCACAGGCACCAGGTACACACAGGTACACACAGGTACACACAGACATGCATCCAAACAAAATACTCTTACAACATAAAATAGAAATAAATAAATAAGCCAGGTAATGGTAATGGTAGCACACCTTTAATCCCAGAATTCAAGAGGCAGGGGCAGGCAGATCTCTATGTTTGAGGCCAGCCTGGTGTACAGAGTGAGTTCCAGGACAGCCTGTACTGCACAGGGAAACCCTGTAAGAAAAAAAAAAAAAAAAAAAGGGCCAGCAAGATAGCTCAGTAGTAAAGTCATTTGCTACCAAGCCTGACCTGAGCACCCAAGTTAAATCCATAGAACTCACATAGCAGAAAAATCAACTCCCACAAGCTTCCTCTGACCTCATGTACATGCTCACTGTGGCACACACACACACACACACACACACACACACACACACACACACACAGAGGGGGGGGAGCGGGGGGGGGGGGGGGGGGGGAGTGGTTTTTTGTTTTTTATAACGGGTTTCTCTGTGTAGCCCTGTCTGTCCTGGAACTTGCTTTATAGACCAGGCTGACCTGGAACTCAAAGAGATCTGACTGCCTCTGCCTCCCAGGTGCTGAGATTAAAGGTGTGCACCACCACTGCCCAGCTTTAAAAACATAAAAAAAAAAAACTAAATAAAACCAAGGCTGGGGATATAGTTCAGTAGTACGGGGCTTGCCCAGCACACACAAGACCTTGGGTTCTATACTCAGCCCTACAATAATAATATTGTACTACCAGCTGAGCTGCCACCCCATAGCTTGTTCACTTCTTTGTTTGTGACAAGGTCTTGTGTAGCTCAGGTTGATTTCAGACTCTCTAGGTAGCCAAGGCTGACCTTGAATTCCTGATCCTTCTATCTCCATCTCCCAAATACTGGAATTACAGGTATGAGCTAAATTTTCAACTCCGTAATTATTGAAGCAGCCAAGGATGGTCGCTTACACCAGAAGGAAAACCATGAGAGCAACCAGACCCCCAAACTTTCCTTCCCTGGCCCTTTGCTCAGCCAGCTTCAGGCTGAGTTGGGGAAACAGGAAAACTAGTGTTTGCTATACTAATTACATCCTGGAAGGCCTCTTCTCAAATCTCCAGAGCAGAGTTGGGGAGTCACATGCTTTTTTGTAAAACTAAGTTGGGAATAAGTAGAAGGTTTTGATCTGGATTTTTTTCATTTTGGCATAACGAGGGGGAAAAAAGTTTTCTTTTGTTTTCTCAGACAAAGTCTCCCTTTGTAGCCCAAACTGCCCCCAAATTCCTCTTGAGTGCTGGGATTAGAGATGTGAAAATTGACAAGTGATTTTATTTCTGCTCTAGTTTGCTTCTGTTGCTGGGACAAAACATTGACCAAAAGTGACTTGGGGGTGGGAGGCTTATCTACCTCACAGTCTCTTCTGGGGAAAGCTTTGCTCACCTTAGCTAAGGGTGGCATTACCCATGGAGGGCTGGGCCTCCTCCATCACTTAGCAGTCAAGGAAATGGTTTCCAGAACATGTCCATAGGACACAGCAATTCCTCAACTGAGGTTCCGTCTTCTAAGCATTGTCAAACTGAAAACCAAGATTAGACACCACGCTTCCTCACCCAGATCAGACTCGCTGATCTGTGAAACCAAATTCTGTGGAAATACTGACCTCGTTGTGACAGAGAGCAGCCCTTTGAGAGGGGAGCAGAAGACCAACATGTCTACTCAGTAACATCATCACCATCCCCAAAGAAACAGGAACCCTTTGCCTATTATCTGCACCCTCGCCAGTGATCAGCCATAGCCAGGCTCACGTTCTTGTCTCTTCTAGCTACACCCCCAAAACTATTTCCAAGGAAGTCCTGATAACTTTTTTTTTAATTTTAAAAACTCTATTTGTATATGTCTATGTACATGTGTGTTGTGATAGTGTGGAAAAATCATTAGCAATATCATATAAAAGATTAATATTTATTGAGGGTGTATATGAACACTCATGATACAAATTGAATCTTAAGACAATTCTTGGAGATAGGAACTGTCCCACGCCTGGGCTGCTGATCCTGCTGAACACAGGAACAAAACAGGGCTGAGCATGATGTCTGGTGGCTTCTTATTGGGGTCTAGCCACACCCCATTCAGGCTCCTGGAACTCCAGAGACATGCCTCCAAGCCTTGTCAGCTACCACCTGAATCCCACTACATTGTGAAGTGAGGGATGCCCTCAGAGGCCAGCTGGAGTTACAGGCACTTGTGAGCTGCTCTCCACCCCTCCCTGCCCATTGGTGCTGAAAACAGAACTCAGGTCCTTGGGAAGAACACTGAGTGAGCTTAACCACCAAGCCTCTCTCCATGTTCTGCTGCTATACCTGTTAAACGGAGGTATATCTGGGGCTGAGAATGTACACCGGTATTTCCAGTATTCCAAAATCAGAGGCTGGAGGATGGCATGGGTTCAGGGCCAGTCTGGTTTATATGAGTTCCAGACCAGAGGTCTATACTGAGATCCTGTCTCAACAAACAGGTGTGGGAGATGACTCAGCAGGAAATGTGTTCACCATCTACCCTGATGACCTGAGTTCAGCAGCAAGAACAAACATAAAAACCTTTACAAGCCCTAGGCAGAGTCATATATCTGCATTCCCAAAACTCTTATAGTGGGATGGGAGGTGCAGAAACACAGGCCACTAGCCTGGAGAATGCTGCATGGTAACAGAAACAAGAGGCCCTGCTCAACAAGAGAGAAGGTAAGGACCAGCTCCTGAAAGTCATCCTTCAAAACCCCACACATGCTGCAACAGGTGGATGCCACACTCACATGATAAATACATTAATTAACCTTTTAAAGACCAGGGTAGACTTCTCAGCAGGCCTTATCTCAAAACAACCTTTTTTTTTTTTTTTTTTTTTTTTGCTTTTTAAAGACAGGGTCTCATTATGTAGCTTGGCTGACCTGGAACTTGATATATAGACAAGGTTCTCCTCAAACTCATAGAGATCCACCTGCCTCTGTCTCTCAACCACTGAGACTGGAAAAAAGTATCTTGCCATCATACTTAGCTCCGAATAAATTTTCTCAGATAAATAATGTTTAAAAAGGATTGGGTGTATACCGCAGTTAGTAGAGGGTCTACCTAGCACCCACGTCGCCCTGGGTTGGCTCCTTTGCCCTTCACAAAGTGGGCCAGGCTAAGAGGACGGTAAAAGCAGGAGGTTCAGAAATTTAAGAACATCCTCAGTTTCAGGCCATCCTGGTATACATGAAACATTGTTTCAAAATAAATACAGTACATTACATTTTAAAATACAGAAAAGTACCCAATACCTCCCTTAAAAAAGTACAGGTCCACACAGATGATGACTTTGCAAGTGAATTCTAAAGCTATCCATAAGACACAAATATGTATATTCTCTATTCCAAAATGAGATAAGAAAAATAAGAGAATGATAAGCCTATTGTTCTTATAAGTGCAAAGACTAAAATCCTAAATACAGTATTCACTAACTAAATCTAACAGGTCTTAAGAATATAGTACAATGCTGGTAAGATGGCTCAGCTATTAAGGGTAGGCCTGATAACTAGAGTTCAGTCCCCAGAATTAACATGCTATAAGGAGATAACTACCTTCTGCAAGTTGACCACCCCCTCACATGAACTCGTGCATGCGCGCACAAACACACACACACACACACACACACACACACACACACACACACACACACACACACATTTTAAAAATAGATAAAGCACAGTAGTCTCTCCTTATCCATGGTTTTACTTTCCATATCAGTTATTTATGGTCAATGGTGGAAAATATTAATTGGAAATTCCAGAAGCAAGAAACAAATCTAAATCACATGACATTTCGATAAGCTTAATGAGACATTATTCTGTACTTGTCCAGATGGATTTTTCCTGTTTATCTGTGCTGTGTACATGACCCACACGTTAGTTATTTAATAGTCTTCCCAGTTTGATTGAACGTCACAATGTTACAATGCTTGTTCACCTGATGTGTCTTTCGTTACTCATGGTCCTTGGGTCTAAGATCTGATGCTCTTAACTCAGATATGACAAAGGGGTGTCATAAATGTTCTATTTAAGTGAAAAGGTGAAAGTACAAGACATATTTTGAAGCAGACCATATTTACATAACTTCTATTACGATTGTTTTATTACCAGTGATTGTTCGTCTCTGTACCTAATGTATAAGTTAACCTTTAACTATAGGCATGTGTGGAAAAGCCCAGTATTCATAGGATCGGTACTGTACATAGCTTCGGGCAGCCCTTGGGAGATCTTGTAGCACGTCACTCTAGATCTGTCTTCTAGTATCTTGCTGTCAATTGTTAGCACCCCTCCCCTGCGGCTGATACAGAGCAAGCTGTGACTCCTTTGTCACTTATTCTTGCCTTGGGTTCATCAGTCCTCACCTGGTGTGTTTTTCTTTCACAGTTATGTTGAGTTTGGTCCTTGTCGTATGGGGTCAATCTTAGATCCAGGACGTGCCAGGGAAGTACTCTATCACTGAGCTACACAGCCTAGTCCTTCACATGTATTTTCCTCTTGTGAGGAAGCCAGACAAAGTACATTAGAGACCACCCTAATGGCTTCATCTTAGGGTAATATTATCTAAAAAGACAGTTTCCAAACACAGTCCCAGTCACGAGTACCAGGGTTAGAGCTTCCGCATACCTTTTGAGGAGAAACAGTTCAACCATAGCCATCTGGACAGGGAAAGCTTATCTCGAAGATGCAAGTGTAGCTAATCAGGAGGAAATCTAACCGCTGTAGGTCAGCACACCAAAGGGCTAAAAGGACAATCATGTCTGCCACAATGAGTGCAGAAAAACTATAAGCTCTCATTCAGTCCTCGGTGTTTTTGAAGGCCAGCAAGATGGTGGAGAGGGTAGAAGCAAATGGTAGCAAGCCTGATCATCGGAATTCTGCTTCCAGGACCCACACAATGGAAGGAGAGAACCACTTCTTGCCCCAAAGTTCCCTTCTAACTTCCACTCAGGCACCATGGTGGCATGAATACAGCCACATACACATGAACACACGCAATAAGTAAACCTAGTTCTGGTAATTAGAAATAATGTTTTAATGCTGGACAAAGTTTCGTATGTCTTAATCCCAGTACAAGGTAGGTAGAAACCAAGGATTATAGGTTCAAGGCCATCCTGAGTTAAGCAGCCCATTCAGCCACTCAGCCTTGTTCTACTCCAACTTTGCAAAAATTCCCAATCCTTCCAGAGACTGAGCACCTCACGGAGTCCCTGATGGCTGTTTTCCTAACTAAAGTGGAAAGGGAGGGAACAACAGCAAAATCCCCAGAACTGGGTTCCTCACCTTCAAAACTCCGCACCTTGGCACTCTGGAGGCTGAGGTAGGAAGAGCTGAAGTTAAAAGTCCATCCGAGCTATATAACAACACCTTGTCCCCAACCAACCAACTAGGCACAGTGATAGGCACCTTTAATCCCAGCACTTGAGAGGCAGAGGCAGGCAGATCTCTGTGTGTTCGAAGCCAGCCAGTTCTACAAAGTTGGACAATAGCCAGGGCTGTTACATAGAGGAAATTCTGTCAAAAAAAAAAAAAAAAAAACAAAAAAAACAAAAACAAAAACCAAAAAAAAAAAAAAAACCCAACAAACAGATACAAGCTGGTTCCTCTTGCAGAGAGCCCAAGTTCGGTTTCCAGCACTTACATTGTGTCTCACAACCACCATGAATAGTTCCAGGGGATGTAATGCCTTCTTCTGGCCACAAGAGCACCAGGCAGACATGTTCTACACACATACAAATAAGAAAACATTCATACACATAAGATAAAAATAATTTAAGTTGTAAGCAAATAAATGAATCACACCACAGAATGCTTTCATTCAACACTTTTGAGTGTCTAAAGAGCATGCTAAACACCCTTTTTATATGGGACCCTGTGACTTTCACGACAGCCTATGCATGGGGTTCTGTGTTGATCCCCACATCTACACACACAGCATAAAGTTGACTTTGCCTCTTTGAGCCACATGCCCTAATGCTAGAATCTCCCTCTGGGGAAAACATGAACCTTGGCTCTGCTCACCCACAGAACAATGAGTTTGCTGATCTCTGCCAGAGGCTCAGGAGGGCATTGTTCCTACTCACTGTGCCAAGACACAAGGGTCAGCAGAAACCGAGACTGGACATCAGCAAAGGAAAAGCTAACAAATTTGGGTTGTTATCACTGCCCTCTCTCTCATGAGAGACCCTTACTTTATTTTTCACAGCTCTCAGATCACCAGCTTGGAGGGGGGTTGGGGGGGGCTCTGTTTATGTTTGTCTATAGAGGAGACATCTGGAGACTAAAGAGCTGTCTGTATGTAGTCAGCTGTCAGGAAGTGAAACTGATGACCCCACGTCCAGAAGCAGGGCTCTCCCATGACAGGAAACTTAGGGCCCTGCTCTTAGCAGTGAGCGTGCCAGGGTTCTATTCTTTCTTTGCTGTTCTGTTTTTCAGTTAGGGTCTTCTGTAGCCCACACTGGAACAGGTACTTGGGAATGACATCAAACTCCAAATCCTGACACTTCTTCCTCTGCATCCCACGCTCTGGGATTACAGGGCAGCACCACCACTGACAATTGAGTTCTGGGTTTTGTTTGCCTTTGGGTTTTTTGTTTGTTTGGTTGGTTGGTTTGTTTCTCTGTGTAGCCATGACTGTCCTGGAACTCACTCTGTGTACTCAAGGCTGACTCAAAATCAGACATCCACCTGCCTCTGCCTCCCTAAGTGCTGGAACTAAAGACCGGGTTCTGTCTTTTTACAGAATCTCTACACATATATTTTATAACTCTTACTGCAAGAATACATCTATTTCTGGGCTTGCAGCCTGCCCCAATACACCACAGAGTTCAAATCCCAGCTCTTCCGGATCTGGTTATGTGACCAAGGACAGAGTCTCCAGTGTGTCTCAAGTTTCTAATCCCTCCTGCCTCCCTGTCCCAAGTGCTGGGGTCACAGGTGCAAAAACATTCTGGCTTTCTGAGTTTCTAGGGATGGTAAAGGAACCCAGAGGTTTCGCACGCTAGGCCCTCTACCCACTGAGCTATATATACCCCAGCTCTCAGTTCTTTTAAATTAGCCATCTATCAAAAGTGCACACAGAGAGCAGAGAGGCGGTCTCCCTGGAGAAGGATACCTCACAGCTTGGTTGCTGTGACTTTACTTTCTTCCCGAGTGCCTTCTTTCTCTTAATTAAAGGGCATAAAGGCTATCTTAAAATGCCTTTATATTTATATTAAATTTGATATACATTTATATTTATATTTAAAAGGCTATATCAAAATAAATTTCAGGAGCTGGTGAGATGACCCAACGTGCCGTCCTTGACATGAGGACCTTAGTTTGGTTCTTGGAGCCCAAGAATTCCTCAACCACATACATTGACTCAGTCTGTAGCTCTTACTTGTCATCAAAGAAGCTTTCATTTCTGGGCTAGGGAGATGGCTCAGTGACTAAGAGCACTGGGAGCTCTTCCAGAGGATCCAGGTTCAATTCCCTACACCCACATGGCAGCACACACCTGTCTGTAATTCAAGTTCCAGTGGCTCTGACATCTTCATACAGACATACATGCAGGCAAAATACAAATGCACATAAGTGTAAACATAGTATTTTTAAAATGGTTTTTAAAAGAAGCTTTTATTTCACAACAGATAAAGAATATCGCTAAGATTTCTAGCTGGTCAAAATGCAGAGGCTAAGGAACTGTGGGGTGCCCAAGTCCAACTAATATATCTGCAATGTAATCCCTGCATGTAAGGCTTAAGGAAATCATGAAAGAGGAGTGGAGACCAAGAATATATGATGCTAGATAGAGTCTCCTAGGCATGACAGGGAAAATGGAACCATGAAATCTCAACAATATGGTTGCCTGAACAAGACTGGCATAATAACAAAACCAGTTGGTGTAGAGAGAGACAGGAGAAAGTCTACAAAATGTCACCCTTAGATAAAGAGCTACAGATGGTCAATGGCTTCTGAGAGAGGCAGACTTAGCTTTATCCAGGGACAAACTTCTACACAGAATGTCCAATCCCAGGTGGTTAACCCTGGACACAAGTTCATACAAGCAAAGCTACATAAACTCTGTATGTTACATGTGTGTACATACGTGTGTGTATACATGGAGGAATGATACTAGAGAGAAAACTATGAATTTAGTTTTTTGTGGCTTTTTTAGACAGTCCCACTATGCAGCCTTACCTGGCCTAGAATTATTTATGTAGACCAGGCTGGCCTCCAACTCACAGAGATTCACCTGCTTTTACCTCCTTAGTGGAATTAAAGACAGTTGTGGGCCATCATGTCCGGGGGGAGGGGGGGAGGAAATGAGAGAAGTTTGGAAGGGAAAGAGAAAGTAGAAACAACATACATGTATTGAGCTCTCAAAAAAAGTCAAATTTTTTTAAAAAAAAAATTTTTTTTGAGATAGGGTTTTTCTACCACAGAGTTCAAATTACTTTTGAGATAGGGTTTTTCTGTATATCCTTGACTGTCCTGGAATCCACTTGGTAAACCAGGTTGGCCTAAAACTCAGAGATCCACCTGCCTCTGCCTCTAGAGTGCTGAGATTAAAGTGTGTGCCACTACTGCTTGGCTAAAAATAATAATAATAATCCCCTCCCAAAAACTAATAAATAATGATAATAAACTATCCTCTGTCTTAGTTAGGGTTTGCATTTCTGTGAAGAGACACCATGACCATAGCAACTCTTTATTTTTTGGTTTGGGTTTTGGTTTTTCGAAACAGAGTTTCTCCGTACAGCTTTGGAGCCTGTCCTGAAAATCCCTCTGTAGACCAGATTGGCCTCAAACTCACAGAGACTGATCCTTTTGCCTCTCCTCATGAGTTCTGGCATTAAAGGTGTGCACAACCACTGCCCAGCCAACCACGAGACTCTAATAAAGGAAAACATTTTATTAGAGTAGGTTAGAGTTTCAGAGGTGTGATCGTTGTCATTATGGCGAAACATTAGGGCAAGCAGGCAGACACGGTGCTAAAGAAGGAGCAGAGAGTTTACATCTTGATCCTCAGACAATGGGAAGTAAACTGTGTTTACACTGAGTATAAATGAATACATATTTGGGCATAAGAGACCTACCTCAGAGCCCACCCCCACAGTGAAACGCTTTATCCAACAAAGCCGTGCCTATTCCCACAAAGCCACACCTCCTAATAGTGACACTCTCTATGAATTTATGGGAGCCAATTACATTAAAACTACCACACCCCCTTCTGCTTTAAAGAAAAAATTAGAGATGCTCTATCAAAAAAACTTCCCAGGCAAGACAGAGGAAGCATTTGAGAGGAAATGTCATGTATTAGGTGCCCATTTAGAGTGGTCAATGTTAACCAGCTCTCAGGTTCCAATTCTGTCACACTTAGGGCCAGCAGATTCCATACGAAGCTCTCTTGGAACACCTGCAGACATTTCACAAGAAACTCCATTGAGGAGCATATGAAACGGTGTGTTATATCAGTTCTGGATGCTGGGAAGCAGGCTGACACCATAGCTGTGAGCAACAAAGAAAGCAGCAGCCAAGGATACAGGGCAGTCCATTTGGGAGAGCATGGGCCTTCTGCATTCATCACAAGAGACCTGACATGGGGGTCCAAATCCACAGACACTATTTAGTGGCCTGCTGTGTTTATCGGAACCAGTCGATCCATTCCACTATTGGAACAATGCCCAAGCTGGTGCTGCAATTAGGGAATCAGGAAGTTAACAGAGAACAAAGAAGTTGACCCAGGCCAGGTGTCACTTGTGAGCTGCAGGCATTACTCAAGGTCATAGAGAAACCCAGTATATAAGGCTTTCCCTGAGCTCCAGTAAACGGCATTCTTGTTTCAAGAGTGACCCCTGTCTGTGTCTCTCAATCTTCAGGACCTTGCTTGATGCACGCTCAGGTGACATAGACGTCACAGACAAGCAGGATTTTTATCTGTTGTTTGCTGTTGCTGTTGTTTATAAGATAGGCTCTCCATATTGCTTTGACTCTCCTAGAACTCACTATGTGTTGACAGGCTGGCCTCAAACTCACTAACCATCACACAAAGTCTTATGTATCCCAGGCTAGCCTCAAATTTGCTTTATAGCTGAGGGTGGTTTTGAACTTTTGGTTCTGCTGAGTCCGCCTATGACAGGGCAAGACAATACAGAGGTTCCTCTGTAGTAAGAAGTTTCTAGCCCAGCCTAGCCCCAAGATCAGGACCAGCAGTCCCAAATAACCACACAAAGTCTTGTATTAATTACCTGCTGTTTGATCTATGGCTCAGACTTATTACTTGCTAACTCTTACACTTTAAGTTAACTTATATTTCTATTGATACTTAGCCATGTGGCTTGGTAGCTTTTTGCTCAGTGCAGCATTCTCATCCCGCTTCCTCTTCATCTTTCTGACACCTGCTTCTCTCCTCTTCCACTTCCCAGAATTCTCCTAGTCGGCTTGTCTCACCTCTACTTCCTGTCTAGCTACTTGACCAATCAGCATTGTATTAAACCAATAGGAGTCATAAATATTCACAGTGTGCAAAAGCAATATCCTATAGAATTCTCCATCTTGTATCCTTGATAAAGTCATTTGAACTTTAACTAGAATCTGATCTCCTTGTTGGAGAATTTCAAAGAAAATTATCCAACTCTATTTAAGAACCCAAGGTCTTAGCTAACTTATCTCAGCTTTAGTTAAACTGCAAAGCCTCTTTGCAGCTGCTGCCAAGATTCCAGGATATGTTTTTGCCTTTCAAAATTCATTGTTCTAGACATTTTGGGCCACACCTAGGTCCCCAAATACCTAGATATGATCCTAACCAGCTGGAATAAAGAATCTCTCTCTCTCTCTCTCTCTCTCTCTCCCTCTCTCTCTCTCTCTCTCTCTCTCTCTCTCTCTCTCTCTCTCTCTCTCTCTCTCTCAGTTTTCGAGACAAGGTTCTCTGTGTAATGGCTCTCTGGCTGTCCTGGAACTCACTTTGTAGACCAGGCTGGCCTCAAACTCGTAGAGATCCTTCTGCCTCTACTTCGAAAGTACTGGGATTAAAGGCTTGCGTTACTGCTGCCCAGCTGGAATAAAGATTTTTAATTGTCTATAAACTGTGTTTGAGGGGTCATCTTTGGTCAGCTACCTGTAACACACCACCTGAATTCTGGGATTAGAGATGTTCACCTCTAATTCATCTTCATATCTCATATATGTGGTGCTAGAGATCAAACCAAGGCCCTTGTACATGGTGGGCAGAGAAGTCTTTTGTATCTAATCTCTAACACCCCAAGGGAGAAGGAGCTGGGATAGTGAAAACAAAAGCACAATGCTTCTTCTAAAAACAACAAAAAACAACAACAAAACCCTCTGAATAACAAGTAGCAAATATTAGTCCAAGAAATGTCAGAAATTACCATGTTCCCAACTTATGTTTAATTAGAATCAAATTATAGAAACATAAATATATTGTGAACAGACAAAACTTGCCAATAAAAACTGTTTGTCTAATCTGTTAATTGGAAATCAGCCAGTCTTTCTGCCAGGGAATGATCAGCCTCTAATCACGCTGCTGGAAGACAATCCAGCTCCAAGTTTTGCTTTGGTGCTGTCATTAAGCCCAGTAATATTAGCAGGTATTTAGTAACAGCCCTGGGGATTAGCACCCACCAGCTGGGCTAATCTGACAACACAATTTCAACCCAAAGAAACGAATATAATTATATTTATGGGGGTAAGCAAAAAATAAAAATGAGTTTCTAAGCACTAAGCTAACATGCCACCACCTCCCTCTCTCTAACAACAAGGGGGTAGTTTGAAGCTGTGTTCTTACTCCAGGGAGTATTAGGCAATGTGGAAAGGCTCTGAAAAGTGGGCTGGGGCTGTAGTTCTGGTGGTAGAGTGCTTGCTTGCCTGGTATGCATGTAACCCTGGGGTCTGTTCCGAGCACCACATTAAAGAGGTTTGGTGTTCCATATCTGCAATCCCAGTACTAGGGAAATAAATGCAGGCAGAGCATGAAGTTTAGGATCATTCATAGTAAGCTCAAGGCCAGCCTGAAAAAGGAGACCCTATTTCAAAAAAAAAAAGAAAAACAATGTAGGGGATTGGAGAGATGGCTCAGCATTAAGAATGCTAAAGGATCTGAGTTCAATCCCCAGGACCCTCCTGGTAAGAAAAGAGAACCAAGGGGATAATATTGAGACCCGAGAACCATGAGTTCAACTTTCCCACACAAAGGCCTGTTAATCAAGCAGGGTCCCAAGGTCAGTAAGAGGATAGAATCAGAAGTGGTCCAGCTAGAGTTGAGAGTAAGGTGGTTAAACAAGGGAACCAATTAAAAAGATCCTCACACCATCTAGATTGTTCCTGGATCCCCCATTCTCCATCTATTCTTTCTTTCTTTCCTTCCTTCTTTCTTTCTTTCTTTCTTTCTTTCTTTCTTTCTTCATTCATTCATTCATTCATTCATTTATATTTATTGATATTAGTGTAATCACTGAATATGAATGACGCCTGAGTGACTGACAATATTCTTTTCTGAGTGCAGTGCAGATTCCTCCTTGTTGCATAGAAAGGCGATTCAGACCCTGTCTATTCTATAGGGCTATTTCAGCGAGGGAGTCTAGAGACCTTTCTACTTGCAAATCAAGTCCTCAATGTGAGCCAAGTCTGAATTTATGGCTGATTGTAAAGTCTTGTAGTTTTTGTCTTGTAATACTAATGCTGAAGGCCCCTATACCTGTGGCTTCTGTTACCCCAACTCCAACCAAACTGGAGAGCATTACTGCAGTTACCCCTATGGCTCTCTCAGATCTGGAGCCAGGAGATAGGGTTTGCTCCATCTGAGTCTTTTGTAGTAAGAGGTTTCTGGCCCGGACTTTTGGGCCTAGCCTCAAGGTTTGGTCCCACAGACCCACAGACCCACAGAGACACACAGATGCTTACATTAATTTTAGGCTGATTGGCCTAAGGCCCAGGCATATAACTTGCTAACTCTTTACCCTTAAACCAACCCATGATTCTTATCCTGTTCAGCCATGGGGCTCAGTACCTTTTCTCATAGCAGCATAGTTGTCCTCTGCATCTTATGGCTTCTCTCTGGCATCTCTGCTCTGTTCTTCCTGTTCCCAGAGTTTTCTTAGTCTGGTAGCCCTACCCACACTTCCTGTCTGCCTTTGGCCAATCAGCGCTTTTTATTAAAATCATAGGTGGGATAATTATTGACAATGTAACATAAATCCACTACAGTTCCATCTGAGTCCTTTTATAGTATTTTATGTTGGGGAAGAGGTGGACATCATACAGCACCCCTTTCCTGCATTTGGGACCATACCGTAAATGTATAGGGTCAACCCAGTTCTTCAGTCCCAACAGCCAGATGGGGCAGTATAATGAGTTTTATTTTGCCTGGTCAAAGTTTTACTTTTGCTGTACTACATCAGAATGATTGACATGTAAGCAACAGGTTTCTCTCAAAGGAAATTTGCCTTTGAATCAACATTTTCTGCCTGTTAAGGAAACAGGAATAATGTACTCTTTTCTGTTCTTCTATAACTGCTTCCAACTGAAATTGGGGTGTTGGTTGTCAGGGCCTAGGAAGGCTGAAATGCTAGTCAAAGACTGGGCAATGGGACATTTTATTAGGAGCATCTTATTGGCAGTTTCAGGTCAAGGGACAGGGAGGAACCACATCAACCAGACTGGTTTATATCGACTTTCAGCAAGTCCAGGGCTCAGCAGTTTGCAGTCCACAGGTGCTCCCTAAATGGTGCCTGTTAAATCTGCTGAGACAAATATAGACCAAAGACAAAAGGTAAAATGTAGGAGCTTAACAGAAAATCTTATATTTGAAACTTTTATTTATCTGGAGTCTGTATGACCTGTGACAGCTGAATTTATCCTTATGACCTTTTTGACTCTTTGCAACAAGTGTCTGTAAAACAGCTAGAAGATATTTACGTCTTGGAGACATAGCAAAAGCCATGGCTTTGGGTTAGCTTGAAGAAAAACATCTTTACGTCTATAAAGAAAATTTAAAATTTAAAATTGAGCTTATGACTGAATAGTAAATACTCAATGCTTTATCTAAACTCCTTTTATTAAGGTTAAAACTCTAAATCTCGGTGTAGTGATATACCTTTATTCAAGTTTTCAGGTCATACAGGGTGTACAAGATTAATGTCCAAGACCAACTGTCCTGTATGGTGATATATTGTGTGTTTAATAAAATCAGTCTGGAAGGTCAGAGAACAGATTCACAGTCAAGCCATGAAGGTCAGAGAGTGGTGACTCAAGCCTTTAATCCCATCACTCAGGAGACAGATCTTTCTGGATTTCTGTGAGTTCAATGCCTAACAGCCAAGCAGTGGTAGTTCACACTTCTAATCCTAACTCTAGGATTATGATACAGAGTTGAACCCAAAAGAAAAGCAGCTGGGCGGGGAAGATATATAAGGCAGAAGAAGGCAGAAATTGAGGATTCTTTAGAAGTGACCAGCCAAGTGGAGGACTCTTGAAGACAGCATTTACCCTGCTTGGCCTGAGAAGTTAGCTGGGTGAGAATTGACTGTGGTCTGTTTCCTCTCTCTGATATTCCAGTCCCGTGCCCCCCCCCACCAGGTCTGGCTCTGGGACTTCATTATACAATAGTTAGTCCTGTCAGATTTTTATGTTTGCTTGCTTTTTACTATTAAGGGAATATATAGAATATCTTCTTAAAAACATCATTAGGGAATGTATTTTACCAGAGACAAGAATAATGAGCAATAATAGCCATTATAAGGTAGGTTCTTTTAATGAAAAGTTACATCTGAAACCTGTATATTCTCTAATATGAAGCTTGTGAGCAAGGCAAACCTGTCTGTCTTTTTAAATACGAGATCTAGTAGCTAACTAATGAACTAACGAACAAACAAAAGAGCTAGCTGCAGTGAGCTTATCCATCAACACCAGAGATCTGAGGAGGATTTAACAAATGACAGAGGTTACTTTACAGTCTTTACCTAAACCTATCCAGGCTCCTAGGGACTCTATGGCCATGAGGGCAGAGGTACCAGGACAGCAGTCTTAACTGCCAGGCCAGGAGGATTAGACGCTTTCCTGTCCAGGAAAATTATGGGGAGAATAGCTTCACCTTGTCTAGACAAAGAGGGGCATCAGCTCTTTAGTGTCCTGCTTGTCCAGTTTGGGCTGAGTCTTGGCAGAAGGCGAGGCATTGGGGCAGTCTCGTCCAGTGGTCAGCTGGTTAGCATTACCAAAGTCCAGGGGGAGCTGCTTACTGCTGTGTCTTCTTGGAGACCTTGGGAGTCTTTGCTAGGATCTGAGAGTCTCTGCCTGTCGTATATGTTGAAATATCTTAAGTTCCATTTCAGCACATCTCTGACAGTTTGAGGATTTGAGCCAAACAACTCCTGTTTGATTTTAGTTATCTGGTTTAAGCTATACCTTGAAAACATGTAAGAGGCTAGATAATTTTTTCCTGTACTTGATTACACTAGTCCTTAGCTTATAAGTTCTGAATATCTCAATGCTTAACAGTGTTACCAAAAACAAGAGGTTACACATATGCCTTTAAACCAGTTTTTGTAATGTTGAATAAATCATAAGAGACATTTTCAAGCCAGTGGCTGTAGTAGTGGGGGTTCTTGGTCCCGGGCAGCCAGAGGTCTGAGACCCACAGACCTGTCGCCCGAGACCGCTTAGCCGCCCACTGCTCAGACCCCCAGAAATGACTCAGACGCTTATATTAACTTCATGCTGTTTGGCCTATGGCTCAGGCACATTGCTAGCTAGCTCTTACATTTAAATCAACCCATTTCTATTAATCTGTCTGCCTCGTGGCCCGTGGCTCACCTGTCCTCCTTACATGTTGCTCCTTTGGCGGCTTGCTCGATCTGCCTGACTCTGCCCTGCTTCTCCTACCTATGCTCTGATTTCTCCTCCTACTTCTTCTATGGTGCCTGTCATGACCCAAAACAGCTCCTTTATTCAAAGATTGAGATTCACAGCATATAGAAACGCATTCCCACATCAAGTGGCTTTTGTAGCTCAATTGTTAACAAACATCTGATATGTAGGTGACCGTTGGCTGCTTTTACAGCCTTTTTATTTTTTTACAGTAAAAAATTCTTTTGACCCTTAGAGTCGTGAAGTTGAAAAACTATCCCAAGTTCTTTGCCACATTGTTTAAGGTCATTGTCTTACTGCATCACAGGATAGAAATATCCCAGTTTTTGGTGTGTAGCAGGTATGGTCCTAACTTTGCCCAGTGACTATCTTGAGTGTTTGTGATTCCAGTGTAGTGCTGAGCCTTTCAACATAAGAGCCATGTTTGGGGCTGACATATTTTAGTTGACAAAAAGTCAGAAGCAGAACTGAAGGGGCTAAAGAGCCAGGTTAGCACATTTGAATATTTGCCCACAACTATAGACCTTGGTGGATTAGATCTTTGTCTTAAGGCTACCTGTGTAGCCTTCTGATTATTAACCCTGTGTTAAAGTCTTGAGTCAACCTTTTTGTACAGATATTATAGATTTTTAAATATGTCTAATAAATTTATAAACCAATAATTTCTTGGTTGTTCTTTCTGTTTACCAGTTTTAGACCATGGACACAGAGACTTTAAAAGCAAGTCTGGGTCTGATAATAGTGAGCCATAACCCAATCTCAGAGCCAGTTTTTTAATAAAACAAAACAATAAAACAATTTTTATATGGTTCCAATGGCCAGAACATCCAGAAATAAATTCTGAGCCTGGGTGGCTGATGGCAACCGTAACAAGACATGAAGAACATAGAAAACTCATATATTTAAGACTAGTCGGACAGAAGCATGCAGTGGCCACATTCATACATTTAAACATTAAAACAAATAGAGAATATTTTTTTCCAGGTGTAATTTTAAGAAAGGATGACTTGTTACCTGTTGGCTCCAATTCCCCCTGACACCAGAGAAAGCTACCTATAAGTTCAAGCACTGCGTCTGTAACTACGTGTCAAGGCTGCAGCTCTGGGTAGTGCTGATACTCAGTTTAAAGAAGCTGCGGATCAGCGCTCCCATAGCAGAGTCGACTTATAAGTTTTGTACTCTAGTTTTAAACTCCTGGAAATGGTCAAGAATCAGAGTCAAGGGACTGGGAATATTTGGCTTTTGTCCCATAACGTCAGTCTCGAGTATCAGACACAAAACAAAGAGTCCAAAAGCAACATAAAACACAAACCAATGCAGAATCCTCCTGGCCACCAAAGGAAAAACTAAAACATAGACAACGGCTTGCCTGTTGCCAATTGTCAGGGTATGTATGACCCTGCCTCAACTATTCAGAGAACCCACCGGGATCCAATCCCGTACATTCGGGGTCCTGAAAGTCCTCCAGTTCTTTGGTCATAAGGGTCCTGGGATGTCTCCCTGCGCTTCCACTTAGACCTTTGCAAACACTTCAGAAATGAGTCCAGTCAACTGGTAAAAGCCCAGTGCAAGACAGAGACAGAGTGAAGGAGACAGATGGGAAGACACTCACTGGCCAGTCAAAGGCTCCACCCGTCAGGGTGCCAGTGGGTCTGGGGATTTGGGGTCAAGCCCTCAAATGTTATACCCAAGTCATGAGCCCCCAGAGATCACCAGGAGTCCAAGTTTGCATGCAAAAGCAAAGATCGTTTATTGTAAGCTCAAGGTTGATGGATCAGGGAGAGGAAAGGATGGGGGAGGGATTTTGAATTCAGATGGGAGGTGAACTCCTTCCTGATTGGGCAGGAATGAGGCAACAGGAGCTTTGTCCAACAGTGATTGGTACTGGCGTTGCTGCAAGGAAATTGGCAATCTACGTACAAATTATGTAAGCTATCCTTAGTGTTCTAGAGCATTTAGTACTTGTTTGTTTTAATTCTGATTGGTTACCCACAGGGTACAGTCTGTACTTTTTTTTCTGGTTATTATAAGGGTGACACCTAATCCCAGCATTGTTAGTCTGCAGCCCCTCACGGCTGCACTGATGTTAAGTTAAGCCCCTTCAGCTGTACCTCAATATTTACTTATTATTTATATAAGAAATAGTTAATAAAAAGTGCCAGCAAAAACCACTCCAATCCATGCTCTTTCCTTCCTTCCTCCCTTCCTTCTTTTCTGCTGGTAACATGTAGCTCAGGCTAGCCTTAAACTGGAAGTCTATTCAAGGATGACCTTGAGTGATCCTCCTGTCTTAGCTCTCCCGGAGTGTTACACATATTCACCACATCTAATCTTCAGGGTGCTGGGGATGGAATTCAAGGCTTCACACGCCCAGGCAAGCACTCTGCCAGCTGATCTTCAGTCAGCAGTGTTATTTGCAAGGTGTGGTATGGTGGGAGCTGGGAGGTATCCACAGGGGTTGGGGCAGATGACAATACAGTTCCTCTTCAGTGGGAATAAGGGTTTGTTCTAGAGCCAAACTTGAGTGGCCATGGCCTGGGAACACTGATTTAAGGTACCTCAAATTCCATGTTCTCATGTGGAGTTTTTATAGTGACAGAATAAAGAAAGATATAAATCAAGATGTATCCTGGTTACAACAACATGTATGATCCCTCCCATAGGCCTCAGATGCTAATTGATGATGTGCTGACCTTCTGGGTTTGTGGAAGCTAGAGATCTGATAAGTTAATGGAGTCCAAAAGATTGTAATCTACCAGTCACAGGATGTTCCGACAGAGCTGAGCAAGGAGTGACTATTCACAGGGCTAAAGATAGCCCAAGATAAAGAAATTAGTCTCTTGACCTGCAACATTCCAACCTCTCCACATAACTGTAGTTCTGTCAGTCAATCTCTACAGACAGTTTATTTCCAGGAATTCTCACTGTCAAAAAATTATGGGTTCAAGCCAACTTGGGCCACATAGCAAGGTGCTTCCACGAGAACAACAGAAACCCTGAAAAACCAGAAGTCAATACTGTCTATCACAGAGACAGGTACCGTAAACCTTGTAGTACTGTGCCAGGAGGATTTGCTAGCATCCCTCCACCCTGGCACTGAGCTTCCCTCCTGTTGTCCCGGATGAGTCATCCTCCATCCTCGGGACTTCCCCTTTAAAGCAGGGTAAGAACTACTACCTAAAATGTTTGGGTAGTGACAGGCAGTGGTGATGGACACCTTTAATCACAGCACTCAGGAGACAGAGACAGGTGGGTCTCTGAGGTCAGCGCTAGCCCGGTTTCGCAAAAACAACAAAAAAGTTAGCAGTATCAAATCTCCCTGACTTCTGACAAATGTGTAATAAAATATGTAACATGTACTTTACTATTTTAACTACTTTTTAAACTTTTTTTTTGAGACAGTTTCAGATATTCTAAGCTGACTCAGAACTGGGTATGTAGCTAAGATGACCTCGAATTTCTGACCCTCTGGTGGTCTCTTCCAGAGTGTCATGGTAGTAGGCATTTACCACCACACCTGGTTTATGCTGGGATGGTGATGAAACCCAAAGCTTCGTGCATGCCAGGCAAGCACTCTACTGACCTATACGTTCAAGCCCATTTAACTCTGTGTGTGTGTGTGTGTGTGTGTGTGTGTGTGTGTGTGTGTGTATGTGTGTGTGTACTCACACGTGTGTGGGTGAGCATACCTGTGTGTTTGCATCTATGTGGAGACCAAAGGTTGAGGTCAGGTAACTTTTATTGTCCCCTTTGGTTTTTTGAGTCAAAGTTTCTCTGTGTAACTTTGGCTGTCCTAGAATTCACGCTGTAGACTGTAGGCGGAGTTTACCCACAAGAACACCAATACTAGAAAAATATTTATTAGAATATAATCCAGAACTCACGGTACAGGTAACCAAGCACAGTAGGGACCGAAGTCTGCAGACGGACGGACGAAGGGGTCCTTCCTCCAGCAGCCAGGAACCAGGAAGAGAGCCCCCCAGCGTCCCAGCAGCCCCTTATCAAAGGGGTTGGCCACACCCCCTCCAGGAGCCCGGGACCCTGGATAAGCTTCTTTGGACCTTATCAGCTGACACCTGAATCCCACAACAGTAGACCAGGCTGGCTTTGAACTCACAGAGATCCACTTGTCTCTGCCTCCCTAGAGCTGGGATTAAAGACAGGTGCCACCATTGCCCTGGTGAAGTCAAGGTATGGTGTCTTTTAAATGTTACTCTCTATCTTTTTTTTTTTTTTTTTTTTTTTGAGAAAGTGTCCCTCAGGCCATCTGGCTTCTGGAAACCTCAGATTTCTGCTACTCCAGCTAGAGTTACAGGCATATGCCACTACATACATTGTTTCGTTTATTTGTTTGTTTAACAAGAGTTCTGGGAACTAAACTCAGGTATCAGTTGCCTGAATGGAAAGGCATCCAGACAAGGCAAAAATGTATCAAGTTAGCTACATCCTTAGCATTTTTATTCTACCTTGCAGATTTCATACTTTACACAATGTGTATTGATTGTATCCCCTCTCCACTTCCTAGCATGGCCTCTCCTTCTTCATACCTTTTTTTGTCTTTGTAACACATGGAGTCCAATTAGTACTGCTTGCTTGTAAATTCTAGTGGGAACGTCCACTTAAGCATGGGTAACTTGCCAACAGCCACATTCCCAAAGAAAAATTACAAGTGAGGGATAGACAGGTGTGGGGGATTTAATAAAAGATTCAAAAGTTTCTGAGATACAAGAGGGATCTACCCACAGTCAGTCTAGGAGGATCAGAGAGTGGTAATTCACACCTTTAATCCCAGAACAGGGAGTATCCTCTGTTAATCCAAACTGAGTTCCAGGTCATTTTAGTTTACAAAAGGAGTTCCAGGCTCCCAGGCAGGCAGTGGTGGGGCCACACCTTAACTGATGGAAGAGAGTATTTAAGGCCCACATAGAAAGACAGAAAGTGAGAAGAGGCCAGGAGAAGCCAGGCTGAGGAAGCTGGAAGACAGCTGGGTGAGATCTGACTGTGGTGTTTACTCTCTCTAATATCTCCGACTTTCTCAGAGATCTGTCCCTGTGTTTCCTTTATTCGTACAACAGACAGGGACTAACCATTTAAACAGTGTAGGAGTTCTTAGGCCCCTAACCTGGTCAAACACAACTCTAAACCTAAGGGAAGGGTGTGCTTGCAGTTTCCTCCAGCTGTCTCCATCCAGAGCCTTCCCCATTTTGCTGGACTCAGCAGGATTCCAGTGTTTTGACTCTCCCAGTCTCACTGGCAACCACATGTTAACAATCTCAATGAATTAAGTTCATTTAACTAAAATGTTCAGTTCCTCAGTGTCTCCAGCCACATTTCAAGCACTCAATAGCCATAGCCCCGAGCATCTGCTGGCACATCTGTCACGTTCCAATGCTGCAGAAAGTTCTAGAAACCTCCCTGGCATGTAAATGCACATTTTAAAAAGCATCATGGATCACTAATAGACTGAAAAAAAGAACAAATAATGAATCAGAACACTCTGCCCAGAGATGCCTCTCAGGTCAAGATCAATCTGGTTATACCATTTTCTCCTAATTTACTCTCTCTTTTGACTGTAAGCTCATCTGTCTTATAGATCAGGATGAGCACCCTTCCAGTTGAGTGCTGGCATCCTGGGATATGGTTACCCCAAGTACTGTGAGAGGGGAGGCAGGGCAGGGAGGGATGCTAGGAATGCTTTAGGATGCTTCTTTGATAGTAGAGTTCTGAGCTGGAGATTTTAGCTCAGTGGTACAGCATTAGCCTAGTATGTGTAAAGCCCTTGCTTCCATCCTTAGCACTAAAACCTAAATTAATAATAATAATAATAATAATAATAATAATAATAAACAGCATACACACACAGAGAAACCTGGCTTTTCCACCAGCAGATTCCTGAGCCAGACTCAGTAGGAACTGGCAGCCGAGAAGCTGAGAAAGACTACAGTTTTCATACAAGTGCAATGCTACAAAGTGGCAGGTTGTGGGGAGCAACTTAAATAACCCACTCCATCTTCCAGCACTATTGTGTTTGGTCCTAACATTAAAAGACAAAATTTCAGGCTGGGAATGTATGTCTTGGTAGAACACTTTAAAATAAAGACATCAGGGCATGGTGACATAGACCGTTAATTCCAGCATTCAGTAAGCAGAAAAAGTAGATCTATGTGAGTTCAAGTCCAGCCTGGTCTACATTATCAAGTTCAAAACTAGCCAGTGAGACTCTGTCTATAATAGTAACAATATTGATAATAATATTGTTATTAAAATAAAACAAAAATTCAACAAATCTAGATTCCTGACACAGTGATTTGTGATCTGAGAACCAGGTGTAGCCAGTCTAGTCTGAGAGCAGGATGACTGGGTCTCACAGGGATCTTAAGCCCCAGACCAGAGCAGGAGAAGCTCAGCTCTGGCCTGAACAAGTTAGAGAGTGCATTCCAAAGCTGACAGGAAAAGGGGGAGGGGGGAGAGATATTGTTAGTGGCAGAACATTTGCCTGGGCTGAACTTTGAATTCAGTCTCTCAGTCTCCAACACTAAATAAACAAAAGAATAGAAAAAAAATTAATAAAAAAAACAGGGCATGAAAGAAGTCAAGGCCTCTCCTTTTGTCTTTTATTTTTAGTTTTTAACTACTGTGTGCGTATGCGTGTGTGTGTGTGTGTGTGTGTGTGTGTGTGTGTGTGTGTGTGTGTGTGTGTGTTACATGCACATGTATGTAGGTACCCAAGGAATCCAGAAGAGAATGGAGAACTTGGAATTGGTTACAGGGTTTTGTAAGCACTGGATGTAGGTACAGGAACCTGAACTCTGGTCCCCTAGAAGACCAACAAGCATTCTTTGTAAAAATTAATTAATTGAAAAAATTATGATTTTATTATTTTAAATATGTGTGTTGGGGAAGGTTTGTGCATATGAGCAAGAGTTCCATCCAGAGGTATCAGATCCCTGTAAAGCTGGAGTTACAGGGAATTTTCAACAGCCCAACAAACCCAACCAAGCTCGGGTCCTCTGGATGAGCAGCACACAGCCTTAACCTTTGATAGCTCTACTACCCATAGGGCTTAGTTGGTGTTCCTGGATTTAGTTTCTCTGGGTTTTTTGTACTGCTAGGCAGTCACACCTATGGCCTGCTAGGCATTAGGCAAAAACTCTGCAGCTGAGCTTTGGCCCCAACCTTTTTTTTTTTTCATTTTGTTTTTTTAATTATTTTGTTATCCTGTTTGTTTTATAATTGTGTTTGACACTCAGCAGTTAATTATCATCCACCGCAGCAGGTTTGAATGCAGGAACATAGCTCAACACGGTGAAGAACTTATGGGTGAGTCCTCACTCTTACTGTGCAGTGAAGCATCCCTCTCTCTTCTGTATCAACACGCAACATTTACACCTGGAGTCTCTCCCCCTCCCCTCCCCGCCTCTTCTTCTCCTTTGAAACTTTATGTATTTATGTATTTATTTGAGACAGGGTTTCTCTATTATGTAGCTCTGGCTGTCCTGGAATTCCCTCTGTAGCCCAGGCTGGCTTCACAGTCACAGAGATCCACCAACTTCTGCCACCTGAGGCCTGGAATTAAAGTCACAAACCACTGAATCTGGTGAGATTTTGTTTACATTTTACGTGTATACATGATTTGCATGCGTGTATGCATATGTAACATAGGCTTGTCTGGTGTCCTTGGAGGCCAAAGAGATCATCAGATCCTCTGGGACTTAGTGATACGGTTGTAAGCCACCGTGTGGGTGCTGAAAACTGGACCTGGATCCTCTGGAAGAGCAGCCAGGGCTCTAGACCACTGAGCCTTTTCTCCAGCCCAGCCCATCTTTATGGCACATTTCCTTATTTCTCTGAGTGCCCAAGGAGGGTGGGATTCAGGAAGCCCACTTCTTACTTCTGACTATTGATAACATATTCTGAACCCCCACCTCTTAAACAGCGAAATATACTTTTTACCCCCTCAATACCCTTTTCTCAGGGAGCCATTCTGCTGGACCCAAATTGGAAAGTTGTATTTTCTGAAATTAGAATAAATTATCACAATGTAGCACAGGCTGAAGCCAGGGGATTTTGAGATTGAGGCCATTTTGGGTCAGACCCTGTAAGAGAGACAAAGGGGGGAGTGATGAAGGGAAGGAGGGACCGATGGATGAACAGGAAGCAACCCCTCCCAGGCACGCCTGCAGGAAAAGCACGCATACACATAAGATTAAATAAATAAACCTAAAACATTTTCTTTTAAATTAGACACATGTATGTGTGTGCCTGAGGAGAATGTGCATGGGTGCGGGTTCCTATAGAGACCAGAGACATTGGGTCCTTTGGAGCTGGAGTTACAGCCTGCTATGATCTGCCTCATGTGAGTGCTGGGGCTTGAATATAGGTCCACTATAAAAATTTACTATTCTTATATAATGCTCTTATCCACTGAGTCGTTTTCCCAGGCCCAATTCTAAAAATATTAAAAATTAAAATAAAACAAAAAAAGAAAAATCCCAGGGTCAGCAAGCTGTAAATCTCATCACCTTTCAGAGAAGAAAAACCACTATGCCATGTAAGTTAAGCTGGCATGGTGGTCAGCCACATGTTGACAAATAGCACAAGGTGGGCGGAGAAACTTTAATAATAGGAAGGAAGCTGAATGTACCAGCAAAAGCATCCTTAGGATCTGATGAGCCCCTAACAGAGATGGGCAGAAAGAAAACTAGAGGGAAAAGTTACACTTTCTGAGTCAGGACTCAGAAGGTAGGCAGGCTCAGCCAAACCTTAAGGCAGCTCATGGGGGCTGTTCTGAGAAGAAGGAAAAGTACAGTGTATCTCATTAAAGAAACAATTACTCCATCTAATCGGCACAGCTCAAGGTGACATCCTACCTTCCTGAGAAGGGTCTTTTTAGCCCAGTAATCAGTCAGCCCAGCTGGATTAGGGTTACACTCGGGGCAGAAATTCCATCCTGTTGACCAGAAGGTCATTTCCCTTTAATGACTTTACTGCTGCTATGTATTAGGCTCTCTCCACCCGGCCCAGGAGCCCTGAGAGTAGGGACCAGGCCTCATAGTCTAGCATATAATAAGTGACACGTAGCGGCTACTTTGTAACATAGGATTAAGATTTTAATATTGGGGGGGGGGGTTCTTTTTATTTTAGTGTGTGTTTGTGTGTGTGTGTGTGTGTGTGTGTGTGTGTGTGTGTGTGTGTGCCTGGTGCCCTTGGAGGCTGGAAGAGGGTATCAGATCCTTTGGAACTGGAGTTACAGGCAGTTGTAAGATGCCATATGGATGCAAGAAACTGAATGCTGAGACTCTGCAAGAGTATCCAGTGCTTTGAATAGCTCAGCCATCTCTCTAACTGTGAAATATTACTTTTTATTACTATGTATTAATCATACATAATAATGGGTTTCATTGTGATACTTTACACACATACACATAGCAATAATATCTACCCCATTGCCCTTGGGTTTGGCTGGGTCTACCTACCTTACCTGAGTTTCTGAGTCCTGACGCCTTGTCACATCTTTTGAGTGAGACACACATTTTAAAATGGCTCAGGGTGGTGCTGACAAGCAGGACGGATAGGCTAGTTTCAGCTCCCCTGTTCTTTTCCTCACAGCCTCTCTAGTGGCCCTTTCTCCAAACATCCAAGCCATTGGGTTCCAAGACCACAAGATGCCACCCCAACTTCAAGCCCTGGATGTGTGAGACCCATTCCACTCCACTATCACCTCGAGAGCCAGATCCTGTCACTTGGCCAGCTCTGTCACCACCTCCTCTGTACCCGAGAACTTGTCTTCGCTTCCTCTTTGCACAGTGACCACCTCGATTGTCCTTGAGCTGATGACGCTGACCTCTGTGTCCTTGAAGCCTTCTCATTGCCAGTGTCCTTATTGTAATTTTATTTTTTATTTTCAGACAAGGTCTTACAGATCCCAGGCCGGCCTCAAACTTACTGGTCAGTCAAGAATGACCTTGGTCCTTCTGATTCTCACCAGACTCACTATGGCTCCTTCTGCCTTTCTGCCTCCTCGGTGCTGAAATTACAGGTATGAACCACTATTCCTGGTTCTTACCCAAAAAAAAAAGTACGTCCTCCAAGGACTCTAAGCACTGCATTCTGCCTTAAATTATTATTATTTATTTTCAAGAGGATTAGAACTGAGGGTCCCACTGAGCCACACCCTGACCCTGACATGATTTGGGTGTGTCCCTACAGAAGGAGTCCTGTTCTGGTTGCTGGTTACTCAGATGTCAGCTCAAGGATACATTTCTCACTCTGTGAAGTCCTCCGCAGCTTTCTACAACCCAAGCCTTCCCTCTTTTCCATGCTCAGAAGTGAAGCTCATCAATGTATGAAGCAGCAGAGACCTGCCAGTGTCAGTAGCACTGGCTGCGGCAAAGAGAAATGGAAACAGAAGCAGACATTTCTTTCCTGCCTACCTAGTCCCGAATAAACACACAGAGGCTTATATTAATTTTAAATGCTCAGACATTAGCTCAGGCTTGTTACTGGCTAATGCTTACACTTTAAGTTAACCCATATTTCTATTTATGCTTTGCCATGTTTCTCATGGCTTCTTACCTCATTTTTATGTTTTTGCTGACTGGCATCTCTCCTGACTCTGCCCTTCCTCTTCCCAGAATTCTCCTAGTCTGGTGCCCCACCTATACTTCCTGCCTGGCTACTGGCTAAGCAGCATTTTATTAAACCAATTCGAGTGACAAATCTTTACAGTGTACAAGAGCATTATGTAAGAGCCTGTGTGAGCTGCACACTGGTAGGAATTAAACAGTATTAAATCAAATCAGGAGACACTCGGTCTTTATATATTTGCAAACCCTCCGGGATGGTTATCAAAGACAGTCTCATTCGGATTTTGCTGTATCTTTAGCACACATCCAAGGGTTGCTCATTTACATTTTTAGAGAGATTTGGTCAGAACAGACAATGACGGCTGGCCCTCACAGAACTTCCTTTCACTTCTACATATTTTCAAAATATTTTTCTCTTCTCATGACACAGGTGTGTGTTTTCATATTAGTTCACTCCCCCCATCTCTGCCTCCTCTATGTGCGTGCGTGTATGTGTGTGTGTGTGTGTGTGTGTGTGTGTGTGTGTTCCAGTTTTTTTGTTTTTTTTTATGTAAACCAAACTGGCTTCGATCTCACTATGTAGCCCACAGTAACCTTGAAGCTCTGACCCTCCAACCTCCACCTCCTGAGTACTCGGATCACAGGATGCTGGGGTGGGACTCAGGTCAAGAATACTAGGCAAGTGCTCTCCCATTTGAGCCTAACTGTAGCCCTTTTTGATGTTTTGACATGGTCTCACTCCATATCCCAGACTGGCCTGGAACAAACAGCAATCCTATTGCCTGAACTTCCAAAAAAGAGGCATCACCACACTTGTTAGATTTACTTCAAACCTAAACTATAGGGCTGAGTGTGGTGGGACACACCTTTAATCCCAGCATTTAGGAGGCAGAGGTAGACAAGGTCTCTGCAATTGAAAATAATAAATAAATGAAAACTATTACAAAAGAAAAAATAAGAAAGAAAAGATGGAAAACCAAGTCCAGTTCATGCTATATAATGACACCCTGTCTCAAAAAATACGTATTGATAGAGCTGCAAGATGGTTCGGCAGTTAAGAAAACTGGCTGTTATCTGGCTGTGGTGATGCTTGCCTTTGACCCCAGCACTTGGGAAGCAAAGGCAGGTGGATCTCTCAAGTTCAAGGCTAGTAAGTGAGAAAGCCAAGAAATATCACCTTAGGTTCCAAATAACTCAGTTAAGAATTAGGCTCATGCTTCTTAAAGATGCAGGCCAGTTTCTGAGGAAGCTTCAAACAAAGGACAATCAGTCTTTAACACTTCTGATAGCAGCTCAAGGAGTACTAGACCTGAACCATGTCCCTACAGCCCCACAGAAGTTCAAGGTAATAACCAAATAAGGGCAAAGCCTGTGATTTGTCCAGTCCTGCCCCAAAATAGAGAATCTAGAGCCTTAGCCATTCCTTGCTAGCCCTAGCCAATTAGGAATGTACTAACATGATTGCCGCTCACTTAAAATGACCTAAATGCCCTAGGAACTCCCCTTACCTGTGCTTAAAAGAAGCCTGCACATCCCATCTCAGGGCTGTTGACATTTTGCCTTTGTGTAGGATGGGCCAGCATGATGGTATAATAAATGATCTTGCTGGTTGAATAGTGGTCTTTTATGGGACTTCCCCAGGACTCTAACAGCCTGGCTTACAGAACTAGCTCCAGGACAGCTACACAGAGAAACCCTGTCTCAAAAAACCAAATCAAACCAAACAAACTGGCTACTCTCTCAGAGAACCTGGGTTCAGTTCCCAGAACAATATTCCCAGTTCTTTAACTTCAGTTCTGGTCTCAGAAGGCTCCTGAAAATGTACGATGCATATAAACTCACACAGGCACACACATACACAGATAATAAACAAATAAACAAGCAGTTTTAAAATACACGAGACCTTGCTTACTGCCCCAACAGGTTGCTTACTGCCCCTGTGAAGAATTCACTCTGTAACAGGACGCATTTTCTCCTCCAGCACATCAAAGGGCAGATTAGAACACATTTAGGGTTTTTTGTTTTTTTGTTTTTTTTTTTTAGTCCAAACTGCTCTAAACTGGTCACATAACTGAGGTTAGAGTCTTGAACTCCTAAGCACCCTGCCTCAGCTTCTTGTGTGCTGGGATTTTAAGTGTGTAGCAATATCCTGACATTTTACCTGGTTTTTGAGATGGAACCTTATCACATAGGCTAGCTTTGAATCCACGATGCCCCTGGCTGTGTTCCGGCCTGGGTCACAGCCTGGCTCCAATTTCATTCATCCCAGTTGACTGTTTTGCTATCTTGGTTGACAAGGCTAACCTGGACTTCTGGGTCCCAGCAATCCTTCCCCTCCAGCTTCCCAAGTACCTGGAAATATAGTCATGTGTTACCAGTCCATACTTGCTAGGTTTTTGTTATTGCTGCTGCTTTTAAACTGGGGCTCATGCTGGCTTCCAACAGGCCTCTGGACTCCCCGAGTCTCCTCCTGTCATCTCCAAGGTTCTTGTTGGTTTGTTGTTTTTCTCTGTTTGTTATTTAAGACACTTGTTATACAGTCCCTGCTGGACTGAACTGTCTGCCTCTGTCACTGCGTGCTGGGATTACTGGTGTATGCCAGCACTCTTGGCTCAGAAGTTTTGTGTTTTCCGTTTTTATCTTTGGTGGGGGGACGGTGCTGTGGGCTGAACCTAGCACCTCAAACATGCTCTACCATAACCTACCACTGGAGAATTTTAAAATGTTTTTGAAAAGATTTCTTTTATTTCTGTGAGTACTTACATGTCTGTCTGTGTATGGGTTGGTATGCACATGAGTATGGATACCACAGAGACCAGAAGATGACATCAGATCCATTTATTTATCTAGCCTCATGATTTCACTTTTGATTTTACATAAGGTCGCATTCCAAAAAGAGAGTAACTGTTCCCATGGCCTGAGCAAAGGCTGGTTTAGACACAAGAAGGAAAGCAGACAAGATTGAGAAGTGGATTGGCCAATGAGAATTTTCTTCCTTCTTTACTTTTTTTTTTTCATCTCCCTATTATTGAAGCTGGGGTCTTATATAAGTGCTTATCACTCAGGTACACCATCAGAGCTGTTCTTACATTCACTTTTTTCTTATTGAAGTAGGATCTCACTAAATTGCCCAGGCTGTCCTTGAACTTCTGGAATGCAATGTTGTGGGTTGAAACTGGGGCTTCAAACATGATGGGCAAGCCACCAGCTTCAGCCTTCCTTAACACCGCTGAACTGTAACACTTAAGGTATACTTGGGCCAGTTTTGTAGCTTAGCTGGTTGATTGCCTAGTATACAGGAAGCCCTATATTCAGTGCCCAGCACTGTCTATAATCCCAGCACTCGACACAGCAGGATCAGGAGTTCAAGACCACCTTTGGCTACACAGTGAGTTCCAGGCTACCCTGAGATACAAAAGATTCCATCTCAAAACAAAACAAAAACAACAAAATCGTAAATTTTATGTTTTGCATTTTTATTATTTTGGGGGGAGGGGACTGTTTTGAGACAGGGTTTCTCTGTATAGCCCTGGCTGTTCTGAAACTTGATCTGTAGGCCAGGCTGGCCTCAAACTTGTGGAAATCTGCCTGCCTGTGTCTCCCCATTGCTAGAACTAAAGAAGTGTGACATTACTGCCGAGCTGTTACGTATTTTTAAAGCTAATTTTAAAATTATTTGTTATTTAATACTGTTGAATGGGGCTGTACTTCTTCTGCCACAGTGTATATATGAAGACAGGAGAAAAATTTAGGGAGTTTTCCTCTCCCACCAAGTGGGTTCCAGGGATTGAACTCAGATCAATCTGGCTTGGCGATAAATGTTCTTAGCCTGTGAGCCATCTTACAGGTCATATTTTTATTTATTTATTTTTGGTTTTTCGGTATACCATTGGATGTCCTGGAAATCTCTCTGTAGACCAAACTGGCCTGAAATTCACAGAGATCTGCCTGCCTCTGCTTCCAGAGTGCTGAGATCAAAGGTGTACACCACTACCACCCACCTTCTCTGTTTCTTAATACAGGGTCTTACTATGTAGCCTTGGCTGGCCTGGAACCCATTATGTATGTAACAGGGTTCTAGACCCTAGTAGGCTCCTAGACCTTAGCACAACTGACTCCATAATGGGGAGTACTGTTCAGACCATAAAACACAGCATTTAGACAGCACCCACCACTAAAATGAAAACAGATCTAATCCATCGAAGTCCATAGTTGTAGGCAAGCTGCTCCCAAGTAGCCACACAGAGGCTTAATATTAATTATAAATGATTGGCCAATAGGCTGGGCTTGTTACTACCTTTTATATTTAAATTAACCCATATTTTTTATCTATGTTTTGCCATGTGGCTTGGTATCTACTCTCAATATGGCATGCCAGTCTTGCTTCTTTCTCTCTGCGGCTACTGGTGACTCCTGACATAGTTCTGGGTAAGTCTTAAAATGTACTAACCTTGCTTTTTGGTTTCTATAGTTTTATTTCTGGCTAACTATTCTTACCTGAAGTATGTCAATCCAGAATAGGGTTTTTGTACTTGAAAGCTCACCCTGAGAAAGTATCTGCACTACCATGGTATCCCCAACAACCAGTGTAGTCTACAGCCATCTAATAAAAATGTTCTATTGACTTAAACCCATGCCCAAGTAGTTCTTTCTGGTGGACACCCCACAACACTTGTCTCACACTCACAGAGCTCTAACTGCCTCTGTCTCCTAAGTGCTGGAATCAAAGGCATGTGTTACCATGCCTGGAATATTTGGATTTCCTAAGTCAGGCTCTCAAGTATGTAGTCCAGGCTATCCCCAAACAGACTATGTATCAGAGGATGACTTGGTCTTTCTGGTCTAGTTTTTGATCTTTCTGCTTCCCTCAAGTTCTGGGATGACAGGTGTGAGCCCCACACCCAGCTGTGGCTATTACCAGAGTCCCATAGAGAAGGGAGGTGTTTTAAGGAATCAAAAAAGTACACCTCTTTTCTTCCCTCATTTGGGCATGGTCAGATCTGTCATGGCACTGGTAGGTTAGATTTTAGCATTGTAATGATCCCAAGGTCCTTTGGCATGTCAAAATGCTATAGGAGCCAAGTCAAGAAAGCCTGGAGCTGGGCGTTGGTGGAGCATAGCTTTAATCCCAGCACTCAGGAAGCAGAGGCAGGCAGATCTCTGTGAGTTCAAGTCCAGCCTGGTCTGCATAGTGAGTACCAGGATAGCCAGGACAGTTTACACAGAGAAATCTTGTCTTGAAAGAGAGTGAGAGGGAGAGGAAGAGAGAAAGAGGGAGAGGGAGAGAGAGAGAGAGAGAGAGAGAGAGAGAGAGAGAGAGAGAGAGAGAGAGAGAGAGAGAGAGAAAGAGACTGAGCAACTGTGAAAAAGTAACTGGGTTGGTTGCTGGGAGTCTATGATTTTCAGCACCCAACTGTAAGGTTTATTTTATTTTATTTACATAGGACCTGGAGTTGGACTTGTACTTGAAATCCTCCTGCTCAAGCCTCCTGAATGATTATAGGCATACAATACCACTCCTGGCTACAGCTGTAACTTTTGAGAGTCAGCGGCATAGTTGACAGGACAAGCTATCAGTCATCTCTGGGTTCAGCTGAGTGATAACAAAAGGGTCTATGAAAACACGCGAGAGACCATCGTATTGTGGGGCAGCTACCAGAGAAGACCACTAGGGCATGGGTTTAAGTCTTTATTAGTTGGTTGGAGACCACACAGGATGTTAGGGAACCCATTATAGCCCTGAGCCTTTCTCGGGATGAGTTTTTAAGCACAAAAACCGTATTCTGGGTGTACATACTTCAGTTAACAAGAACAGTTAGCCAGAAGTGAAGCTACAGAAGCCAAACCCATCTAGAGGTTTACCCAGAACTGTGGACTTTGATGGATTAGATCTTTGTTTTCACGTTGGTAGGTGGTGACATCTATATGGAGAGTTTTACAACCTGAATGGGGCTTCCACCATGGAGTCTGTTGTGCCTGGGGGTCTGAGACCTGTTACCCCTTAGCTTGAGAAGAGTAAAAGTCAGGCTCTTGGGCATACAGCATGACAAGCAAGGTGTTAGTGATTTGGAGTAAATGAGCCCTGCTATCTGTGAATGAATGAACTTCTGATGTGAGTCACCTGGTGCCTATTATGCTTCTTCTGTGACCTGTACTATTGGGGCCTGTACATGCAAAGAAGAGATATAGCAATAGTCATTTCCAAACAACAGCTATTCTCAATGTCATCAATGAGCTGGTTCTACCTGCTGGCATGCCACTTAGACATCTTTTAAAAGCTCACTTCTGCTAATACAGGCCCAGGGCTGGGCACAGCGGACCAAGGTCCTGGGGGTGCCCTCTGCCTCAGAGCCAGGATTCTCTGAAATACCAGAGACCCGGGGAAGTACTTGCTACCACTGCTCAGTTTCAGTCCCAGATGACACCCTACCATCCCACCTCATCCTTAAGACAGAAAGAAGGCATACTGAGAAAGGGTTGCTGTGGGAAGCCTCACTGATCCCTGGGAACCAGAACAACAGGTTTTTGTAGTTAATTGAAAAGGTGGCTCACCCACAGATATGGATGAGGAAGGTTCCGAGTCACTGTGATTATTATCCTGGCATTATGCATTCCAACAGCAGCAGCACCTGCAACCAATCCACTTTCCTTACACTTTGTATTAATCTTGTACCGTGTATAGTTTTCTCACTGATGGTTTATGTGTTTGTTGATTTATTTTTTTCCTTATAAATGGGGCAGGAACGACAGGTTATTTTCCGTAACCTTGGCTGCCTTGGAACCCACTATGTAGCTCAAACTTAACTTGAACTTGAAACAATTTACCTGCTTTGGCCTGAAGAATCTTAGGATCATAGGCTTCAGCCACAGCACATGGTCTTATTTTGTGTCTAATTATGACTCATTTTTTCCCCGACTTTCCTGTCTGATGTTTGCTCTAGTAAATTATATCTCCGGCGATATAGATTACAAAAATACCCATGGTGGGACTGGAATTTGGTGACGCTCAGACAACTGTGACCATGTTAAGAACCACTAACTTGACTGACGTGGGTAAGCTGTATAACATGTAAACAACAGCCACACAAAGATGTGACCACCCACCCATATAAAACCTGAAAGTTAAGCCAGAATACAGGACCAATTATAACAGTATTTATTTCCTACACTGGCAAAATGCATGCTGGGTTAGGAAATGAAGTAGCAAACACAGAATCCTCTGTTCACTCTGAGCTTTCCAGTTCTAGAGCATCTGGAGATTCTCTGGTCTCCTCCATTCTCACCTCATGGGAAGCACAATGGGGTTAAAGACTAGAGATTCACACCTGGTTTAGTTTGCTTCTGAGGATCTGGACACAGACCCTCATGATTAGACAGTAAATGCTTACTCCATACCACATTTCTATGAATAGCTCAGACCAGACTATATGAATACATGAGACAGGAGCTGCTCAAGGGCTTAGCAGGTAAAGGCACTTGCAGCACTGGGCTGAAAACCTGAGTTACATCCCCACAACCAACTTGACTCTTGGAAAGTTCCTTTGGCATCCAACTATATGCCATAGTACGTGCACGTGCACACACACACACACACACACACACACACACACACACACACACACACACACACACACACACACACACGTCTTATTCTTTGTTGGTTTTGTTTTGCTATTATCTGGCTTATTTTCAATAGAGCCTCATGTAGCCAAACCTGACCTTGAACTCACTATTTTGATTCTCCTGCCTCCACTTCCCCAATGCTGGAACTTCAGGAATATGCCACCAAGCTGATTGTTTTACAGATTAAACAGGAGATGGTGGAACATGCCTGTACTAAGCCCTTAGGGAGGTAGAATTAGGATGATCTGGAGCTGAAGGCCGTGTTCTGCTATGTAACAAGTGTGAAGCTAGTTTGGACTACATGAGACCCTGTACACACACAAGTCCTGGGTGGATATGGAGAAACTGGAAAATGTGTGCTTTGATGATGGGCATATAAAGATATAATTGCTGTAGGAAACAGGTAATGCTGTGTGTGTGTGTGTGTGTGTGTGTGTGTGTGTGTGTGTGTGTGGTGTCATCTCTCTACATAGCTCTGTCCATCTGGGAACTCACTATGAAGACCAGGCTCCCGTCAAACTCATGGAGACCTTCTTGCCTCTGCTTCCTAGAGTGCTGAGATCAAAGGTGTGCACCAACATGCCTGGCAATGCTTCTTTAAAAAATGTTAAACAGGCAACCTATGATTCCTCAACTCTATTTCTTTGTTTGTTTTTTCAGACAGGGTTTCCCTGTGTAAGCCTCGATGTCCTGGAACTCACTCAATAGACCAAGCTGGCCTAAAACTCAGGAAGACTCACCTGCCTCTGCCACAAGTACTGAGATTAAAGGCCTGCCTCACCATCAATTCTATTTCTAGATAGATACTTCCAGAATTGAAACAAGGGCTGGAAGGATGACTCAGTAGCATTTACTGCTCTTTCAGAGAGCTGGAGTTCACTTCTCATAATCCATGCTGGGTGGCTCACAACCATCTGCAACTCTTAACTCTAGCAGGTCTGTCTCTAGCCTTTACAGGCACCTGCACTCATGTACACATACCAACATGTATTTACACATAATTAATGATTCTTGGGCGGGCAAGACAGTTCAATGAGTAAAGGCACTTGCCACCACCATGCCTGATAACATTTGATCCCTGTGACCCATTTAAAGAAAGCAAAGAACTGACTCTCACAGGTTGCCTTCTGACATACATTGCTTACGTTCACTCATGTGCAGGCACACAAACACACTAAATAAGTAAATGTTTAAAAAAGATAATCCTTTTAAGAAATGACAAGTCTTGAGCTGGAGAGACTTACCGGTTGGCTCATGGGTTAAGGTATTAGCTGCTCTTCCAGAGGACCCAGGTTTGATTCCGAGCACCCACCCGATGGTTCACAACCACCTGTAACTCCAATTTCAGGGGATCCCAATGTGCAAAGACCTGAGGGTGATTCCCCACTGATGCACAAAACAAACGAAATTTGGAAGCAGTGATTCAAACAGATGTGTTTATGTACACATTTATAGCAGGAATATTAAAAGTCAAAAAGTATTAATCAACACAATGACTGGCATATAAAGACAATAAAATTATTTAATTTTTGAAAATTCCAACATATCTGGCATACAGATGATTTGAAGGACATCATGCTAAGTGAAAACAAGCCAGTCTCTAAAGGGCAGCTACCATCTAACTGCACTTTTATGAGGTTTATAGAATAGTCAAGTTTGTACAGGTAATAAGCCGAGAGGCAGCTGCCAGTGGGCTAGATGGGGCTATGAGGTATTAACATTTCATGAGACACCTTTCAGCAGGGACAGATACAAGACAGATCCCTGAAGAGGGATGGGGGGGCATTGCAGAATAATGCAAACAGTTGTGAGGATGTGGGCACATACTGGGTAGAGTGCTTGCCTAGCCCTGCTTTACTCCTCTACCCTGAGATTAAAATTGATTGGGGATTAAAAAAGCAGCGTAGTATTGAAATTATTTTATTTCTGATCTTAAAACATAAAACAAAGTATTAAGGTCTGTAAAAGAAAATTAGCAACCTAGAGATTATAGGCGAAAGTATGAGCATCTGTGCTTCTCTGCATTGTTCATTTCTAACCTTCTCTAATTCTACTCCTGTTCCAATCTTTGTTAAAAATAATCTTTCAAAATCATTAAAACAAAACAAAAAGACCCTTTTGGTAAAGATTTGGGAACCCAGGCTGGTCTATTTTTACATGGGCTCCAAATGTTTAGGAAGCATGTTCTTTTGCTAAGATGAAAGTTTTAAGCTTTTTACTCTGTATTTTTAAATACCTGTCAGCCATAAATCGCAATACTACTTTAGAGCTCCAGTGAACTTACCACCTATCTATCAAAAGCTAGTATATGTCATACCAGAGACCTCCAGAAACTATGGAGCAATGTCTAAATTCTTTTTGTTCAAAAGCAAAGAAAAAACCAAAACAAAATAATAATAAAAATAAATAAAGTACCATATAGCTGAACACATTTGGAAATGCTGACTTGGCTTTGAAGTGCAGCGTATTTTATGGAGGATGAGGACAAAGAGAACTAGAGGTTTGTAGCTCACTGATAGGGTATAAGCTTAGCATGCACCAGACCCCAGGCTCTATCCTCGAGCACCATCGTGGGCGGGAGAGCCAAAGAGAATACTAGCAATGACGGCTGGTGAATTCTGTTGTGGTGTAGCTCAAACCTTGAACGGGCATGACTTTGTGGGAGAAAGGGGCTGTCCTTTCTATACATCCTAGCAAATAGCAGTAAGTGTTTGGGAAAACTGTCTCTTATGTTATTAGTCCTAAAACAGGGAGATGACTCAGCGGATTAAAGTATTTGCTGTGTGTACCTAATGACCTGAGTTGGATCCCCAGAAACCATATGCCTTAGCAATTGCCAAGAGACACCATGACCATGGCAACTCTTATAAAGGAAAACACTGAATTGGGCTGGCTTACAGTTCAGAGGTTTAGTTCATTATTGTCATGGTAGAAAGCCTGGTGATATGCAGGCAGACATGGTGCAGGAGAAGGAGCTGAGAGTTCTGCATCTGGATTGGCAGGCAGCAGGAAGAGTTGTGTTTGTGAGACCTTAAAGCCCATCCCCTAGTGACACATTTCCTCTAGCAAAGCCACACTACTCCAACGTGCCATATTACCTAACAATGCCACTCCCTTGGGCAAGCATTCAAACTCCGAGTCAATGGGGGCCATTCTTATTCTAACCGCCATATCACACCAGGTGGAAAAGCTGAATATGAGGCTGGAGATATGGTTCAACCGGTGTTCTAGAGGTCAGAGGTTCAATCCCCAGCATCTACATGGTGGCTCACAACATCACTAACTCCAGTTCCAGCGCCCTCTTCTGCCCTCTGCATGTGTGTGTGTGTGTGTGTGTGTGTGTGTGTGTGTGTGTGTGTGTGTGTGTGTCTGTACCTCAGACATCCTGAATGTTACAAAAAGCAGTACCATCACTTTACACTTGCCTAGCTTTACAGTTGCTCACTTTTAGCACAGTGATAGTTGTTAACAGGCATTTCTCAAACCTGCTGGAGCTCAGTGTAGTAAGCCAATGCTTTGACAAATCAAAGGAAAGTCACATGACAGCACATGTCTACAGCCCCAGCACTATAGCTGCAGACATCTATCCCAGATTAAATAGTAGATAATCTTGAATTTACAGGGACCTTCCTTCCTGTCTTGCCCCTCCTTGGTACTGGGTTTACAGGACTGAACCAACACAGTGAGCTCATCAACTGCTTTTCTAAACAACAACAGTTTTAGCAATTTGTGATGCTGCAAAGAAACTGTTCATTCAATTAGTTAAGAGCTAACATTATCAGAATGTGATCAGCCAGGGTCCTAGGGGTTCGCTCCATACAATGACAAGCTGGTTCAAAGACTGTGCTGAGCACTCCAGTTGGCTGCATGCTGATGTTGGCATCTTCTCTGGAGTGGACTGGGGAATGCAAATCTTGAGTGAAAAACAGATTTACTAGAGTCCCAGACTAAAAGATGGAAACAGTGGTGTGAGCAGTTCCCAGGGGTTTAGAGCAGATCTTGAGTTCAGGTCAGTCTGGGCCACATGGTGAGACCTTGGTCTTAAAACACACACAAGGAGAAAAAAAAAAGCCATCTACAAAACACCAGTTAAAGTTGAGTGTGGTGATACACATGCAATCAAGTTCAGCACATAGAAAGTGGAGGTAAAAGGGTAAGGAGTTCAAGGCATGCAGGCATATGTGCAGGCAAAACACTGTATACATTTAAAAAAAGGAAGAAGTAACCTAGAGCTTCGTGTTTAGTTCTCTCATTAGGCCAAATTCTCACTTGGCTCCTTTACAATACAGATGTTTACTCTCAGCATTTCCAACTCGGATCAAGATTTTAAAAAATAACCTAAAGTTGTTAAAACTTTTTTTAAAAACACATTATTCTGTCATTTTCAAGCAGGTCAGTCTTATTCTGTCTAGACTCCTTTCAGAGGAAGCAAAATTAACAGTATGTTTTTCTCTGTGTTGGTCTCTGGGGTGAATTACAGGAAATTTTAACAGGTACTTAGAACAGGTTTTTCCTACTTCCTGCAGTAAGGACTAGAAATGAATTTCTCCTTGCTTGTCACTTCCCCACATTTACTGAAATACAAGTGTGAGATGCAGTTGTTAATAACAAATTAATTGTTAATTGACAAATCCAAACATTCAAAAGGAAACCCCTTTACCTAATGGTGGATAAGGAATTGGAAGCATCACAAAAGCCCTACTAGGAGAACCGGTGGGTACGCTAAGAAATATGGCAATCATGATTAATTCGTAAATCTCCTGGCAGGAAATACGGCAATCATGATTAATTCGTAAATCTCCTTGCAGGGAGGAGGAAAGGACGGAAGACAAAAAAGTTTAGGAGAGGTCTTTCAATGACTAGTCAAACATAACGTGAGTCACTAAAAGTTTCCAGTTAACGATCCCTTCCGCCGTCCATCCCCGGGATCATTCCTTTATGAGCCACGCTGCAGTTTAAGCTGTACCATCTCACGATTTTACTGCCTCTTCCACAAACGAATACATAAAAGGACCGACGCTCCCCCGCCGGCTTTGAAATGTAGGGCAAACTCTGGTCGGGGGTGGCGAGAAAAAGAACAAGGGACAGACACCGAGAGACAGAAGGCAAAGAGTGTTGAAAGTGGGGATGGTTTTAAAAAAAAAAAGATAAAAGAAAAAAAAAGAAAAAGAAAATAAAAGCTATTTTCCCTAGGGTAGGCTTGCTGTCCTTGTTGTCCTAGCAGGCTGGGATGGGTCCTCCTCGCGTGCTGAGGCCGGCCCACCGCCCTGCCCCAGCAAAGATGAGCCAGCCCCTACCCCCACCCCGCGACAGATGGGGCAAGCCGGTCCGCCACCAGCCCTCTGCCTCCTCGCGCGGCCTGCTGGGAACTCTATCCGCTTCCGGTGACGCCAGACCGCTGAACTCCGACTCCCGTCGGCCCCTGAGAAAAACCGCAGCAGGCCCGCGCGGGTGCTGCCGGGACTTGTAGTTTAGCTGTTGGCCGAACTCCGTAGGCGGAAACACGGGCTAACATAGTTGGGAACTACCGAGGCGAAGGTACGGGTGGTAGCGAGGGGTCAATCCACGCCAAGCGTGGGGTTGGCGGTGAGGCCGGCGGCGGTAGTTGGGGTTGGGTGGGAGGAGATCCTTTCGCACACACGAGGAGGGTTGAGCCGCTGTCCGTCCCTGCGGTCGCGAGTGCCCAGTCTGGACGGTAGCTGCCGCCCAAGACGCCGAGGAGTGAGTCGTTGGCCGCCGGTCCCCTCGGTCTCGCCGTCCTCAGTTGGTCAGCGCGGCCTGCTCCTCCCCGGTCGGCCGCCCCCGCCTCCATTTCCCTCCCTCTCTTCACCACACACACGGCCCCCCCGATCATGGATCCCGGCAGCGGCGGTGGCGGCGGAGGCGGCGGTGGCGGGAGCAGCAGCAGCAGCAGCGACTCTGCACCCGACTGCTGGGACCAGACGGATATGGAGGCCCCCGGCCCGGGGCTTTGCGGCGGCGGTGGCGGCAACATGACCGCGGTAACCGAGGCCCAGCGTGAGAACCTCAGCGCGGCCTTCAGCCGGCAACTCAACGTCAACGCCAAGCCCTTCGTCCCCAACGTCCACGCCGCAGAATTCGTGCCGTCTTTCCTACGGGGCCCGGTCCAGCCGCCGCCATCCCCAGCTGGCGCGGCCGGCGGCGATCACGGAGCGAGCAGCGGCGCGGGAGGCCCTTCGGGTAAAGGACCGGGCTGGGTATTGCCTGGGCACGGGCGGCGGGCTAGGGCCGGAGTTCCACCGTGGCGTGGGTGGAGAGGACGCGCGGCTCGGCCGGCCCCGCACGTGGGGCGCTGACAGCGGCGCCGGCTGGTCTGGGTGGGGCATCTCCAGTCCCGGAGATCCGGCGAAGTTCGCCCCTCCGCCGAAGGCCGCAGACGTAGGAACCGTATGGGACCGGGCAGGCGCTTGGGCGGCCAATGCCACGAGGCCCAAAAGTTGGGGGGGGGGGCTGATGGGGTCTGAGGTCCCGCTGGTGGGCGGTGGGAGAGCCTAGGAGTTGGGGGACAAGGCTTGTCTCCTCGCCTGATTCCGAGAGCTGCAGTTTCTGCTATTGAATTTGCTTTTTAAATGTCTGTGGCACCGGCCGACCTGAAGGAATCCCAAGATGCATTGCAGGCTTGCGTTCCGCCAGAAACTGTTGGCTGTCAATACAAAGACCTTTTTTCACTCTTAACATTTTGTAAACTTAAAAAGTTAAAAAACAAAACAAAACAAAAAACGTCAGAAAGATTCCTCTGTAGTAGCAAGTGGTAAGACGCCTTGTTGACTTAGGTGAGGCTTTTGAGTGGAATTTAAGACCTTCCTTCCGAGGAGCACGTTTAGACTTTAAGTGCTTTAAAAGTATTGACCCCGTACGGGCTGCTTGCTATAAAAGCTTAGTTTGTGTTCCTGTATTGGTCTGTTACTTGAGACACTTGGATATTTCTGATACCCCACGCAGTAACTACTAGATATACTTCTGTCGTTTCTGGTTTCAGTCCTTAAACATCTATTTACAAGCTGGCCGTGTGGTTGGTAGCCTGCTTTCAGGTACTGACTGGTTTTCTACCCGAGTCTGTTGAGTGCTTTCATGCTGGTACTTATTTGAGCAAATATGACATTGTCCTAAAGAGAAAAAGGGAAGGGAAGGAAAAAGGCTGACTTTTAAAAATTATTTAATGGGGACGTTGGTGGACTAGATCATCTGAGCTCATTCCAAGTCAGAGTAGATTGTTAGTTTCTGTTTTAAGCTCTGATGTGATGGTACTCCTAGGTGATGCCTATAGTTCCAGAACTCTGGAGGCAGAGGCAGAGGCAGAGGCAGAGGCAGAGGCAGAGGCAGAGGCAGGAGGATCCTTGGGGAAAGCAGAGAAACAGCTGTATCACCTAGCCTCCCTCTCCCAGGTGTGGTGATTGATGCTTTTCTGTAACCCAGGGACTCCGGAGGCTCAGACAGGGGCATCTTTGGGTAAAGGCTGCTGGAACTATCTGGCAAAATATTTCTCAATAAACAAACAAACAAAAATAAAAGTTCTCTTGAAATTGGGTTTCTTGGGAAATGTTTGTTTCAGTTTGCTCTCCAGGAGTGAAAGGGTGTTTAAAGAAAATGCTTTTGTGAGAAGCGCATGTAAGCACAGTTGGAGTTAGACTTGGAGGGGGTGTTGACAGTGAACCTGAGGCTATATTATGTAGGAGGAGTTTGACATACTTACCTGCCCTCCCTAAACCCCAGGATTGGACTGTATTATTGACTGGCATTTCTTCTATTTGTATGTAGTTGCTTTTTTTCTTTTAACAGCTTTTTTTCCGCTCTCCCTCTTTTGAGACATGGTTTTTCTGTGTAACGGTCCTGGCTGTCCTGGAACTCACTCTGTAGACCAGGCTGACCTCGAACTCACACAGATCCTCCAGCCTCTGCCTCTCTAATGCTAGGATGAAAGGCAAATTTCTGGCTTAAAATACTTTTTCTTTTATTTTTACATATTTTTTTTATTTTAAAAGGTCACCCCAGCCACTCCCCTCAGGGAGGATAAGGACTCCCAGGGGGAGACAGTACAAGCTGGCCTATCCACTTGAGGCAGGACCAAGCCCCTCCCCCAGTATCAAGGCTGAGCAAGGTGTCCCTCTATGGGGAATGAGCTCCAAAAAGCCAATTCATGCACTAGGGCTAAGTTTGGTCCCATTGACAGAGGCCCCACCAACTGCCAGTGCCACACAACTGTCACATTCAGAGGCCTAATTCAGTCCCATGCAGGGTCCCAGCTGTCAGTGCAGAGTCAGAGAGCTCCCGATAGCTTGGGTCTGCTGTCTCTGTGGGTCTCCCCATCATGGTCTTGACCTCTTTGCTCATATAATTCCCTCTCCATTTCTTCAACTGGACTGGGAGCTCGACCCAGTGCTTGGCTGAGGATCTCTGCATCTGCTTCTGTCAGTAGCTAGATGAAGGTTCTATGATGACATCAGTTTGATTATAGGGAAAGGCCAGAATAGGCTCCCTCTCCACTGTTGCTTGGAGTCTTAGCTGGGGTTATCTTTGTGAATTCTTGAGTATTTCCTTAGCACCAGGTTTCTCCTTAACACCAAAATGACTCCCTCCATCAAGATATCTATTTTGTTGTTCTCCCTCTCTGCCCCTCCCCCCACTCAACCATCCCATTGCCGTGTTCTCTTCCTACTTCCTCTTTCCCCCTCCCCCTGTGGACCCAGTCCACTCAGGAGATCTTAGCTATTTTCTCTTCCCAGGTGGATCAGTGAATGTCCTTCTTAGGATCCCCCTCGTTACCTAGCTGCTCAGGCGTTGTAGGTTGTAACCTGGTTTTTCTTTGCTTTATGTCTAAAATCCATTTATGAGTGTTTTTCTTTCTAGGTCTGTGTTACCTTACTCAGAATGGTTTTTTTCCCCTAGTTCCTGGCCTTTTTTTTAAAAAAAAAATTATTATGTAATTGTAACACTTGAGAAACTGGTGTATGAGAATTTCCACATTTTAGGTCAGCCTGGGCTAGAGTAGAATCTATATATCCATCAAGGAGAAATAATAATATAAACATTCTGTGTATGATGTCTGAATATTACCTGAGTAGAAGTCTAGAGGTATATGGGACTAAAATTTGGGGCTCTGGGTTGATAAAATGCTGTCCTCAGTGTATCATGCTTGGGGAAGGTTGGGGGGGTGTGTGGCAGTAACGCCTAGCCTGTGACTCCTTGAGGGAACCCCAAATGTTTTTGATGGTGAGGAAATGGTCCATAAGGCATGAGGCCTGTTTCCGTGTTACCAAGTCAGTCTGCTAGTGTTTGTACTAGGCAAGCTGTCAAAGGCTGTGGTGAGTTGCTCTAGAATAACCTTTAGGGTGTGTGTGTGTGTGTGTGTGCCTGTTACTGACTACTATCTCTCCTGGAAATAGGATGATTTGTCTTTTTTAATGTAGTGCTGCCTGGAGCAAGATTAGACTAAGGGGCTTTGGTACCAAGAGTCTTGTAATGTTCCTGGAAAGGCCTTAGAAATGCCTGTCTGCAGCCACCCCAAATCAGAACTGGGACCCGGTGATGTTTTAGTTTTTTCTCAAGGTTAAGCCACCATTATCCCTTAATGGACTTTTTTTTTTTTTTTTTTTTTAAGACAAGGTCATGTTGCCTAGGCTGGATTGACCTTGGATTTTTCTGATTCTCCTTCTTGCTTCTACCTCCCAAGTGGTAAGATTACAGTCTTGCCCCACCACGTGCAAGTTACATGGTATATGTGATGTTAGAGCTTAAACCCAGGGGTTTGTGTGTGCTAGGCTTATACTCTTACCAGCTGAACCTCGTCTTTAGTTTTATTTTGAATTTTTTTTTTAAAGGCAGGTCGCACTGTATAGCCCAGGCTATCTTTTCATTCTTCCTGCCTGAGCTAGAGGCTATGAAAAATTACTGGTGCATGCCACTATGTCTGCCTGGCTTTCTGATCACTGGATAGTTTCAAAAGTTTCTATTTAAGGGCTAGAAGATTAGAGAGTATCCAAAATCAAAATAATGGTTATTTTCTGCAGAACTCTTATACTTTATTATGTTAACCAATTCAAAGAATGATTAGTCTTTTATTTTAAATGATTCTGATCGTGAAATGTGTTTCATCTGTTTATGCTGTGAAACATTTGTTTAATGATGCAAAGATGTGCTGCGTTCTTTTATGCTTAACTCTGTGAGGCTATGTTACTGTGCCTATCTAAAACACCTGATGGTCTAATGAAGCGCTGGATGGCCAATATTGAGGCAGGAGGACGAATAGGAGGGGCTAGCAGGCAGAGAGAATAGGAGGAGAAATCTGGGGGGGAACGGAAGAGGAAGAGCAGAAGAAAATGGAAAGGAAAACTCTAGGGGCCGGCCAGCCACCACCAAGTAAGAGTGAAGGTAAACAACACCCTTGTGCATGCTAGGAGGGACTTTATCAGCCTAAGAGAGTTGGCATGTAGGGGTGTGTGTATTGTACCTATGTGTGGGGTTCATGGAAACTAGAGGAAGACATAGAGTGTCCTACTTTATGACTCTCAGCCAGACTCCTTTGAAATAAGATCTATTATGAACTGGGAACAAGGCTGGCAGTCAGTTAAACCCCAGTGATGCTCCTGTCTCTGGTCTACTGGGATTATATGCACCTGTGCCTATAGTACCACACCGCCTTTTTTTAAGGGAGTGATGTGAGGTTTTTTAAAGTGAGTGCTGGGGATTTGAACTCAGGCCTTATATACCAAGCTCTCTGACACACGGAACCATTTGCCCAGCCTGGAAACCTGTTTTTGATTTGGGCTTTGTTTTACAGTTGAAATGCCTACAGGAATAAAAATATAAAGACATTGGTAGGCCTCATTGGAATATTAGGTAGAGGACAGTAGGAAGAAATTGGTGATACATTGTAGTGGATTTATGATGTTACATTGTAAATAATTGTCCCACCTATGAGTTTAATAAAAAGCTCTGATTGCCCAAAGGCAGACAGGAAGTGTGGGCAGGGCTACCAGACTAAGAAAACTCTGGGAACAGGAAGAACAGAGCAAAAATGCCACAGGAACTCCAAAGTTGCCAGACAAGCCAGAAGATGCAGAGAACAACTATGCTGCTCTGAGAAAAGGTACCCAGCCACATGGCTGAACAGGATAAGAGTCATGGGATAGTTTAAGGGTAAAGAGTTAGCAAGTTATATGCCTGGGCCTTAGGCCAATCAGCCTACAATTAATGTAAGCATCTGTGTGTCTCTGCGGGTCTAAACCTTGAGGCTAGGCTGGAAAGTCCGGGCCAGAAACCTCAAACTACAAATCAGCATGTAGAAGAATCAACCAGCCCTTGCAATTCTCCTGTATTTGTTATTAAAAAGAAATCTGGAAAGTGGAGAATGGTAACAGACCTAAGAGCGATAAACAAGGTGATCCAGCCAATGGGCTCTTGACAGTCGAGACATCAGAGGATAGATCCACCTCCTCCAGTCTTTGTTTTGTTTTTTTTACAGACAGAGTTTCCTGTGTAACAGTCCTAGCTGTCCTGGAACTTGCTTTGAAGACCAGGCTGGCTTTGAACTCACAGAGATTCTCTTGCCTCTGCTTCCCAAATGCTAGGACTAACAGTGTGAGCCATGGCTTCTGCCTCTTCTCTGTATGCCTTTAGGATTACTTCCTGTTGGCAATGGAGCTTGGTTATAGAAGGAATAGGCGGGACAATTATTTACAATGTAACATCATAATCCACTACAGTACATATTGTTCCTAAGATAGATTTTGGTTCTTGGTTCCTGTCTTACACATATGGGCCCCTTGAAAATGATGCTTTAGGGAGCATTACCTAGTGTTAAGTTTAGTGGCTGTTTAAACTTAAGAGTTTTGACTGGAAACAAACCTTTGGAGCCATGTTTGATTGTTGTTAGGATAGTTTATTGCACTGTTGTGTGTTTTTTATTTTACCTCTTTGAAGTTGTACAGCATGGACAGGGCAGGCAAAATGGCTCTCAATAGGCTAAAAAGAAAACACATTGCTGAGGAAGCCTGATGACCTCATTTCCTGGAACCCACACAAATAAGTGGAAAAGAGAGAAACAACTCCACAGAGCTGCCCTCTGACCTCACAGGCTATGGCATGTATGCACAGACCCACACAATAATAGTAATGCATTTTGAAAGTATAATTATTAGGGCAGCTGGGGACATCGTAGCTCAGTGGTAAAACACTTACCTAGTAATCCAAAGTTAGGTCTAGATTCCTGGGACTGAACAATATCAAATTCTCAAGTTAGGGAAATACTGTAGGGAACGAACATAAGCCTTGATTTGATTGCTTTTGTTTGCCAAGGAAGAAATATCTTTAAAGTGTTAAAAATAGGGTTAGCTTTCTGGCTGAAGAGAAAGGAATGAAAAAGATTTGGTAAACTTTTGGGGTGAGTTAACATAGCAGAGTGGAATTTTTTGAAGTGGAATTTTTTTGCTCGGATATTCGTTCTAGCAGTGAACAAGCATTTGCCTGTCTACTGAATGTAGGATGCTATGCAAGGCATTGAAAGGAGGCTCTGGTAGGAGCGTGAAGATGTTCTTTGAAAGAGTCTAGAAAGAAGCCAACAAGTTCACTGTAGTGGAAGACTGCATACGATGTGCAGAGACATGCAAAGGATGTGGAGGCGAGATTGGTGAAGATTCAAGATCGCTTAGGAAATGATCTCAACTTTGCTATCCTAATGGTAAAACTAAAGATGTGTGATTTTCTGCCAGGTGTTCCTCATGAATCCTTTGGTTTTGTTTTGAGGCAGGACCTCACTGTATTTCCCAGGCTGTACCAGAGCTTACCTATTCTCACCTCAGCCTTCCAAGTGCTGGGATTACTTCTAATTTTTCCAGGAGTTTGACAAAGTAAAGCATTACCTGTTTTACTGTTTGATTCTTTCTCAGCAAATAGCAGTGGGTTTGGGAAGCTGAGGGTTTTGTCCTTGTTTTTAGTAGATTTAACCAAGTAGTAGGTGCAGGTGGTAGATACAGTTCGTTTATTCATAAAGAGCTTTGTTCTAAAAGGAACTTGGTGCAGTTTCCAACTGTAATTCCCCTTTTAAGGGGAAAGAAACTGAGAATTTCCTGCATCTTCCATTACTATCGCTTATTTCCAATCAGGTTCCAACTGCGTTTGAATGTCATTGTATTTGAAGAAAAAGAAGCAAAAGTGCCTATTACTGAGTAGCCTGTGTCAACCTTGGGCACCTGATTTTGTTAGTAGAGCAGTGTCTGAAATGGCTCTGACTCGTGTATTTTAATTTATTTTTGTTTTTGAAATAGATAAGACATAAATTGTAAATAGGACATTTTCAGGATTACTTGAAGAAATATTGTGGAGTTTTTTATTACTCTACAGAAAGTAATATCAGGTTGATATATGGGTTACTTTAGTGATATAATAAATAGGTTCTTCAAACATCGGGCCTGAAAATGACTCCTGCAGAGATACAGTCTTCATTTTGGATAAAGAAATGGAAGCCTAAGCATGTTAAGTGGTTGTCTGAAGTCACTATCAGAGTTAATGACACAGTTGAATCTGGAACCCTTATTTGCCAGTTGCTAGTTTAGGGCTCTGTCTGCCATACCATGCTGTGTAATAATGGAAGAAGGGAATGCCTATAGCCAGGTTCTATCACCAGTATGGATTTTCTGGTAGACAGGCCCTGGAATTTACATTTCTAATGTTTCATTCTTAAAGGTTTTTGTACTAAGGGCAGGAAGGACTCTGAAATTCTTGTCGGCATATGGAGCAGTTACTGCAGCTTCCTGCTTAGACTCAACAATACTCGGTGCTTGGATACCTCCAGCCCAAATGCAAATTTCAGGCTAAGAAAGCTAAACACCTTAGGACGATTATGCCCATGAATAAATGGAGGCGCAGACTCTGGTTTCAAACTTATTTTAGTGATTAGTGACTGCTAATTACAAGGAAAGGTTCAAATAATCTCAGCTGGGCTGTGGTGTTGTACTGCATGCCTTTAATCCCAGCACCTGGGAAGCTGAGGCAGGTGGATCTTTGAGTTTGAGGCCAGCCTGGTCTATAGCCAGAGCTATGCAGTGAATCCCTGCATTGAAACAAACAAAAACCAAACCGTCTATTTTGAGACCCCTTTTCAAAACCAGGCCCATGAATCTGATTTTCTCCATCTTCTGTCTCACCGTTGTAAGTAATATAATGGCCTCTGTGCATTCACAGACTAGTCCACAGGTGGCTTTGAACAGGTTTCTTTGCCTTTGTACCATGCCCTTCTCTCCTCTTCTCTTCCTCTCCTGCCCCTTTCTTTCTTCTCTGTGAGTCTGTTCATGGTGCACAGGCTAGCCTTGAACTCTCAGACTCAAGTGATCCTCCTGCTTCCGAATTCTGAGTACCTGGTACTCAACAAACAAACAGATGCAGAGTAAAGCACTGAGTCTTAGGTACAATGTGGGGCCTTGTCTTTTTTTTTTTTTTTTTTTAAGTGAACCAGGGCGATATTGGCTCAGTAGGTTAAAAGCAAAGCAAAGGACTTGCCATAAGCCTAACAATCTGAGTTTGATTCTCAGGACTCATGCTGAAAAGCCAGATGTTGGGGTTGTTATCTGTAACCTCAACATTACTATGGGAAAATGAGGAGAATCACCCCAAAGCTCATGGGCCAAGCTAACTTGGAGTACATAGTCCAGCAGATGCAAGAGAGACCTTGTCCTCCAGTGGAGTGTAACAAAAGAACCTACTCTTAAAACATGTTCTGACTTGCATGCATGTGCATACTGACACTAGAGCATGTGCTTATGCATGTTCTCTCTCTCTCTCTCACACACACACATACACACACACACACACACACACACACACACACACACAGAGTCAATACGTACATACACATCCACCCTGGTTTGGTGGCCTGATCTTGGAATCCCAACACTTGGGAGGCAGAGGCACGCAGATAGATAGATCTCTGACCAAGCAAAGCTAAGACCCTGTCTCAAAAAAGAAAAGAACTGCTAAATTTAGTTCATTAATTCATTAAAAATTAAATGTTCTGGGACTAGAGAGATGGCATGGTGGTTAAGAGCACTGGCTGCTCTTTCAAAGGACTTGCTTCAATTCCCAGCACCTACATGGCAGCTCACAGCTATCTGTAACTACCAGGGGATTCAGCACCTTTATATATACATGCATGCAGACAAAATACCAATGCACATAAAATAAAAATAAATTACTTTTTAAAAAAATTAAATATTCTAGCTGGGCAGTGATGGTGCACCCCTTTAATCCCAATACTTGGAAGGCATATGCAAGTAGATCTCCAAGTTAGAGGCTAGCCTGGTCTATAAAGCAAGTTCCAGGACAGCTAAGACTACCAAAGAAACACCATCTAAAAAAACCAATAACAACATAAAAATTTGTTTTACTTTATATGTATGAATGTTTTGTGTGCATTCCTGTCTGTGCACCACATTTGTGACTGTTAGATCACCTGGAACTGGCTGGGGTTTGGTGATGGTTTGGTGTTTGGGTGACTGTCCAGCAGATGGTTTTAAGCCACTACATGGTTGCTGAAAATCAAACCTGTGTCCTCTGGAAGAACAGCAAGTGCTCTTAACCACTGAGCCATCTCTCCCGCCTCCTCCTCTTTATTTTTTGAGACAGGGTCTCGCTGAACCTGGGGCTCACTGATTAGACTGGCTAAGCCCCCAAGCTCATTCTCTGCCATCTGTGGTTGGGATTACAAGCATGTGCACTACAATGAGCTTTTTATGTGTCCTCTTGAGGTTGATCTTGGGCCTCATACTAGAGCAGCAAGTGCTTTTCAGACTGAGCCATGTCCCCAACCCTAGGAGAATCATTTTCATTTGGAATACAGCTTCTCTACCACTGACCTGCACCTCTAGTGAACAAACTCAGATCACCAAGTTTATGTGGCAAGTGCCTTTCCTGCTGGACCATCTTCTTTTTTGCTTTGCTTTTTCAAGGCTCAGACTGGCCTTGAACTTTGACTCCTCCTGCCTCAGTTTTCTGGAGTGGCCAGGGATTACAGGAGTGTACTACCATACCTGGCTTTGCTTTCCCATTTTGAAGAACTGTTTAAGGATAAGGAAAAATTACTTACTCACTAGAGAAAGCCAGGTAGTAGACTTAGTAAGGAGGCAAAAACAGCAATGATAGGACCCTAAAGCTGAGCTAAATTCCTGCGTTGAGGTCTTGCTGGTTTATCAGGTACAGTGTAGTTACTTCATTCACTATTGTACTGAGAGGCCTGCAGTTTATTTACCAAGCGTCTGTTGTGGGTAGGCACACCTTTAAATCCATAAAATTTTGGATTGGAAGTGGTAGTAATTTACTCTAATGTCAATTACTGTTGTACATTTTTTTTTTAGATTTTCTTTTTTAAGGCAAGAGTCTCATTAAGTAGCCCTGGCTGGCCTGGAGTTTACAGTGTTCCTCTAGCCTCCATCTCCCAAATGTTGAAATTGCAAGCAGGCAATACTGGTTTTTACTAGGTCTTTATATGTAAATTTTATATTATTCTAAACTTCCAAAAAGTCCCATGATATATGCAGTGATTGCCACTTAATACACAGGCAGGCACACCAGGATTAATTGAGCACTTTTCCTAAGTTATACATGTGCCATTTTGCTTTTGTTTTTTTTTTAATAGCACTGTTGAAAATCCTATTAACTTTATACTAAACCCTGATACAAATTACAGTGAATGAACTTTGTTTAGAGAGGAAAAAAACTGAGATAACTAGTAGAGTCACACCTGAGATCTCCCTGACTGTAATTGGCTCCTAAGACTGTAGGGACGTCTTGAGACCACCTCTATGGATGACTAATACAACATAATCATGAAGTTTACAGAGGTCAAGAAAGCATTGTCTTAATCAGTGTTCTATTGCTATAAAGAGACACCATGATCATGGCAACTCTTAGCAAGGAAAACATTTAATTAAGGCTGGCCTAGCTCAGAGGTTTAGTCCATTGTCATGGTGGCCTGCAGGCAGCACGGGTGGTGCTGGAAGGGCTCAGAGTTCTACATCTGGATTTGCAGGCAGCAGGAAGAGAATGAATCACACTTCCTCCAACAAGGCTACACCTCCTAATAGTGCCACTCCCTACAAACCCATGGGGACCATTTTCTTTCAAACCACCACAAGCATCAAGTGCCAGAATTAATGAAGTGCTTTAATAATGCATATAATGATGAGATGAAAGGGCTCCAATGTAAGCTGACCATAGCTTCCCACAGTTTTCCATGAAACCTTAGACAATTCCAACCAAGCCAGTGAGAGACCACCCCAAAGAAGGTGGGTGGTGTTCTTGAGAAGGACACCTGAGGTTGTTCTCTAGCCTCCACACTCATCCTGTGTACCTGTGTGACTGCACCTCACATATCTGCATTTGTCTGAAAGATGGAACAGTTCTATGTGGGGGAAGTTGTTGGGGTGCACCGGTACATACAACTGTGTCCCCAAGTTAAAAATGATTCTCCTAGGGTTAGGGACATGGTTCAGTCTGAAAAGCACTTGCTGCTCTAGTATGAGGCCCAAGATCAACCCTAAGTGAACTCATAAAAGACTGATTGAATGATCCTGCTGCTTTTGTCTCCCAAATTAGATTAGAGGCATGTGCTACCAGACCCCTTTCACTCTGCTGGTTCTGTATGTGTCAATATATTCTGGGCAATGGCTTTAAAGATGAAATATGTAGGTTACAAATTTGTTATTAATGTTGTTTGTCATATGACTTCAGATTCATTGGTGTGTTTCTGCATCTTGGGAAGTCTTCAGCAGTATCATTTGTACTTTTCAGAATAAATCAGACTAATATTTGGGTAGTAGCGTGTATTTTCCTACAGCTCTCTATGGGATGCAATAACAGGTTTGGAGTTTGAGAACTGCAAACTCAACTATTGTTTGATCTTAGAATTCTAAGGATTCTGGCTTCATCAGGATCACTTTAAAAAATAATAATTTTAGCCAGGTAGTGGTGGCACATACCTTTTTATTAATTTTAAAAAAAATTTTTTTACATCATGACTGCAGCTTCTCTAACCCCCTCTTCCTGTTGCCCCCCACCCCATCCACTCCTCCCTCCTGCCCAGAAAGGGGCATGGCACATCAAGTTGCTGTAGAACTAAGCTCCTCCCTTTGTATTAAGGCTGGCTGAGGCAGTCCAGCATGGAGAATAGATTCCCAAAAGCTAGCTCAAGCATCAGGAACAGACCCTAATCCCATTGCTAGGAGTCCCACAAACACACAAACACAAAAAAGCTACACAACTGTCATACACGTACAGAGGCCCAGGCTGCTCCTAGCTGTCTGTGAGCTTCTATGAGTCCAGGGTTGGTGCACACTTAATCCCAACACTCAGGAGGCAGAGGCAGGCAGATCTCTGTGAGTTTGAGGCCAGGTCTGCAGATCGAGTTCCAAGACAGCTAGAGCTTCACAGATAACTCCTGTCTTAAAACAAACAAAATAGTAATTTGAGGCAGCGTTTCTCCATGTAGCTCTGGATGTCCCAGAATTAGCTATGTAGACCAGGGTGGCCTTGAACCCAGAGGTCAGCACGCTTCTCTGCCTTTCAAGTGCTGAGATTACATAGAGCAAGAATCACCTTTTCTAAGTATGTTTAATGTGTGTATTTATATCCAGAGGCTTCACACATCTCTCTTAGTATCAAGTTACTTAGGGATTTGATAACATGACAATCAGCCTTCTTGGGTAAGAGGATTATCAGAAGTAAGAGAAGAGGCATATCTGTGAATGACTTACAAAATAGGACTGATATTTTAAATACATTTCCATTATTGAAATTTGGCTACTGTCTGTAGGGTTTTTAATTACCATTTTGTGTAAGTGCAGGTGTGAATATACTATGATGACACACGGGTGGAGACCAGAGGACAACTATATGGGATTGGGTCTCTCCTTCCACCTTTATGTGCTTAAGATATTTACCTCAGGTTTAGGTGGTGAGCTTTTATCTGCTGAACCACCTTGCTGGTGCCCAGAGTTCTTTTAGTTGTCTGCAGTTGGCTAAACAGGCTTGTGATTCAAAACCCAAGTTAGCTGCCATTGTTCTGCGTTGCTGAGGTTTGTGATATGTTTATTGAGCATTTGCTTTTATTATATGTCAGAAGATAAGTAAATAAAATAGAGCTTAATTTTTCTAATAGAACTTACTTTTCTTAACCAGCACCTGTGGAGTCCTCTCAAGAACAGTCATTGTGTGAAGGTAATTTTTTAAGTGTCTAATCAAGAAAACATTGTCTTATGATGTGTAAAATTAGATACTGTTTTATGAATGTGTATTGTTTCAATTTTTTCTCTAGGTTCAAATTCAGCTGTTAGCATGGAACTTTCAGAACCTGTTGGTAAGAATTTCTGATCATACTAATACAGTAATAATAGAAAACCCTTCAGATTTAAGATGCAAATATACATGTTCTGATGGCTGAAATGTCTGTGCTTAAGCCATACTTAATTTTTTGATAGTAGGATTTTAACACGGCCTAGACCAGTCAGTAACTAAAGTGGGATCTGGTAGAGGAGTGCTGGCTAATCTAACGAGCGTGTCTTCCTCCACTGCTTTGGTTTCTTGAGACTGGATCTTTGTAGCCTTGAACCACTGATCCTGTTGCCTTTATTCAGAGCGCTGCAATGACAGGCATCATGCCTAGTCTAACGTTTCCTCAATTTCCATCCTTTTAAAAATAACTTTATTATCCTAAAAAGTTTACTGTTTCCAAGGTGATTATTATTTACATAGAAAATTTATCTCCTGAATTTTTTCACGCTCCTATTCTCGTTTTTATACTTTCCTTTTCTCCTACCATCAGGATGTCAGGATATCTCGATATTAGAGTAGGTGGGTTGGGTAGTGGTGGCTCTCTTCTTTACGTGTAGTCTGCTCTTAGGAAATGACAGCATGCTAGTAGAACTGTGTGTTGGTGTAGGCTCTGGCTTTTTGCTGTCAGCAATGAGGCCGCTTAAAAACCCACCCATCTCTGCCTGCCTGTGCCGTGGTGTCAGGAGAGGGACCTAATTGACTTGTATTTGCTTCTTTAAAGACTTTAAAGTACAGACAGGTCTTTTTCAAGGTAACCGAATTAAAATACCTTTTTTCAGTAGAAAATGGAGAGACAGAAATGTCCCCAGAAGAATCATGGGAGCACAAAGAAGAAATAAGTGAAGCAGAGCCAGGGGGCGGCTCCTCAGGAGATGGAAGGCCACCAGAGGAAAGTACCCAAGAAATGATGGAGGAGGAAGAAGAAATTCCAAAACCCAAGTCGGTGGTGGCACCACCAGGTGCTCCTAAGAAAGAACATGTGAACGTAGTATTCATTGGGCATGTTGGTAAGTTACCTCAGCTCTCAAACAATGACCAGCTTTATTAGAGACATCTTGTTTAGCTACTAGGAGATGTTGAGTAAAACTGACTCAAAACATTGAAATATCTAAAATGCTCTGTATACATGCACACGTGGTGAGACTCGACTGCCTGGTCACATGAAAAGTGCTTTGTGTGTTTGTTTCAAGACAGGGTTTCTCTGTGTAGCCCTGGCTGTCCTGGAACTTGCTCCGTAAGCAAGGCTGGTATCAAACTCGATGATCCACCTTATTCTCTGCCTCTTCCTCCTGAGTGCTGAGATTAAAGGAGTGCACCGCCACTGCCCAGCTGTTTTGTTTTTTAACTTGCTTCAGCTAGCACCTTGCCCCTCAGTGCCAGTGCTCTGTTCTTGAGGTTTGGAAAATAAGCTTCAGTGTGTGTGATGGATAGTCTGTAGACCACCGGAAACAGTTGGCCGCACTGTGACACTTCTTAATTAGTACCCAAGAAATGTGCACGGGGTTTGTTAGTTGATTTGTTCTGTTAATGGGATTAACATTGTTACTGTTCAGCTACAGTTTGTATGAAATAATAAATTAGTGATTTAGAGAAACGTCTGGGTGTTTGCCAAGTAACTGGTTTAGCCAGATAAATAAGATCTTTCTTACTTATCAAATTGTCAGAAGACAGCACTGAATTCTGTGTTGTCCCTCCACCCTGAGACAGGAACTCTATGTAGTAATCCAGACTGGCCTTCAATTTATGTTCTTCCTGTCTAGGATTCTAGGATTGCAGAGAGACCCCACCACACTTGACCTATGTGACCTCTTTTGATATACCACATTCCTTTTAAAGAAGAATAACTTTGAAATTTTTAAAGAAATGTCTATCCTGTTTCCTAAAATGAGAGACATCTTTAATCCCAGCAATTGGTGGGCAGAGGCAGACAGATTTCTGAGTTTGAGGCCAGCCGGGGGCACAGAGAAACCTTGTCTCGAAAAACAACAAAACAAAAATTATTTCTTTATCAGGAAAGTATTTCTTAGTCATCATTGCCCTGTGGGGAATCTTAGCCTCCTTATTCATTGTACATGGGAGAGGGTCCCTAGAATTTTAATGCTGAAATTCTTATTGCACTTGAGTTGCTTTTGCAAGACTTGAATACACATGCTTTTTTTTTTTTTAAAAAAAAAATCTCTGCAGTTATATTTGCTGTTTTAAATCTATGTTCCCATGTTTTTTCTGTTCTTTTTAGATGCTGGCAAGTCAACCATTGGAGGGCAAATAATGTAAGTCTCTTACCTAATGGTAGAGTTAATGTGATTGTATACATTTCAAGCATTGTAAGTGTTCATGTTGCCATACAAGGGAGGTAAAAATTGGTCACCACCTCAAGTGAGAAACTTTAATAATAAATCATCTGTATAGTGAAGACGGTGGTTAATTTTTGGTGTGATGTGATTAGTTTTTAATCACTATCAGATGCTCATGGAACACTGTTTCTGAAAGCTATCTTTAAGAAATGAAGCAAAATGTGGTATGTGTATGTGCTTGTGTGTGCGTGGTAGCAGTGGTGGTGATTCAGGTGTGATTTGCAACTGAATAACTGAGGTTAAAGGCTTGTGCCACTACTGCCTGGCTGCTGCTGGGCAGCTGCTACTGCTCTTTAAAAAAAAAAAAAAAAGAAGAAGAAGAAGTAGAAAGAAATAAATGTGCATTGGTGTTTTACTTGCTTGTATTGTCAGTGTGAGGGTATTAGGTTCCCTGGAACTGGAGTTGCAGACAGTTAGGAGCTGCCATGCTGAGGATTGAAGTCAGGTCCTCTGGAAGAGCAGCCAGTGCTCTTAACATGCAAGCCATTTCTCTAGCCTGTCCTCCTCTGTTTGTTTTCCTTTTTGGAAAGGCATGGTGCTGCATACCTTTAATTAATCCCAGAGCTTGGGAGGCAGAAACAGGTGAAGCTCTGTGAGTTCAAGGCCAGCCTGTCTATAGAGTGTTTCAGGCCAGCCAGAGAGACGTAATGAGACCTTGTCTGAAAAACAAAAAACTTTTAAAGATGTTTTGTGTGTATGAATATATGTATGCACAACCATACATGCAGGGGGCTCGAGAGGCCTGAAGAGGTTACTGAATTTCCCAGAACTAGAATTACAGGTGGTTTTGAGTTGTCTGATGTGGAAGCTGAGAATAGAACTGTGTCTTCTGCAAGAGCAGCAAATGCTCATAATTGCTGGGCCATTTCTCTATGCCTTAAAATTTTATGAAAAATAAATAGAACCCAAAACTACAGAAAATCTTAGTTGGCTTCGAATATACAGGTGATCCCTGGCATTGACTAGAAACCATACTTTGATAGTTTCCTGGGTTCTCTGATCTTCCATTATGAGACTGACAGTGATATTGTGTGATAGCCCTCTCACTGCTCTCATCAGGGTGCACACACACACAACTAGTTAGAGGTGGTTGTTGACCACTGTGTGGGTGCCTGGAAATGAACCTGGGTCTTCTGCAAGAGCAATAAGCATTCTCAACTACTACTGTCTTTCTGACTTATGAATGAGCTATTGTTTTGCTCCTGAAATTTATGTGGATTTGATCAAAGGGAAGTAGGCTGGCTATCATTCCAAGATTTTTTTTAATCAAAGTGAGGGGCGGGTGAGAATGTAGTAGTGCCTGTTAGCTTTTATTCATTCTAAATCAAAGCCTCTATCCCTTATTCCAGACATTACTATATAATCACCTATAGTGTGATGTTCTTCACAATCTGAATATTAAAAAAAAAAAAAAAATGAAAAGGCCACCCTTGAATTTCATGTTGGTGGTTGGTTCATTGGTTGGTTTGCCCGCCCGCCTGCAGGATGCCACCATACCTAACAAGTTTGCATTCAACTGTTCATATCAACAGGACATTTGATGCTCATTTAAAAATTTTAACAACAGATCTTTGTTGTTTGTATTTGTATGTATGTGTTCATGTGCCAACCTGTGTGTATGTGTGTGTGTGTAGGTATATATATATGTATATATATATATATGTATGTATATATGTGTATATATGTATGTATATATATGTATATATATATATGTATTATGTGTGTGCATATACCCGAGCAGGCTAGAAGAAGGTGTTAGATTTTTTAGAATTAGAGTTAGAGGTGATTGTGAGCTGCCATGTGAATGCTAGGAGCCAAACCTGAGTCCTCTCAAACTCTGAACCATCTCTCCATCCCACCTTCTATGTGTATGGGAGTGCCCCAGGAGACTGGGACTGAATGCCCCTGGGTGATTGTGAGCTGCCCTCAGTGCTGGTAACTGAACTCAGGTTCTCCAGAAGAAAAAACTCTAAACTGCTGAGCCGTGTCTGGCCTCTGGCCTTAGTATTTAAAGAGTGTGAACTGGTAATTTCATGTAGTGTTCTGCAGTTTCTTCTTCTAAGAATATCACAGAAGACATACTATATTTTGTGTCCTGTAGGGATAATGATACCAACTGTGTTTTACATACTCAATATATTTACCAAGTACTGATTATAGAGCTGAAGTTACCTTTGTAAGGTATTAACTGTCAGTATTTTTCACTATTAAGAACTTACTTTCATCTAATAATTTGAAATGATGCTAATGTCCTTTTTATGTCTAAACCAGCTCTATGAGTGGTCCATTTATTTTAAGAGCTGTTTCGTTAGTGAGGTAGCATAGTGGCAGAGGTCCCCAGAACTTTACTTGCTTCCTGGGCCCCACATGGTGGAAGAGGAACACTGACTGCTACTGGTTTCCACACAATAAATCGATGTAACTCTTGAGAATAGCCCTTCTGTCCTTCAGGTTCCCTTCCAGAGCTTTAACACTTTCCTTACTTCTTTTTTCTCTTTAACCCTTTTCAGGTATTTGACTGGAATGGTCGACAAAAGGACGCTTGAGAAATATGAACGAGAAGCTAAAGAAAAGAACAGAGAAACTTGGTATAGTAAACTTTCATGATACTATACATTACTTTTAAGGAAACATGGTACCCTTAATGTTTTTGTGGTCTGTTCAAAGGCATATTTTAAGCCAGGCCCAGTGCTAGATGCCTATTGTTCCAGTACTCTGGATGCTTGAGGCCAGGGGCTTACAGCCAACCTGCCAACATAGTGAGGCCCTATCTCAGAAAAAAAAAAAAAAAAAAAAGATTTAAAACAAGTTTTTGCTGTCTAAAATACTGTGTAATAAAGGCAAAGCTTTCTTTTCTCACCTCATACATAGAGGCCTGCTCCTGATGACTTCCTAACTTAAAGAAAATTTGGGAGTTATCAAAGTAGTAAGAAAATTATTTAATAAATTAAAATTTTTCAAGCCATCGATTTAATTGAGCAGTTGTGTAACCATTAAAAGATTTATATTACCAGACAGTGGCTGTGCACATTTTTAATCCTAGCAGTCAGAGGCAGTGGTGGGTGGACCTCTGAGTTTGAAGCCATCCTGGTCTACAGGGTTCTAAGACAGCAACGGGTACACAGAGAAACGGCCCCGAAAAGGCAAAGGGAGGAAAAGAGATTCTATTTATGAAATTTATAATGAGCAGAAATAGAACTTAACATTGCAGTGGCATTTGGAGAGAAAAGAATTATAATTGCATGTAGAATATGTGATCATAGTGTAAATAAGTGCTGGAAGGAAACACACTATCAATGGTGAGGAGCCTGGGTTAAGTCCCTATACTTGAGAAGTTTTCAGCCCTCACTGGGACAGTGATGCCCCTTTTCAGAAAGGACCACATTTCTGTATGGAACCAGGCTGGCTTCAGATTCAGAGATCATTTGCCCCGGTTTCCTGGGTGCTGGTATTGAAGGGATGTGCCTAATAATGGGAAAAATTGTAATTGGTATTAGACCAAAAAAGATTTCAAGCTATTACTATGTATGTTTTGAAATATTACATAATTCTCACACAATGAAGTAGTCAGATCTTTTAAATTTCTTTGGTTTCTTTGTTTTTTTGATACAAAATTCCTCTGTGTAGCCCTGGCTGTCCTGGAACTTGCTGTATAGACCAGGTTAGTCTCAAACTCAGAGATCTGTCTGCCTCTGCCTCCCAAGTGCTGGAATTAAAGGAATGTACACCATTGGTGCATATCAGTAGTTACTAGTAAGTAAAGTAACCAGTGTTCCAAGATGCTGTAAATTGTGTCCTGTGGATGAGCCCAGGTTGGCCTCAAGTTTATTTGTACGAAGTCTTCAAATGATTACAGGTATTGGGGTGCAGGTATGAACTCACTCTCTATCTTTAATATCTTGGGTTTTTACAATCATATTGTGTCATGTAATTAGGAAAGTGAAATAAGGAGGTGATGACTTCACTCTATGATTCTGGAATTAGTTGTATTAGTTAGTTGTCTATTGCTGCGGTAAAACACCATGACCAGGAGCAACTTATAGAAGGAAGAATTATTTGGGGTTTCAGTTGCAGAGGGATACAAATCCATCGTGGCAGGGAGACATGGCAGCAGGCAGTTATGGTGGCTGGAGCAAGCAAGTGAAGAGTGAAACCTTTAAGTTCTCCATGCCAACCTTCAGTGACATACCTCTTCCAACAAGGTCACACCTTCTAAGCATTCTAAATGCACTGTCTGCTGTGAACCAATATCCCATGCCTAACACTGGAAGACATTTCATCCAGACCAAACATTCATTCATGAATATGACTCATCTGTCATCCCTTCTTTTTTTTCTTACAGGATTCTTGATAATGTAGTTCACGGTAGTCTCAAATATTTACTGTCCTCCTGCCTCAGTCTCCCTGACACTGGAGTTGCAGATGTGTAGCAGCACACCCAGCACTTCAGTAGGCTTCCTCCTGGTGTTGGCGATTTACTTTTATGAATGTTGCTTATGGACTAGCTGGCTATGTGTAGGCTGTTTGAATCATTACAACACATAATCAGTTTTGTTTTCATGTTCCTCGCAAATGAATAGTGGAGCTGAAGCTGGATGGCCGTTTAATTACACACTTATTGTTAGAAGAATATTTTTAATGAAAATCTTTTTTAATCCTTCAGGTACTTGTCTTGGGCCTTAGACACAAATCAGGAAGAACGAGATAAGGGTAAAACAGTTGAAGTAGGTCGTGCCTATTTTGAAACCGAAAAGAAGCATTTTACAATTCTAGATGCTCCTGGACATAAGAGTTTTGTCCCAAATATGATTGGTGGTGCCTCGCAAGCTGACTTGGCTGTACTGGTAAGAAAGATATTTCTTTTCTGGACTCTTTTTGGTCTGACTATGTTTATTAATAGCTCATGTGTATCTTTTCTTTCCCAGTGTAAGGCTTGAGCCCCTGGCCTTTGCATATTCCTATGCAAGTGCTCTACCATTGATTGGTGAAACAGGGTCTCATCATGTAACTCTGGCTGGCGTGCGTTATAGCACTATACACAGACATAATAGTCAGACATGAATTCTTTATAATTTACTTAGAGAATACACATTAACCATTTTCTCCTTTCTGTTATCTGTGTGTTTGAATTTAATGGGGGCGTTTGTTGTTTTATTTTTAATGCTAAGCCCACAAAGATTGAAATTAACCCCATTTCTCCTTTCCCCTTCCTCTTGCTTGGTAGATAAATACTGTCCTCAGACTTACTATCTTCTTATCTCGGGCTCTTAAATACTAAGATTACAAGTATGCTAATGCATACACTTATTTTGATGATAGTCTTAGAGATTAAACCCAGTACAAGCTGCAGAGATGGTTTGGTGGTGAAGAGAACATACTGTTCTTGTAGAGAACCTAAGGTTCTCTCAGGTTCCACATCGGGTGGTTCACAATTGTCTGTATTTCGAGCTCCACGGGTGTCTGATGCTTCTGGCCTCAGCAGGCACCTACACTCACAGGTACTCACACAAAATAGAGATTGAACCTGGAGCCCTGAAATTAATTTTCAAATACATTATTTCCTCACATCTTTAACCTGAAAAGAGTGTGTTTGAAATGTTTGAATTATATGCACATAGTCTAGATTTACGGACGTAGAAGGGTTATAAAAAACATTGTGTTTGTTTTGATACTTGGCACAGCACATGGAAATAACTCTACCAATTTTCCATACCTACTCAAACCCAAAACCTTAAACCTTTAAGCCATTTGGACACTGTATAATTGAACATGTCCATTGTAGTATACATGCTCCCATTTCCTTGAAAAGCTTTCTGATAGAAATTAAAGTAAACATGTTTTGCTGCTAGATTTAGTGGAGAGAACCTGGATGTCTAAAATAAATCACTTGGTTTCTTGGACTAGGTGATCTCGGCCAGGAAAGGAGAGTTTGAAACCGGATTTGAAAAAGGAGGACAGACAAGAGAACATGCCATGTTGGCAAAGACAGCGGGTGTCAAACACTTGATAGTGCTTATTAATAAGATGGATGACCCAACAGTAAACTGGAGCAATGAGAGGTAATTGCAGATGCTTGGCTTGCTTTTTTACAGGCATGTTGGTGGAGAAAAGGATGTTTTTATATTGTCTGCATTGCTTCTTCCAGTTTTCTGAGCTTTAATTTGTTTGCTAATGAAACTTACCTAGGTGGTATAATTGTGTTATTTCTAAATACTCATAGGTATGAAGAATGTAAAGAAAAGCTAGTACCATTTTTGAAAAAAGTTGGCTTCAATCCCAAAAAGGACATACATTTTATGCCCTGCTCAGGACTGACGGGAGCAAATCTCAAAGAGCAATCAGATTTCTGCCCTTGGTACATGTGAGTAACCTTTTACTACTTTTTAAAAAAAAAAGAAAGAAAGAAAGAAAAGAAAAGAAAAAAAGGATGGGCATGTCTAACTAGTAATTGAAAGATGTTTTTGCTGTAATCTTGGTTTTACAAATAGCATGACCTTTGCTTTTTATTTATCGAGACAGAGTTTCTCTGTGTAGCTTTTGGAGCCTGTCCTGGAACTCACTCTGTAGACCAGGCTGGCCTTGAACTCACAGATTTTTTACCTACCCCTGCTTCCCGAGTGCTGGGATTGAAGGTGTGTACCATCACTGCCCAGATGACCTTTGCTTTTTAAAACACTTGTTTTGTTTTGTTTTTTTTAAATATGTGTAATATGCATGTGTGTGCTTGTGTGTTGTATGCTATGTGTGTAAAGTGCAGGGGATGTGTGTGGTGTATGCTTTATGTGTAATATGAAGGTGTGATGTGCTTTGCCCGTGTTTATGTGTGTACAGGCCAAAGGTTGACACAAGGTGTTTTTGACTGAACCTGAAACTACCAGATTTGACGAGAATGACTGGCTAGTGAGCCCTGGGATCAGTGTTTCCTCCCTGGTGCTGGGATTACAGGTGCACGCTACCACCTGACTTTTACATTGGTGTCAGGGTCTGGACTCATGTCATGTTTGTATGGTGGGCAGTTCACTCAGTGAGCCCCATCCCTATGTGTTCATATGAGTTCTTTTTTGTTTTTGAGGTGGGGTTTCTCTGTGTAGTTCTGGCTGTCCTGGAGCTCACTCTGTAGATCAGGTTGGACTCCAGCTCAGAGATCTACCTGCCTCTGCCTCCTGAGTGCTTCGATTAAAGCAAGGACTACCACTCTCTGGCTGCCATATGAGTTCTTTATGGGGGCTTTGGCCTATAACTCAAGTTAGTAGATTGCTTGCCTTACAAGCATGAGCATCCTGAGTTGAGTTTCCCAGCCCCACTCAATCAAATATACAAAAGGTTTCTTATGTACAAGTCCCTTACTAGGTAATTAGCAAGTATTTACATTAAGCTCATTCTTAGCTCCCCCTTCTTTCTTCCTACTTGTTCTTGTTGGGTAGAATCCAGAGCCCTGCCGGTCCTGAGCCTGTGTTGTATCACTCTGTACCTCGACCTTTTGTTCCTGTTTCTTGCTGTGCGCATGAGTGCGGGTGCATGTGTTAGGTGCTAGTTGGAGGTCGGCTGGCCAAAGTTGATCCTCACCTCTCCTGCTGACTCGGGATCTCCCATGTGACCCTCCTCTCTCTGCCTCTCACCTTCCTCCTAGAAGTCTTAGAATTATACATATTCACCAAATCTGTTCTGTTTTGTAAAGCATAACTAGTGAGGTGTCTGCATATTATGGTGCCTGATACCTGACTGAATTTACTTCCTGACACCCACATGGTAGAAAGAGAAAAGCTTGTGCAAGTCCTCTGAGCTTCACATGTGCACGGTGTCATCATGGTTCATGCACACTCAATAAGTAAATAATTATTCAGAAACAGCTGGTCCAAGGTCATAAAGATTTGGCCCCACAGAAGAGGATGAGGCCAATTTAGTTTTTAGAGTAATTGTCAAGATTTTAGGTTTTCAGAGCTGAAGATGGCTCATTAAGAGTACTTGTTACTCTTGCAGAGGACCTGGATATTGGTTCCCAGCACCCACGTGATTGCTCAGACCATTGCTCAACTTCAATTCCAGGAGGTCTTATTTCACCTCCTTGGATAGTAGGCATGCATGCACATGATGCACATACATGGGCGGGTGGGCAGACATGTGAGTAGACAAAACACTTAATACACATAAGAAAAAAATAAAACACAAATCTAAATTTAAAAATGTTTTTCCTTTGATATTTAGTTTTCAGTTCATTTTTGTGTAAGGTTTATGGTCTTCACCTATCCAGGTTCACTTGCTGTGATGTGGGTATTCCGTTTCACTGGTATCGTTTCTCTGCTGTGTTATCATCCGCATTAGAAATCAAATGACCATAAATGTTGTTTGCTTGTTTGTTTTTCCCTTCAGTTCTCTTCTGTTCAACTGTTTTTCGTAAGACTCTACAGTCTTGTTTACTGTAGAGCTTTGAAATTGGCCAGAAAATTTGGGTTTTCTTCCTTTTTTGGCTATTGTGAATCTCTTGAACATGCACACCAATGTTAGAATCAGTGTATAATTACTGGAAAAGAAGCAGCCTCTCTAGACAGTATTGCCTCACAGTCAGAGTAAGGGGAATGTATTATGGGATCTGATCTGATGAGGGTTAGCCCATAAAATTAGGTGATGGAGAGTTGGGCATTGTGGTACATGCCTATAATCCCAGCACTTGAGAACTGAGGCAAGTCTAGAAGACATAGCCAAATCCTATATCCCCTGTCCTTGTGAGGTTAATATTATAATGTAGGCTCTTAGAAATCCCTTTTTTCTAGACTTAACATAGGGGAAGTTAGGCCAGCAAGGCTTAGCTGCTGACAGTGCTTGCTGCCAAGCCTGATAGCCCAGATCACTAAAGGAGAGAGAACTGATTCCTGCAGATTGTCCTCTGACTTCTGTCACATACTCAAACACATAGACAAACACAGTAAGTCAGTTAATAAACATCCAATGTGTTTGTAGTTTTTTTTGTTTTGTTGTGTTCTGCTTGAGACAAGAATCTCACCATGTAGCCTTAGTTTAACCTTATTAACCTCTTGTCTGAACCTCCCAAGTGTTGGGATTATAGGGTTGTATCACCAAATCTGGCCTAGGGAGCTTTTAAAAAGTAAAATATTTTGTTTTATTTTAGTTTTATGAGGTGTAAGTTTCATGAGATGGTAATATACAAATGAACAATTGTGCATTAGAAAAATAAAATGTTATATACAATTTATTGCTTAAATTACAATAATATAACTTCTTAGATTTTAAAAAACTATTGTTAACTTTCTTTAATGAATATTGTTCTGTTCTCAGTGGCTTACCATTTATTCCATATCTGGATAATTTGCCAAACTTCAATAGATCAGTTGATGGACCAATCAGGCTGCCAATTGTCGATAAGTACAAGGTATCTCAAATATTAAAGTTACTGGATTTCAGGGGAGTCGAAATCATTGTGTTTTGTTACGCTATAAAAAATTAATAATACTGTTTATTATTCTTTTGAGTGTTTGTGATTTACTTAAGCTTAGCTTGAATATTTTCAGTGAGCCAGCCTTTTTTTTTAAAGCTATAATATTAATACAATGAAAAAGACTGTTCTGGAAGATTTTCACATTAAAAGTTGTAGATAAGTAGCCTTGTAAGAATAGTGCACTGTTAAAATAGCACCATTACATGAGGACGTATGTTGTAAGCGTGCACTTCATTGGGTGTGGTGGTGCATGCCTTTGATCTCAGCACTTGGGAGACAGAGACAGGTGGATCTTTTAACTCAGGGCCACCCTGATCTACATAGCAAATTACATGCTAGCCAGGGCTACATAGTGAGACCCTGCCTAAAAAAAAAAAAAAAAAAAAAACCCACACATCTCAAACTCCTACCAAAAAAATCTACTTCATTGGTTTCAATTGTATTTTCAATTTTGATTTTTAGGTAATTTGTTTTGCGGTACAGGGGCTTGAACCTAGGGTCTTGTGCACATCAGACAAGCTGTCTGCCACTGAGCTAAATCTCAAGCCTGCAACCTAATCTTTAAACTCTGACAGTAACAATTCATGTAATGTTTTACCTACTTTTAAGTCTTTTGTCCTCAATTAGCTCCACTCTAAAGTTTACAAATGTGTACAGACAATTCAGATCTTCCAACATAAACTCTGTACTGTTTTCTGCATGAACCTTAGGTATTTGTTATTTAATATAGTTGTATTTAGACCTACAATACAAACTATTATGGAGTATTTGTTACCTCTTCTATATTTAAGAATAATCATACGGAGCTGGCGAGATAGCTCAGTGGTTGAGAATACTGACTGCTCTTCCGAAGGATATAGGTTCAATTCCCAGCACCCACATGGCAGCTCACAACTGTACTCTGAGATCTGACACCCACACAGACATAGAAGCAGACAGGATACCAGTGCAGGTTAAATAAAATAAACAAATTATATAAAAGAAAAAAAGATTAGATTAAAAAAAGAATAATCAAGCATTTTATCACTTATTAAGCCAAAGACTTTCTTTGACAGATAAATCTTATAGAATTTCACTTTGGGCAATTCACCTGCTATAATCAACAATAAAAATCTGGAGGTTTTTATTATTTTTTTTCTGAATTTGAATAGGACATGGGGACTGTGGTCCTGGGAAAGCTGGAATCTGGATCTATTTGTAAAGGCCAACAGCTTGTCATGATGCCAAACAAGGTAAGAAAGAGTTTAGCATGTGCTTGTTTAGAGTCACTCTTGAAAATGTTACATTCCAAACTTCTCAAAAACCTAGGAATGTCCACCAGTTTTTATTAATGCTAAGTGTAAAGAGTAAGATTAAATTAAATTTATCAACCTGTCTCATCAGTATGGGCAAATAGAATAAGGTTTGCAGTGGCTGAGTAACTGCTTTAAAGGTTGACAAAGCAAATTATGAAGAGACCATGGAAGAAAAGGTTCAGTCCTGATGTGTGGCTGTAGTCTGTGTCATTTAGATGCCACATAATGTGTCCCAGACTGTACTCTCACCAGACCAGACTTACTCTCAGGGATTTTAATTCTTTGTGGTCTTTTGTTGCTGTTAAAACATTTCCACTCCCAAGCTGAGGGTCTTGACCTGGCTGGGCAGGTGCTTTTATCAGGAGCTAAATCCCCAGTTCCCCAGGGTCATTCATAGTAGGTTATATAGGGACTTGACGCCAGTTTAGATAACTTTAAAAACATTTTAAGTTGGGTTTGATGGTATATACCTGTAATCCCAGTCCTTGGGAGGAAGAGGCTGGCTGATCTCTGAGTTTGAGACCAGCCAGGATACACAAAGAAACTGTTTTGAAAAACCAATAAAAAGAAAAATATATATATTTAAGGGCTGGCAGGGTGGCTCAGTGGGTAAAAGTGGCTTGGCCCTTGCAACCTAGAATCTACCTTAGGGTAAGAGAAGTACTCTACAAAATTGTCTTATGACCTTTCTCCACACGGGCTCCATGGCATTCAAAACACACACAGAGTGAGAAAGAGAGAGAGAAAAAAATCTTTGTTAGTGAGTTTAAGTTAAATATGATTTCTGCTTTGAGGTATAAGTTGATATTTTAGTGCTTTCTAGGTAAATACCTTGTTAATTCCTGCTTTTATATAAATAATACATGTACTCATGGGGTTCCAGTGCCTGTCTTTCCTATGCAAGGCTGTGGTATTATATCAGGGAAACAAAAGATGAGTCCATCGGTGACATTTACTACTGTGCTGACCATTGCAGCCCATGAGTGTCTAGTTCCTTTTGCACTAATTACATGATGTGTTTTTAGAAAGATTGATCTGTTAGGAATGCATCATGCACACCTGGTGCCCATAGCAGCCAGCAGAGAGCATCAGCTCTCCAGTAACTGGAGTTCTGTGCAAATAGTTGTGAACCGCCAGTCTGTGCTGGGAATTGTTCATGAGTCCTTTTCAAGAGCAGAAAATGCTCTTAACCAGCCTCAACAATGTGCTATGCAAATTTAGTTGTTAAAATGACTTTGAGAAACACATGCTTATTTCAGGGATTGACCTACCATGGGAAATAAGTTTTTAATTTTGAAAATTATATCTAAAGTCTTAAAAATCCAGTATTAAGTTTGTTATTTGTCTTAGTTTCCTGTGGCTGTGATTAAATAACCTGAGATAAGCAACTATGGGGGGGGGGGGTGACTTAGCACTTGAGTACTTGCTTCGCCTGCACCAAGCAGCTCACAGCTGCCTCTAATTCCAGCTCCAGGGGATCCTGTGCCCTCCACAGACATTGTGTGCACAGCATTCTGCACACATGTACAAACGTGCGCAAATAAATGTTTTTAAAAGGCAAATTAAGGGGCAAGAGAGGTGGCTCGGTACTTAAGAGCACTTGTTGCTTTGGCAGAGACCTGCATTCAGCTCCCAGACACCCCACAGTGGTTCCAAAAAAAAAACATATCCAGGGAATCTGCTATCACTCTGTCCTTTGAGGGCAGCACGGAGCATATGCGTACGCAAAAGCAAAACACTCAGACATTATTGTTGTGATGAGGGAAGCAGCTCAAGGGAACACGGTTTTATTTCAGCTCTTAGTTGAGCAGGAGAGGCTACAGGGGCTACAGAGGCTGTGAGCAGCTAGTAACCGTGCATCCAAATGAGGAAGGATGGGTACTGCTGCCAGCTGCCTTCCTCCATTTTACAGTGTGGGCCCCCAGCTCAGGGGAGGAGCCCAGCCACGGTAAAGATAGCTTTTCCCCATCAGTCATTACCGTAAATGTATACACGCTATACACGCGTGCCCAGGGACTAATAATTCTCACAGCCGTGTCTTGGGCATTTGCCTCCAAGTGATTGTAGATCTTGACATTACTAAACCATCACAGTGTTATAATTTTGACAATAAAGTTTGTTCTGTTTTCTATTTAGAAGTTGTTAGAATGTGATATTAAAAATCACAAGTTGTGCCAAGTGGTAGAGCAGTTGTCTGACTCCTGTAAGTCATTGGGATAGTGCCTTCTTGCTTTCCCTCTGATTTTTTAATTTGGCTTGTAAATTTGTAACTTCTTAAAAATGAACATTGAGGTCATTTTGTGCCCTATATAATATTCAGTGCATGTGTTAAAAAACCTCCAATTTTGTTTTCTTTTTAAGCACAATGTGGAAGTTCTTGGGATACTTTCTGATGATGTAGAAACAGATTCTGTAGCTCCAGGTGAAAACCTTAAAATCAGGCTGAAGGGAATTGAAGAAGAGGAGATTCTTCCAGGATTTATCCTTTGTGATCTCAATAATCTTTGTCATTCTGGACGCACATTTGATGCCCAGGTAAACAAGTTACGCCTTCATCTTCATGGTTGTTAGAACTTAAGTGGTTAGCATATCAAGACCTTTTGTCCTGAGTGTTTGTGACATGCCACATAACCAGTATCATAGGAACTAATGTCATGCTAATTTGTATACTATAACCATAATTATATCACAGTTTCAAGATGCTGTAAGAATTTATTGGGTGGTGTTTTTATAAATTCCATTTAATTTTTTTGGTTTATTGATAAAATTTAGAGTATTCACTTTGTAAAGGCAGATAAACAATACGTGTTTAAATCTTTTTTCTTTTTCTTTTTTTTTTTTTTTTTTTGATTTTTATTTTTTCAACTACAGCATAGTTGTTTGCTATTCCAGACCTAGTATGTTTTTAGGCTTGGTTCTCATGTTTAGCCTGACCTTCTTGGGAGAGAGATAGCAAAATACTGATTCCCTACAGAACTCTTTGAATTAAACTGGAACTGGAGAAGTGGCTCAGGTTACAAATTCTTGCTACTCTCACAGAGGATCTGGGTTCAGTTCCAAGTACCTTCAGGTTACAACTGTCTGTAACTCCAGTACCAGGAGATCCAGCACCCTCTTCTGGCCTCCTCAAGTACCAAGCATGCATGCATGTGATACACATCCTGACACCAGACAAAACACTCATGCACATAAATAAATCTTAGCCTTTTCCCCTGAACAGTATGACCAGCTTTTTGTTTTATTTTTGTTTGTTCTTTTTTAATGCCAGGTTCATTCACTTGTTTACTAACTAGGCTTTGGGTATTGAGAAATGAATGAGCTGTGGGAAGATCACATCTGGGTAACTTGTTACATGGGTAATATATAGTGAAGGCGTCTCAGAGTCTCCCTGTTGAACTGAGACAAACCAGGCATGCACTTGTCAGGTTCTGTACTCTGGAATGTTTAAGGGTGAGCTTTGGTTTAGCAACTTGAGCTGTTCTGTCAACCAAATATAACACTAAAAATTAGTAATTTGTGTTGTGCTTCTTGGAATATTATACCTTTAGAACATTGAAGATTGTGTTATTTTTGTTTTGTTTTTTATTTGACAGATAGTGATTATAGAGCACAAATCCATCATCTGTCCAGGGTATAATGCGGTGCTGCATATTCATACCTGTATCGAGGAAGTCGAAATTACAGTGAGTTTGTTTTTAGAATAACTGGTTTATTTAATTTTTAAGAATGTTATATCTTGATAATTTCTGATCAACAGTACAGATACATTTATACTTGTTCTTTGTTGGAGGAGAACATGTGTCATGGTACATGTCTAGAAGTCAGAGGACAACATTCTGGAGTTATCTTCCATTTTACTTCTGCTTTGGCAATCAGACTCAAGTCAAGAGACTTATGTGGCAAGACCCTTTGCCTGAAAAGCTGTCTTTTGGTTTTTGTTGTTTTAAGACAAGGTCTCATTATGTAGCTCAAGCTGGCTTGGAACTCATGATCCTCCTGCCTTGCCTTTTCAAGTATTAGGATTATAAGTATTCAATACCATGCCCAGGTTACATTTTATTCTTAGAATTACTTATATTTAATTTTTTTTCTTACCCTCTTTTATTGGCTAGGCCTTAATCTGCTTGGTAGACAAAAAATCAGGAGAAAAAAGTAAGACTCGACCCCGATTTGTGAAACAAGATCAAGTATGCATCGCACGTTTGAGGACAGCAGGGACCATCTGTCTGGAGACCTTCAAAGACTTCCCTCAGATGGGACGCTTTACCTTACGAGATGAGGGTAAGAGGTTTTTAGTGTCTTTGATCCAGTCAGGCTTTAGTAGTCAGCATTATTTAAGTAATGTCTGTGTTACACCAAGTCAAAGAAAATCCAGATTTGTTTTCTGTACATTGAGTATATTAACAAGTGGGATTACCGTGTAGTACCAGTAATGCTCTATGCAGACAGCAGTAATATTTTATAACAGTGACTTGGAATTTACTAAGACATTGCCATAATGAAAACTTGTATTGTAAATAATAATACAAGGATTATATGGCTTGGTTTGTTTGCTTGTTTAATGTGTTATCGAGTCCATTTTACCTACCTCTGTGGTTGATGCAGAACAGCTGTGATTTTCCTCTAACGCTCTAAAAATCCTTGGAAGGAAAATGGATGAGTGTTAATGGAACATTTCTTTATGAGCTAATGTTTTTAACTTAGATGGTTATTTTAATGTTTTGTTTTTTTAAGATGAGGTTTGAGCAGTCCCAGCTATCCTCAAATTTACTGTGTGGCCTATGGTCTGATGATCCTAAACTGATCTTCCTGCCTCCGTTTCCCAAGGGCTAGGAATCAGAGTCAGCACTTCATACTTACTGAGGCAGCACTCTACAGGCCAAACTGTATTCCATCACCTGTTGCTGTTTGAGACTGGGTCTCCTAGTGGAGCCTCCAGCACATTGCATTCCTACTGCTTTGGCCCCCTGGGTGCTGGGGCTACAAGTGTGAACTCCCATGTTTGGCAACTAGGAAACTACATAAAAAGCTTTATGGTTCAGCAGAAGTACAGGTGACTGTTCAACATGGTACTATCCAATATTTGTGTGTCTTGTTACAAAGTTGTTGACAGTGACACTTGTTATACTTATTTTAAGGGTTTTTTGTTTTTGTTTTGTTTTGTTTTGTTTTTGAGGCATCCTTTCAATGTAAGACCCAGCTAGCCTTGAATTCAAGATCCCAAGTGCCAGGGGTACAGTCATTTCCACTGTGCCCAGCACTAAATAATTTTAGTTAATTAGAGACTGATAAAATCTAGCAGATAAAAGAAATTAAGGAAGATAACTTTTAGGTTTTTCATGGTCCCTGTGGGTTTATACTTAAATCCCCTTCAGCCCACAGGTATGCCCTTAGAAGATTCTTTTTACAGAATTGTATGCTCCACCTTTTTATTTGCTTAGAGACATTAGAAGTTTATTCATGTTGTTGGATGTACTGTACTTAATTCTTTTTTTTTTTTTTTTTAAATCATTAAATGGTATTCTCTTGTATGGATATACCACTTCCCAGTAAGGCTCATTTAAAATGACCTAACCAGATACCATAGTTTGGGTGGGTAAAGCTATTCAGGAATTTGCTCAATGACAAAATTTTCATTTGGTTGGTGAGGTTTAGTGCAGGACATAAACTTGCTGTTAAACTACTGAAGGTGCTGTGTTTTTGTCTATTTGTTTGAAATTTTCATTTCTAGGTAAGACCATTGCAATTGGAAAAGTTCTGAAATTGGTTCCAGAGAAAGACTAAGCATTTTCTTGACGAGCCTGCACAATACTGTGAGGAATACTGACTGCAAAAGCCTACTTCACACCGCCTTCTCTTATTTTCTGCCCATTGACAAATCTCTCCCCATATTTTGCAAAGAAAATTCACAGCAAAAGTCCACATTATGTCAGCTTTCTCATATTGAGAGCTCTGCTATGCCACTGGTGAATTTTCCCTAAGATTTTGTGTCTCCCCCCCACCCCCTTCAAACTTTGCTTCCTTGGACAGAGTTGGCAATAGCTTTGTAAGTGATGTGGACATAATTGCCTACAATAATGAAATCCCACAGGAATTTTTTATTTTTCATTTTTCCCTTAGGCATAGTTAGTCTTTTCCCCCCCACCCCTCCAGGCAGATCATTCTGAGTGTGCGAGTGTGTGTGCACATGTTAAAAAGACAACTACCATGTTAATAAAATATTCAATTTGAAACCCTTTTCAGTATTTGAATTGCTTTTGAATACTGTTTTTTATCTCAGTGTAACATTGTTGCATTAGCTTTTTAACTGCCAAGTAATTGAATACATTTTATTACTTGGATTTTTCTAAACTCTGTCTACCCACTCACTTTAAATGGGGCATTTACAAACACTGCTCAAGTTTGTATTAAAGGAAAGAATTCATTGTTTGATCCCTTTTGATGGTTAATCCATACATAAACACCTTATGCAGCTGTGACACTGCTGTACTAACTAGGTCGGTTATTTTCTGCCGGTTTACAGTTTAACATGATTTCTTAAATACGGTGAGTTGTTTGGAAATAAACTAACAGCATTACTGTCATCATTATAAGTAAAGCTTAGTGAAACTATACTCCTACAGACAATTCCGTTGCTCGTTCCATTAATGGAATTTACAACAAAGAAAGCATGTTGAGACTGGCGAGCGCCCTTTAGTTTTTCTAAGAGCTGCATGCATCTAGTATGAAACCCTATCAGTTCCACAGGTTACTGACTTTGTTGGTAACTTTAAAGGGAGGAAGAGCTTTGCTTCTTCATGCCAATTCTCAATCCAGTGACTAAATGAACATAGAGTCATCACAAAGTTCTCACACTATAATGAACAGTAACAAATAGATAGAATCAAGCACAGGATAGGTTTTAGCTCAGTTATTTGTGTTTTCTTAAATATAAGCTGTAATTTGCTAACTGTGATTTGAATGAAGCACAGTGAAGCGTAGCGGTGGTTATAGTTCAGAGGGTGACTTTATTCCACAGCTATCATGCCTGAACTTTTTTTGTGAGAATAAATGGAAAGGAGAAGAGACAGTTTCTGGGTTTGTCAGAAACCTCCTTTGCATTGAATGTGTGTTTCCATTTCTGAGATTTGGCCTCTTTTACACTGTGATTCCTAAGATACTTTTTAACTCTGTTTATTGGTAAGGCCCACCCCTGTAATCTTGCTCCACAGAAAGAAAAGCCTAGCCAAAGCCTAGCCAGCTGTAATTCCAGTTATGGAACAGAACACAAAAGTGTTTCCTTAACAGTGAAATGCCAACTGCAGAGATGAATGAGTTGCTGTCTTATGGACAGGGTTATGGTAAGCCCTGCAGCTTCTTTGAACTACACATATGGCTATGTGCATGAAATTTAAATTCTCTGATGTCTGCAAATATCTGGGCTTTTATTTTTCTGTGACATTTGGGAGCTCTAATGAGAACAAAATGGTTCTTTTTATATTTCCATGCTAATAAGAGTATGAGTCTTTAGAACCTTTGAGTTACTGAATTTATTTCCAAAGATTTCCCTTTTTGAAATTGAACATTTTTAAAAACAAGTTATGTCTGCTATTAAAACACACTGTTAAGAATGTTATGTGCATGTTGCCAAGACTCTTAAGTGAAATGACTTGGAGCGCACTTGTGAAAGGCCTACCTCTACAAGATAAGTACAAAGGTGATCATAGACTATTTTCATTGCAATTATATCACATCAACAGAATTAATCAATACCTTACATTGTAAGGACTTGGAAGTTTGAAAGAAGTCTCCCTAATTAGACTTAACACATTTTAAAATAGTGGTTCTTTGTCAGATTGTCATTTGAATAAGGAGATAAACTTGGAATGTGTGCAGATGTTGGATTTTTAAAGAGCAATACAGTTGTGTGCTATCATTCTGTCTTTTGCAAGTGTAAATTTTATGTGGTTGACAATGCAAAATAGATAACTACATATTTTATTAAAGATTTTATGTTTTTTTCAACTATATTTAACATAGGCATATAGCATCATAATTTGGTTTGCCCCATTTTATATTAATGACCATCACACAACTTTTATGCTAGGTTATTTAATCTTCTAAGTGAATATACAGAATTTTTATTGATGGCATTAGAACACATTTTAACTGTCATCTTTTTCTGTGGAAGAGGAAATACAGCACTTTTTGTGTATACATAATTGGGGGGAATCTCTATAAACCCAAACCACAAGTCAGGCTGAGTGTATACTTCCTGAAATTCAGTAACAAAGTAACTGTTTGTAAATGATTAAACACATTTTTCCTCGTTTTCAATTGAAAATCTTGATGTACATAATAATTACATGTAAAACCTTTGTAAACTGAAGTACAAGCTATTGACTGTAACAGTAATTGATCATGCTATTGACTGTAACAGTAATTGATCATGTCTGCTACGTTTGAAAAACCACTTAGATACACTTTATAGTGTGGGACTTGGAAAGTTGAACAATTCCTGTCATTAGTTGAGCTGCAGATAATTTGGCTTATGCTGGAATCAGGTGCAATTTTATAACTTAAGAATCCAAGAAGAACATGTGGGGGGAGGCTATAGTCCCCTGGCCGTCTCCAGGAACACTAGTAATTATTCCATGATCTTGGATGACTGTTTACACATGACAGCACTCTAGCACCTTTGCTCACTGGCTGCTGCTTTATAAAATGATACCTTCATTACTTTGGGTAGAGATTTAGGTAGTCAAGGGACAAAGCTGTAGCTTTCAATGTTAGGAACATTCAACCTTTAAACCATTTGTGAAAATTCCAGTTACAGTACTATATCTCTGACTGTAGAACGAGTAGATGTTATATTTATTATTGGCCTACTCTATTAGAATTAATTGTGCAATTAATCCTCTCACGCATTTGTATGTAGATAGATAGCAGTCAGCTGGATTTGGGGAATGATTGCCTCCAAATACTGTATTTATTTCTTCCAGCTAATTTTTTCATTGATTCTAACAGATGCCATCTAATTATTCATAATCTTTGTTTCTTTAGAAATCTTGACACAACAGCAACTTGGTAAATAATGTATAACTACATATGCACAACTTATGACATAGGTTTAAACTTAGCAGTTGGCTAGACTAGATTTCCTAGTATGTGGAATAGAAAGTGTTACTTTCCAGTAGTAATTCAGTTGATTGCATTTGAACCAATTTGTTGCCAGAATTGAGATAGGGTAGATTTGATACTTGATGGGTTTTGTTCTGGGATATTCTTAATATTTAGAATCCTAGAACTTAATGAGTCTTCCCTTCAATAAATATACTTCACATACCTCTAATCCTATGCTTCCTTGAAACAATAATATGCTAGCCAAGTTGTTTACTGAGGATTATTATGAGGACATGGAGGTATGGGGGTAGAGATTTAAAACTTGCTTTCCAGTGCAAGGGAAAAATAAATAGGCACTAAATGATTAGGCAGAAAACATGGATTTCTTAAGCAGCCCCAGGACAGTATTGCTTTTTTTCTGCCTTGTCACACATGCCACTGTGCCCTTTAAATCTTGACCTGGAAACCTCAGGTTTGTGGACTGCACAGGTGGATGGCATTTTGTGCTTCCTGAGGCTCCCCTCTGCTAAGCACATTAGCTTAGTGCTTCAGATGTCAGCCTGAGTCCTTGCTACCTCCTTTCCTGCTGTCGGGGGAAGAGTGTGCTGGCGCTAAAGCTCTGGCCCTCCTCAGGTCGTTGTCTTCGCCTCCATATCCTAACACGAGTTAGATGAAACTGAGGTCTGAGCCTGCAAGTCTGCATTTGAGGGACATGTGGGGCTCTCAGAAGTGTACACTTCTTTATAGTTTGTTTTAAAGCAAATGTGGATCTCTCAGGCCAGGATTTAGTGACTAATTTTTACTGAACTGGCTAATACCTACAGCCCATTTTAAAAGACAACATGATTAATGAGAACTGGCTAGGCTTGATGGGTTTTTAGCCTAATTCCAAAGCATGAGTGAGTGTTCTAGGTAGGAAAAAAAAAAACAACCCTTTCTTATGATTTGTAGCTACCTACTGTGCCTGACTTGGTGCCTGTGTGAGGATTAAGCCCTTAGTCTGCTCTTGCAATTACTCAAATGACTGAAGTTTAAAAATTTTGTTTTGTAACAATAAAAATACTCTTCCATTTTGATGTGCTTGTCTGTCTGTTTATAATCACCTGTGCTGTACTCTGTGCTACTTTCTCTATAATATTTTTGTATCGAGTATTGGAAATATCTAACAGACTTATTGGATGGACCTAACAGGCTGTTATCTCGGAATTTAAAAACATGTTTGTTTGGTGTGTGAGGCTTTTGTATGGTTATACGACAACCTTATAGAACAAAATCAGCCCTCCAGGAAGGGTTATAAGAGATACTTGATAAATTACATCATGTTGTGTGTTTTCGTGTGAACAGTAAAATTGGAGAAACATCAATGATTATTCTGTCCAAGTTATGAATCTCTACAAATTCAGGATTTTTAATAAAGATCAAGAGACCAAATAGCATGTGCTGCCCTTCTTTATTGTATAAGGGTAATTTAGCAGACTTAACCTAGTACACACAGTGGCTAACTGAATGACAGCAATGACTTTATTTGTACACTCATCTTTGGTGAGAGAAGACCGAGACAGAAACTCACTATAGAATAAGCTATCCTCAAATTTGTGATCAGCCAGCTTTTGCTTCCTAATTGGTGAGTTTTCTTTTCATGAGACAAAATGAGTTCCTCCTGGCTGTCCTTAAGTGACATGAGTCTAGCATTAAACTAGTCCTAGCTTAAACAAAATTTGTGAGCAAGAATGTGGTAAAGCAGGGCTCCTAAAAGTTCTAAATAGGGGCTAGAGAGAGGTTGCTTATCAGTGAAGAACACTTGTTTCCACCTGTCAGACTAACTCCTACAACTGTCTAACTCCAGCTCCAGAGGATTGGACACCCCTAGCCTTAGGCATGTGGCACACATGCATAAATTAGAAAGTTTTAAAGAAATCATGTTCGTGTTTGTGGTATTTCCCAACAATTACTCCATTTTTCTTTGTTTTGGGGACAGGGTCTCATGTATCCCTAGCTGGAATGAAACTCATTATAGAGATCAGGCTGGCCATGAACTCAAGGATATTTGTCTACCTCAGATATTTGTCTCCCAGGTGATTGGATTTTTATCTTTTTTAAAAGACAGTGTCATGTACTCTTACCTTGAACTTCACATCCTCCTGCCTCCACTTCCTAAATGCTGGAATTACACACAAATACCACTAGTATTCAAAGGATCGTGCTAAAACACTCCATCTGAGCTATACTTTTTTCCCCCATCCTATGGTTTTCTTTTCAATGACTAGGATTTCAACACTATCCATCAATAATAGAACTGATTTCTTGTTAATGAGAATTCTGATTTCATTAGTTTTTTTTATTTGGGCACCACATAGGTACTGCGTGTGTAGTGGATACAAGACTTCATTGAAGAGTTTTATAGCAGGTGGAACATGGAACCTATTTTAGACAAACTCAAAGCAGAGAAAACACCAGTTGTATTAGACATAGTATTGTAGAGAAGGGTTGTAGAATTTCCAAACCAGAACAAATAATTGTTAAACCTTGTTTCTCTAAACAGCACTGGCTTGTTCTGGGGGACCCAGGTTCAATTCCAAGTAACGACACGGCAGCAGCTCACAACTGTAACTCCAGTACCAGACAGCTTCATACAGAAATATATGCAAGTGACTGGGTATGGTGGTGCACAGCTGTAATCCCAGAGGCAAGTGGATCTCTGTGAGTTCGAGGCAAGCCTGGTATACAGAGTGAGTTCCAGGACATCCACAGCAGTAAAGCAGAGAAACCCTTGTCTTGAGAAATTTAGAAAAGAAATGCAGAAGTTTTCTCTTGCCCTCCCCATTATTTTAAGCTTTCATGACCATATTAATGATACGTGAAGGGTTTTACAAGTACTGACATCCCTTGTTTCCTTGCATTCTGTTTTTAGAACTAATTAAACTTGCCAGCCTTAAATGTGAAGAATTTATTATAGATATAACTTTCATTCATATTCTGATGGCTTTGTGCATTATTTGCATGAAATACTCGTGTTTTCTACGAGAAATAGGATGTTGCCTGAAACAAAACATTGTGTAGTTGAGAAGTAGCTTGTTGTATTTTGGTTTTGTTGGTTGGGATTTTTGTTTTTTTGAGACAAGCTCTTTCTGTGTAACCTTGCCTATCCTGGAACTCGCTCTATAGACTAGGCTAGCCTCGAACTCACAGAGTTGCCTGACTGCCTCTGCCTCATGAAAGCTGGGACTAAACGTGCCACGATTACCTGGCTAATGCTTTGTTTTTAAATTACATTTAATATTTGTGTATGTATTGTATTGGTGTGTGCTACTGTATGCATGTAGACTAGGAGTAGGTTCTTAGTGGGTTCCACATATCAAAAACAAGTAATTAGGTTTGGTGAAACCTGTCTTAGTTACTGTTCTATTGCAGTGGAGAGATACTGTGACCAAGGCTTGTCATCGTTATGCCACTTAGAAAACATTTAATTGAGAGCTTGCTTACAATTTCAGAGGGTTAGGGTAGTTTATAATCATGCCAGGATGTCTGGCAGCAGGAGGGCCTGGTATTAGAGCAATAGTAAAAGCTTAGGTCTTATTCTCAAGATACAGGCAGAGAAACAGTCTATCCCCAATGACACACCTCCCAAAGCAACACCTAATCCTTTCTTAACAGTACACCAACCTGAAACCAAATACTCAAATACGAGCATATGGGAGCCATTCAATTTCAAACCACAGTACCTTTACTGTGCTACCCCAGTAGTCCCAATGGTGCTTTCTGACCGTTTGTGTTAGCATCCTTAAAGATTAGGGTTGAGACTGGAAAGATGTTCAGTACTTAAGAGAAAATAACTGTTCTTGCAGAGGACTCCAGTTCCTAGACAATCAATCATGAACATAGGGGCGCTGGGAATTTAACCTGAGTCCTCTGAAAGATCAACAAATGCTCCTAACTGCTGAGCTGTCTCCAGCCCTGTTTTTTCCTTGTTTTTAGACATCATTTCTGAGCATGTAAGGAGGAACTTTTGACCTATCAAACATCTTGCATCCTTTCTCAGAAAACCTTTTTTCTGTAAAGGGTCCAGTGGAGAGGTATGGGGTTTGGATAACAGGACCTATTCTGAACAACTTCATTACCCGCTTTCTAGTTACTTCTGAGTCTCTGATTTTTATTAAGGAGTAACACTGGGTCCTAAGGATCATTAGCTTAACTGAGGCATCCTTTGTTTTATAAAACTTATTTTTTGTTTGTTTATTATGAGTACAGTGTTCTGCCTGCATGCATGTCTGCACACCAGAAGAGGGCACTGGATTTCATTACAGATGGTACAGAGCCACCATGTGGGTGCTGGGAATTGAACTCAGGTCCTCTGGAAGAACAGCCAGTGCTCTGTAACCTCTGAGCCATCTTTCCAGCCCTGTTTTATAAAACTTAAAGGCAGTTAATTCTGCAAAATTCCCATGAGCCCTCTGAAGACAAGCAGCAGTGACTGCAAGGCCAATGAATAGGGTTGGGAGCCAGGGGTCCAATCAGATATTGTACCAGGAACCATTGGGCTCATGTTCTTTTCATCTATGGTTCAGATTGTCTCTAACATCCTGTAGGGGCTCTTTTGTAATGCCCAATGTATTACCGTAGAAACAGCAGAATTCTCTCCTGGCCACACATAATCCTCCTTGAAACATAAAATCTTGTCTAGACCTTGTTTTTAGAAAACCATTTCTCCAAGGGGCTCCACTTAGCCATGAATGTCTATGGAAAGCCGCAGGTGTTTGATATCAGCATCTGTTGACTCAATTGTGATAAGGCCATCTCTCCTTTAATTGGGGCTGTGCTGTGGTGGTTAAAGCAGCCCATCATGCCGCTCCCATTCCTCATAGCATGGCTGCTCACTTGTGCTGAGACGGCCCAAGAAAAAAACATGAGGCTCCCTCTGGGCCTGCGTAGGCACGTATCTTTGGGAGAACATGAACAATCAGATATAAAACGGTAAAATTCTCCGAGGTCATACTGTGGGTGAGTCCAGTGGTACAGACAAACCAGGTTCCTGGGGGAGCAAAATACACATTTAGTGTCAGCCTAAAGCGAGTCTTACAAATAGTGTACAGAGAGTTGGAGGATGGTTTGAAGTGACAGGGCAAGGGGCATTTCCAGTCACATCTCCCAGAGTAATGGAAGTTTCTAGGAAGGAACAAGCTGACAAATTGGAGGAGACATAATAAAGGGGACCAGACTTCAAACAAAGCCAGGAATCGTGGGTTAGCTCAGACAATGTATAATTTAGAAGGCAGTATATTCCCTGGAGCATAAAGAAAAGGTCAGGGACTGCAGGGAGTTTTGGGGATTGGTCAGTCATTGAAGACCTAGATGTTGGCAATGAGGGACTGTCAAAAGAGTGTGTTCAGGTGTGGGTTGAGATTTGGGGAGGGGAGGAAAATCAACTAGGAGTTTGTCTAATTGCTATCCTGCCGATGAGGTGGAAGGGGGTGTGCTGTAGTCTGTTGGATGGTGGAAAAACTCCCTCGTGGTTTCCTGACATACACAGTCTGACACTATATGTCAGTAACACAGAGGGTTGTTTACTTGCACGTGTGAGAGATAGGGTCCCTCCAGAGCAACAAGGAGGTATCATTTGGGCCCCTTACTGAGTGGCAACAGTTCTACATTTTCAGTAGGGGCAGAAGAAGACTTTGGTTTGTCTTCAGCCAAGCAGTGGACACATGCCTTTAATCCCAGCATTCAGGAGGCAGAGGCACGTAGATCTCTGTGAATGCAAGGCCAGCCTGGTCAACAGCTAGTTCTAGGACAGCCGGGTTTATACAGAGAAACCCTGTCTTGAAAAACAGACAAAAAAGACTTATCTTTATCTAGATTGTCCCTTCCAGCCCCAGGTTCCTTTCCATCTCTGGGACAGTTGTATGCCAGCCCCCTTCATGTCCCAGCAGTTATATGGGACATGACAGCAGGTATCCCTCCTAGGCCTGTGACAGTGGGGAGGTTTAAAATCTTCATGTTTGTTTTTAGTTGCACCTAGTGACTGGACCCAAATGTCCAGGTGGCCTTATCCAAAACTTCCCCAGTGTAGAAAGAGGCTAAGAAAAAGGAAAAGCAGAGGGATGTGGACAGAGTGGAGGAACATATACAATTGTAAGAAAAGGTCCTACTTGTTAGACTCTTATCTGTAGGGACCCTGTTCCTGGCATGGCAGTCCATCGCTGGTTCTGATCTGGGGCAGGATTAACACAACTGGAGAATTCAGGCAGGAATCTCCTCTTTGGTGTAGTCAGAATGACAGTTGACGGTCCTTCCCATACAGGAGTTAAGTCTTCCTTTTTGAACTGTTTGACGTATACCAGAAGTGAATGGTGGGATTCCTAGAAGGGAACTGGAAGGATATCTCGGTTTCTAAAGAGTGTACTGCAGCCTGAACTTGCTAGAGACACCAAAGGTTCTTTAGAAGAGACTGGTCAGTAATTTCCTTAATAATGGGGTCCCTCAAATTGGGAAGCAGAAGAGATGACCTCCCAAACAATGTCATATGGGGTACATCCTGCCCTAAGAGAGTGAGACACCTTGCCCTGAGGAAGGCCAGGGCAGGAAGTTGGGTCAGGTTTCCAGGATCAGTTTAGAGAAGATGACTCTCACGCTGTGAGGAGACACCCACTGTCATGGAAACTCTTAGAAAACATTTAATTAGGGCTAGCTTACAGTTTCAGAGGTCCATGGTGGCACATGGCAGTGTGTGGACAGACATGGTGTCGGAGAAGGGGCTGAGAGTTCTACATACTGATCTGCAAGCACCAGGGAGAGACTGCCACACTGGGACAAAGCCTGCTCTCACAGTGACGCACTTCATCCAACAAGGCCACACCTCCTAATCATGCCACTCCCTGCTATAAGGAAGCAGGCTGAGCAAGCCCTGAAGAACAAACCAGTAAGCCGCATCTTGTATGGTTTCTGTATCCCCAAGTTCCCATCCAGCTTGAGTTTGGATTACTCAGGATATGTAAGCCACATAAAGCCTTTCTCATCACTGCTTTTGGCCATGGTGTTTCATCACAGAAACAATGATCCCAATTAAATTACCAGTTCTCAGAGGTCTGAGATCGGCTACTGAGAAGATGGCGCAATAAATTTTATAGTTCCCAGGTAGGTGGTCCAAAGTAATCAATCCACCCGGAGATGCCAAGGGCCACAGGGAAGATAATCCTTGAGTCTTGCAATATCCATCACCCAGTTGGGTCCTATTCTGCCCTCTCAGATGGCCCTCTCAGATGGCCCTCTCAGATGGATGTTTATTAGTTGAAGGGGAAGTTTGGGTTCAGGGAAAATTGGGGACAAGACAGTAAAAGGTTCCTCCGGAAGCTTAAAACTAGTTTCCTTCAGCCACACGAGTGTCAGCCTTTGGTGGCTTTTGTCATATATGACAGTCACTTTTGGGAAGCCAGACAACTTCTAGGGAAATTAGTTTCCTCCTTTTTTCCTTTTAAAGATTATATATATATATATATATTCCTGCAGACCAGAAGAGGGCACCAGATCTCATTCTAGATGGTTGTGAACCACCACGTGGTTTCTAGGAATTGAACTCAGGTCCTCTGGAAGAGCAGCTGGTGCTCCTAACCTCTAGCCACCTCTCCAGCCCCCCCCCCTTTTCTTTTTTTGTTTTGTTTTTTAGACAGGGTTTCTCTGGGTAATCCATGCTGTTGTGGAATTTGCTGCCTATGTCCTGAGTGTTTTCCCCTCTCATTTTTATCTTTAATGTTAGTTTTCTTTCCCAGGTCAGACGTCCCCTTTCCTTGTAAATCATGGCATGGACATGGAGGTCTGTATATGTCATCTGCCTGTCCCTTCCCAGGAGCAGAAGCTGCTCCAGCACAATCAGCTCTGATTGGGCCAGTTGTTTTCCCAGTGGGTATGTCTTAACTGTCTGTGGACAAGGCTGAGTTGACCTGTGAAGTAGTCAGTCTCTACCTTGAAAGGAAACAACTGGAGACTGGGGAAGCTGGCCTGGGAGATATCCAGCAGGGCCTTGTAGTCGTGGAGAAGACTTTGGGCTTGTTGTCAGGCATCAGCATCACTGGGCTGAAGCTCTGAATGGTAGTAAAGGTGCAGGAGACTGGCCCAGAAACAGGTGGTGATATTTACACAAGCATTTGACATACACTGGCCATGTTTCCCCAGTAGAAGGGTCTCAGCAGCATAGGAGACCATCTGAATCAAATCTTGGCGTAAGGTAAGCTTGTGGGCCTTTTTTTTTCCCCCAACACAGAGGTTGTGGCTATGGTGCACGAAGAGGCTATTCTAAGGCCACTGGGTCAGGTATGCCATGGGTTTCTACAAGGGTGCCTTTGTCTGATTCAAGATGCTCTTTGCCATGCCTTCGGTTTCAAAGATTAAACAATGGAATGGCTTAATGATATTTGGCAAAGCCAAGGCTTGGGGTTAGAACCCACCTCATGTCTTGGAAAGCCCATTCCTCCACCTTTATCTAATCGAAGGTCTTGTACCTGCTACATCTGAATAGAGGCGCTGGACCACTTTAGCAAATTTTGGGATCCACAGCTGGCAATATCATGATGCTCTCATGAATTCACATACCTGCTCCTTGGTCTGACATGGATGGCCTCCTTCTGGAAGTAATGAAGGTTTTTACTGTGCGTAGGCTCGTAGGCTCATATGCCAGATATATTGCCCCCCCCCCATTTTACAAAGTTGAGGCTTTCTCTTCAGGACACAGTATCCCAGTACTACAGCAACTAGAGTAGAACCTTGGTGTCTTTCAAGCAGCTGATGGGTTGAGGCTAGCAGGTCATCCACAGATTGGAGCAAGGTTGAGTTAGGGTAGGATGCCTAGAAACCTGTTAAAAACTCTGCTTTAAAACTGTTCTTGGGCTAGAGGGATGGATCAGAGGTTAAGAGAGCTGGCTGCACTTCCAGAGATCCTGAGTTCAATTCCCAACAACCACATGGTGGCTCATAATCACCTGTAATGACATCTGGGGCCCTCTCTGGCCTTCAGAATAGCAAGTGCTCTTAAATGCTGAGCAATCTCTCCAGCTCTCATGTGTCTCATTCTCCCCCCCACCCCACCACCACCACCACTTGAGAATCTAATGACAAGGCCACTAGGCTGACAAACACCAACCAAAGATTAGATTTGAACTACAAACTGCTCAGGACAATTTTGAGGTGGCTGAGATGAATCAGCTTCACAGACAGCTCTAGCCAGGAATTGAGACAAGCCCTGCACTTTCAAATGATACAGCTACTTATTTCAGGACTTGACAGTTAACCTAAATTTTTCTTCTCAGGATCCCCTAAATATGCTTTTGTCCCCAGACGGCAGGAAGTAAGTTTAAGAAGTCGATGGCCACATTCCCAAGAAGTGGGGTGGATGGTTTTTGGTCTGTCAGTGGGTTTTGGATGATTGTCAATGTTTAGGGTAATTGGTTAAAAATTGTTATTGGTTATGGTTAGGGAAAAAAAAAATCTTAGTCTTTTGCCCTTGAATCTAGGTTTTTCTGAACCATATCTAATGTTTCCCACATAACTCCTGAGTTATTGGCATAGAAACATTTTCTACTTAAGACTGCACAAAAATGCCCATCCTTCAAGAGTAGCAATCTAGTCCTTGATGGTTCTATAAGACTATTTCTGCTAGGGAAGCTACAAGCTTCAAGCTGCTCAATGGAGTCCTTTAGGCACTGTATTACTGATCTACTTTATTACTTAGTGTTTTAAAACTCTGGTCTTCAGTAAGTAGGGCCATTGCTCCCTGATTCTTGCTTTATGGGGAGGGGTTTAACTATGGCTGTGATTGCTATTCTGTCTTCTAACAAGGCCCTGCTGAGCCTCATAATAGGAATGTCTTTAATATGCAGGCAAATTTTCTACTCTCCTTTCCAGTATACATGTCCACTTAGACACAAGACTTCCTTCCTGTGGCTCCAACTCAGGATGTTCAGCTGTTAATTACCTAGCAAGCTCAAATGTACAGGCCCACCATGTTCTTAAAGGGGATGGGAAGTACATTCTAATAAATTCAGATCAGTTGGTATACAAGTATCACAGGCTTGGCTATAAAGGAAATCTGGGTAATTATTAGTGGAAGAGATTAGCCACATGCTGTTCCTTGGAAATCTCCCAGGGTGAGTTTAGTTTCTACCAGTTTACAATTTAAATTTTCTGGTGGGATAGTAGTTGAGATTGGCCCCTACTCCCACATAAAAGGGAGGCCTGGGACCTGGACAAAACCATCAATGTCTTCTTTCTAGGCTGAGGTGTTTAGAATTTATCCAGTTATGCAGTAACTTCAAGGTCTTGAGCTCAGGAGCATCATGGGGATAAAACTTTCATTTCAGTCTGTTCTGCAGTAGGGCTGAGGCTGGATCTGTTACTGTAGCCCTTTGATTGTGGCTACATCAATTTACAACTATGGGTGGAGTGGCCTGAGGGAAGACAGAAAAGGGCTCCTCGTGGCTGAGGAAGCCAGTTCCTTCTAGGATCTACAGCACTGGCTAGGTTAGGTGGGATGATACCCTTTTCCATATAGTGAATCTTACACAGGGCCCGTTTCTTCTTAAATTTAAGCACAAATTCCCAGGTCCGTGCTGGAAACTCTTGGCATTGTCAGGATCACAGGAAGGTTCCAGAGTCTTGCTGGGTAAGTGGCAGACACACACCAGGTTGGAAGCTGTGTGCTGGTTCACTGAGGGTGCCACAGGCGGTGGGTGTGACAGATCCCTCTGGACATCTCTAGTTGTCTGCTGTGGTGCCAGAAAGGACTCCAGGGAGGAACAATTAGACAATTCAATAATCTGTGGCCTTCCCTTGACAGGAATAAGGGGAGGTGGTTGGCCAAACATTTCAAATGCTATCAGCTTATCATGGTAAGGGGGAGCACCTGGCCTAAACAGAATAGTAGGAGACTGTAACACCAGCCCTTTGCCAGTTTCTGCCCACAGTGTAATGTTTCTTCAATAGTTCTCTTATTTCTTTCTACCTGTCCTAATCTTTGTGACCTACAGGCACAGTATAATTTCCATGTATTCCCGGAGTGTTAGCTACTTGCTGAGGCACTTTGGCCATGAAAGCCAGGCCTTTATCAGACCCCCAAGAGGAGGGAAAGCCAAGTCAGGGAATAATCTCCATCAGTAACTACATTAGCTGTTTCTGAGCTAGTAGGAAAGGCTTCTTACTCATCCTGATATAACGCCGGAACTTTAAACTTGGAATATTGAAAAATTATTTTTAATATTTATATTGCATTTTCATATGTGTGTACATTCGTGTGGGCACACTTTGCCATGACTTATGTGCCAGAGCTCACATTTGGCAGAGGACAACATGCAGGAATCTGGCTTCCCCATTCATGATGTGGATTCTTTGGGTATCTCCAGGGTTTTATTTTCTTTTGTTTTCAGACAAGGTTTTGTCTAGCTCAGATTGGCCTTAAACATTCCAGGTAGTTGAGATTTAACTTGAAATTCCCAATTCTATAATTCCAAGTGCTGGTATTGAGGATGTGAGTGAGTCACCAAACCCATACAAGAAACAATTATTCATCACATTCAGAAATAAGGAGAGATGACCAGAAATAATTCTTCCATTTGTTTTAGCAGTACCCAATACTAAGAAAAGCATGTTAAGGGGATGATAATAAGTTCTTGGTAAAACTTGGTGAATATGAGTTGCAAAAATTCAAAATTACATAGCTGAATATTTGAGTAGGTTTAAAGTGGAGGGCTGTAATTTCTATCAAATGTCTATTGATACAAGGTCTCCTTAAAGCACTTTTGGAAAACAGCTGACAATAGAGAACACTCTATTCTCATTTCTTCAGGTTTAAAAAAAAAAAAAAAAAAAAAAAACTCACATTAACTAGCTGTCACTGACCTTAATATCTACCCGAAAGCTCCTAAATAAACTATGTAGCTGTGCTGGTACAAGGTGGTGGTGGAAACATTCGCTTCTGTAATCCTAGCATCTGGGACAAAGAGGAGGATTGGGCCAAGTTTTGGGACAATCTAGGATAAATAGGAAGATTTGATTTAAAAAAGAAAGGGCAGCGTGTTGGTGAACGCCTTTAACCTCAGCACCGGGGAGGCTGAGGCAAGAGTTCTAGGCCAGCCTGGTCTACGGAGAGAGCTCCATCCAGGTCATCGAGAAGCGCAGGAGAAACCCTGGCTGGAAAAACAAATAAAAACTCATGGTACTGTACTATTCAAAGCTCCCGGGACTGACAGAGAACCTCGAAGATGTTATATTATGAGTCAGAGTGAGCACGATGCGGACGCTCAGCAACTAGTCTTAATTTAAAAAGAAAACAAGTATATGTATTCGTAAAGAGAAAAAAAATATGCTTCTAAGAGTCCTGGGAGGTTCTAGAAGGTGGTGTCCCCACTGGAAGGAGACATTCTAGAGTACTCCCCTTCGCGTTATTCCGCCTTCACCTATCGGTAGTCCAGGGGCTCGCCTGAACGGACGCTTCAGAGAGACCGACTCATCTTTCCTCACGCGCCTGGTGATGGCGGGTCTCCATTGTTTCACGGGAACACCACCACTCTGGGGAAAGCGACGTGGACACGGCACGGCTCCGTCTCCAGGACGCCACCCCGGTGCCTACACCACCTACCACTCCGGAGGAAAGCCACGGAAGCAACTTCCGCGTTCTCCCGGAAGTGAGGCGCAAGCCCCTCCCCGTCCTGCCCATTGCCTTCCGGTTCCGGGCCTCGGGCGTGCGCGTGCGCAGTAGTGACTTCTAGTTTCTGGTTTCTGCACGAGGTCGAGTCATGGAGGGCTCCTCTGCTGCCTCCGCCCCGGCCTCAGGGGACACGACCACGACGCAAACGACTCCGAACGCCCTGGAACACCTGGACGAAGAGCAGGCGAGTGATTTGGGGGACAGAGATTCGGAAGCACGGTAGTTAGGGCCCGTGGGGGGCGGAGCGAGGCGCCTGGAACTCCATGGCGGGCCCGAGATTGGGTGGTCACCCAGGAACCCGGAGAAGGTCTCTGGAAACGCACCCCGGCGAGTTCGCTTACCTCAGGACTATTGCCTGTTTGCCTCCTGTTGAAATGTGCGAGAAGTAGCCTGCTCAGGACCGGGCACATGATGCACCGTAACTGCTCCCAGCAGCACCATGTGCTTTTGCTAATATTCCCGCCCTACGTGAAGGGTTGGAGAAACTTCGGTATAGTAGAAAAGACACCTTATAAACAGATCTCGGGAGCAGATACAAGAGCCCAATATGCCGTTTGAAGTTTGCCCGATGAAAAGGGAGACAAAGGAGACGAAAAGGCTTATGTAGATGAGAGCAATTGTTAATCTTAAATTGACGAAATTAACTTATCTCTGTCTCTGCAGATTAGAAAGGCAGTAGAAGCTCTGCTTGCAAACTCCAAGGCAAGAAAAAACAATAATGGGCTACTTTTGAATGAGAATGAGAATTTATTTTTAATGGTGATATTATGGAAAATTCCAGAGAAAGAACTGCGGGCCCGAGTGTAAGTTCTAATTTATCTGTTCAGGCTTTTCTTTTTATTTTGCGGAGGAGGGTGTCTCATCACAAAGGCTTACCTGGCTGTAAACTCACAGCAATGGATCTGCCTCTGCCATTTGAGTGCTGGGGGGTTAAAAGGTGTTCACAAACATGCCTGGCCTTTAAATTTTTGAAACTTATTTAGAATTTGTCCATGTCTGAATATATAAATGTGCACCACATATGTCGAGTGTTGCAGAGGCCAAAAGAAGATGTCAGATCCCCTGGACCTGGAGAGACAAGAGGTTTTGAGCAGCCCAGTGTGAATACAGGGAACTGAAAACATCATCTGGGAAAGCAGCAAATTCTTTTAACTGCTGGATGTCTTTAATTCTGCTTAGGAGGACCCCCCCATATTCTTTTATGAGACATTTTTAGGACCAGGTGTGGCAGAGGCAGGCATATCTCTGAGTTCAAAACCAGTCTGTTCTATAGAGCTGGTTTCAAGACAGCCAGGGCTACACAGAAACCATGTCTTGAAATTATATTAAGTAAAAACATTTGTGTTGGGGGGAAGTTAGGCGCACACATGTGGAAATCAGAGAATAAATATAATTTTTCTCCTATCATTGGTTCTGGAATTGAGCCTTGGTTGACATCAAAATGTGTCTTTACCCACTGATTCATCCAGTCCTCTCATGTTCCTGTTAGCTATCTTGGGTTATAGAAGAAAAAAAAGGATACAAATATTCGTGTTAGTATAAGTTGGTTCTGTGCAAGATTTGAGAGCCTCTTATACGAAGAGAAATAATTTGTGGTCGCTCTGAAGCTCTTACTTGACGAAGTGTCTTCTCTACTGTTCGATAACCTGCTTGCTCCTTTGTCAAAGCAGTATGTCCTATAGAATGTTGTTCTCCAAAATTAATGGCTTAGGGAGGTTTAGAGAGGAAAGACACTTTTTATTCCCAAACATTTGTGTGTGGGAATCAAAGAGAATCAGATCCCCTGGAACTGAAGTTTTAAGCTTCTGTGTAAATGATGGAAATGGAACTTGGGTCCTCTGGAAGAGCATCCAGTGCTCTTAATGCTGGGACACTCCCCCAGCCCCCACATTATTTAAGCACACTTGTCTGCTTGTAAACACATTTTTGGATATGTGAACACATGAGCATGGGGGCTGAAGGACATCCTTGGTGTCTTCCCTGGGAGCACCATCCACCTCCACCTAGTCAGGTCTCATTAGCTTGGGGCAACCAGGTAGTTGGCCACCAAGCCCCCATTCTATTCTCCTTCCTCTAAGATAACTAGTTCTTACCTTCTCCTTGACAGGTTCTGGGGGGAGCAAAATCCTTGTTTGTTCAGTGAATGCTCCAAGCTGTTTCCCTGAGGGGTGGCACCTGGGTCTTTTCTGTGCTAGGTAACTGCTCTACTAGTGAGCTACATTTGCAGCCCTCTATTTGCATTCTATATTCCTGTGACTTGTTCAGTTTTTTACCTTGGCAATTTCAGTTCTTTCCTGCCTCTCTTAATTGATCCCCCCCCCCCTTGTTTTTGGTCTGTTTTTATGGGCTGGCCTGGCATTCCTTCCTTTCCACTCTTACAGCTGGAATTATCACTGCTGCCTTTGTTCAGAGCAATATTTGCCTGTGTATACAAATCAAAGTGTGGCAGGATGATTCGGGTGAAGGTGCTTGCCACCAGTCTTGAGTTCAAATCTCTTGGAGCACATGGTGGAAAGGGAGAGCCAGTTTGTAGAAGTTGTCCTCTGGAGCCACATATGTGCCATGGCACACCCCACAAAAGTTATCTTAAATGACAGGAGGTTTGTGTTTTGGATAATACCCATTCCCTGGAATAATGCTTTTTGGGCTTTTTTTGTTGTGTTTTTCCAGGTCTTTGCCTCACAGTATTCTATCAGATTCATCAGAAATCTGTTTGTTTACCAAAGATGACTGTGGAACGCCTGAACAGACAGAATGTTTCTATAAAAAACTTTTGAAAAAGCATAAAGTTAACAGCATCTCTCGGGTAGGAATCATGTTACTACTTTGATTTCCTTTTAGGGGTCTAATTGAAATGAAATAAGATACAGTGCTATTGGGGGGGGTCTATTTTTCTCTTTTGGATATTTCTTTATGGGTATGTGCCCTGTGTCCTTGAAGGCTAGAAGAGGGTATCATTGTTATAAGCTGCCTGGGAAATAAAATCCAGGTCCTTCAAAAGAGCAACAAGTGCTCTTAACTGCTAAGCCATCCTTCCAGCCTGTTTTTCTTTTGTTAATCTAATTCTCATTGGTTTTTGGTTGGCTTATTCCATTTGCTTGTGATGAAGATACTATTCTGATATGTAGATGAAAGTTAAATGCCTGCCAGATTTTATCTTAATTTTAATTGTCTTGAGTGAAGCATCTAAGGAGTGGGGGTCAAGGAGTGGCAGAAGGATGTTTCCATTGTGCTGGGATTTGGATTCATGTCCTCTGTGAGAGTTAGTCAAAGCTCTGAACCACTGAGCCATCTCTTGTCCCACTGGAGATTATTTAGAAGCTAATTGTTTTTATGTGCACCTGTGCTTGGAGAGCATCGTGTGTCTGCCTCTCACTGTTTTGTGGTTATGTGTGTATTTTATTATTCTGATTCTTTTATTTCTCCTGTACTGACAATTGAATCCAGAGCCTTACACATGCTGTGCTAATGCTCTAACCAAAATTTGCAGTGTAGATCAGATTGGCTTCTGACCCAGATTTTTTTATTAGAGGGATTAAGTAATTCCAGGCTGGGATTAAAGGTGTACGCCAGTTGCTGTCTCCTGACCCCCATCCTCAGTACATTCACTTTTTACAATGTGTCTGGGTGTTGTTTCTGTGTGTGGCTGTGCACCTGATATGTGCAAGTACCCATGAAAGCCACAACAGAGTCTTGGATTCCCTGGAGCTGGATGGAGATACACATGGCTCTCAGCTACTATGTGGGTACTGAGAGTCAAACCTAGGTCCTCTGTAAGAGCAACCAGTGCTCTTAACCACTGGGCTAGCCTCGAAGTTAGCATTCTCCAACTTGAGACTTTTAAGAATCGGGTTATGTCATCTATTGCAGGGTTTGGCCTATATACTGGATTTTTGTTCGGGTCCTTCATTCTCCGTGTTCCTAGCATTTTGCACAGTGTCTGGCACATTTTAGATGCTAAGGAATTCACTAAACTGATTGTGGTATGGCTCTAGGACCAACATGAATGGGAAGGGTAAATATTTCTTCTTGTTTCGGGGTTCTTAACATTTTATGTTTTGCTCTTATTTCTAGATCATCCCTTTTAAAACTCTAAAAACAGAATATAAAGCCTATGAAGCCAAGCTCCGCCTCCTGAGTAGCTTTGACATCTTCATTACTGATGAAAGAATTAGACGGTACTTGCCCACACACATAGGAAGGCACTTCTATCAAAGGAAGAAGTGAGTGTTTGCAGCGACTGGACTGCTTAGCACAGGGGTGGGGAGGCTGTGTGGGTGTTTTCTCATCTCTGTGTTTTTATAGAGTTCCAGTACCTGTCAACCTTCTGGCCAAGAATCTGTCAAAAGAGATTGACAACTGTATCAAAGGAACTGTCTTAAACATCTCCAAACATGGTTCTTGCAGGTAATAAAAGGAGCATCCATGTGTGCCTTTTCAAACTTTTAAATGTTATGGTAATGGAATCTGGTTTTGTTTTGGTTTTTTCTTTAAAGGGCTTTGTTAATGAAACTAGGTCCTTCTATTAAAACCCTAACAAATTCCAGGTGGTGGTGCATGCCTTTGGGTGGATCTCTGAGTTCAGGGCCAGCCAAGCTACACAGAAACCCTGTCTCAGAACAACAGAACTTCTAGGGAAAATGTTCTTAGAGATAACTTTAGTCTTCTATTAATAAGTTGTTGTCTTTGCCTGATGTGAACAAATATGTATTCATCTTGGGTAGGACACCAGCCATAGACCAAAGAAATGGTCTGTGGTGATGAGCAGCTCAGAGCTGCAGAGGTGACAGTATGTACAGAAACACAGCAGGACCCTGGCCAGCTATAGGCAACTCGTACAAAGTGTCTGCCTTGGGGAAGAGCCCCTTCCACCTTGTACCTGTTCAAACCTGCTGTCATCCCTCTTTCTGAGGCATTTTCAACTGGGAGGGAGGGAGCAGCTACACACAGTCCTGATCTGGGTTTATATCTATTCTAAGGAAAAGACCTTTGGAGTCAGCAAGACAGTTCAGGTTTAAGGCACCTGGCCACGAAGCAGGGCATCTTGTTTTTGATCCCCAGGACTCAGGGAAGGAGAGAACCAATACCTGCATATTGCCTTCTCACTTTCACATACTGTGGCGCCCCAACATTCACAAAAACTCAAATATAGTGCGCCCATGTTAGATATGGCTTACAGCACCTGTATCTCCGTCTCAAGGGGATTCAATGCCTCGGGGCTGAAGGTTCATATGCTCATACATAGTTTAAAATAAGCAAGGCATAGTAGCACATTGCTTTAATGCTAGCACGGGGAAGGAAGAGGCAAACTAGGTCTACATAGAAAATCCCAGGCTAACTAGAGCTATATATTGAAACCCTGTCTGAAAATAAATTTTGAAACTTTTTAAATTAATAAATTTTTTTTTTTTTGACATAGGGCCTCACTATATAATTTTTGCTAGCTTGGAACTCAGATCCTCTGTATACTGATTGTTGGAGTGCCCTGCCCAAAAAACCCCAACAAAAACAGCATGTGTGCCATTATGCCTTGCTTTAACAAAAAAAGAAGTAGTAGTAGTAAGGATATCGGTTGCTTTAGTCTTACATATTAATGGCAGTGGCCGTCAGTGCCTCCTCCTTGCAAGAGCAGAGCCCCTTGATTGGTTTCAGTTAAGTAAGACAGGTGACAGTGGGCTTGTCCTGCTCCTTCCTTGGTTATGGCTGATGTCAGAGTTGAGGCACAAAGAAGGTTGGAGATAGCAAGTGTAGTGGCTCACGGGATCCTACCACAGGAGGAGCTACGCCCAGAGGGCTCTGGTTTGAGGGTAGCCTGTGATGCATAGTGAGTTTGAGTTTCTCTTCATTATTTAGGTTCTCTGCCTGGCACATGGCTTCCTGTCCTCTATTCCACTGCTTTCTGAGCCTGCACATAGAGAGCAGATAGTTAGGCAGTCAGCCAGTGGCGCACTAGAGAAAAGGAGACATTACACAACATGCCACTGGGATGAACCTCTGGTAAGGGGGTGGGCTAGCAGGCAGGCCCAGTGCTAGAGGGCGGCTTCCCATTCATTTCCTGCTCCCTTCAGCTGTAGGGATGGTCATGATCTTTTAGAGGCAGGGACTCTTTACTTGAGAAGGATCCATCTGGATGATACGCAATGACCCTTCCATAGTGATTCTGCATTGTGTGTGTCAGGCTGTTTCTAGGTCTGTTCTCCTTTCTTTGCACAGTTCACTGAGACTGAACTCCCATCCTCAGGTTCCATGTCTCCTTGAGCTCAGGTTGTCAGGCTTGTGTGGAAGTTTCTTTACCTCCTGAGCCATCTTATCGTTCAACCTGTATTTCTTTGAGTGTGGTGGTGTTTTACTTGTGGGAATAGAGTTTTAAAATACAAAAATTAAGAATCTTCATTAAATTCTAGTACTGTGCGGGTTGGCCACACTGGAATGGATACTCAGCACATCGTTAAGAACATCCTGGCTGTCTCACAGGCGCTTTCAGAAAAGTTGCCAGAGAAGTGGCAGAGTGTGAAACTCTTGTTCCTGAAAACTGACAAGTCAGTTTCCCTTCCCATCTTCTCCTCATTTGTCACGTACCAGCGGGAAAAGACCTTATCCTTCCATCGTGTGAAGAAGAAGGTTGGTACAATAAAGTGTAAACCTTTCAAGTAACATCATGCTCTCATGACCAAATATTCGGGCATAAGCGCCTATAGTGGCCATTCTATTTGCATTAATTAAATGAAATCAATCTTGGGTCAAGAGGCCAAGTGAGCAATTAGTTAGCAGAAAATAATCATAGAAAATCCTAGGGTGTCTGTAAGGCAATAGAGATAAACAGGAAGTGGTAGGGAGGGACTTAGTGGAGTGTGGGTACCTTTGGTGGAACACACAAGTAGAACTGAGGTTTCAGTGCTTGGAAATAGGGTATTCTGTTGTAATGGGTCAAGGACACAGCTTTTCGGTCTGTCGTCTGTTTTCTGTGGATTTTTTCCTGCTAAACTTATTTTATGTTTTGGTAGGATCTGAAGAAAAAATTGAAGCTGAAGAAAAACAAAATGTCAAGAAAAGAGTCCAAGAAGACTGAATCTCTAACTCAAAATGACTCAGCCAGTGAAGCCAACAGCGCTCCGGTGAAGGCCCCAAGATCCCGAAGATCCCGGAGGAAAAAGACTGGCAAGGTCAAAGCACAACCTGAAGAGGCAGATGAGTGTGAAGAAGCAATTCCACAGCTGGTGCCAATAGAAGAAACACCCAATAAAGAAAATGTGAAGGTATTTTTATTGGTGTTAGTAGCTGGTATGCATCAAGCAAAAGGTGCTAAGTGATCAAGTTTTAGAGTTAACTCAAGGAATCATGAAGGCAGAGACTGACTTTATCCTGGAACATCTTGAGTGATGTAAAAAGGCCTGTGTTATTATGGCAGGGTATACCTCACATGTGTGGACATTCATTGTAGAAGGTACATAAAGTGGTCAATCCATGTTCAGTGTACTCCAGATGGGAACAGGAAGCACAGGATGCGTGTCTGCTGCCTGCATAGTAGAACATTACTAGTCAAAGTTTCTGTTTCTGAGGATTTTGTTATTGTTGGGATTACAGATTTTTGTCATCATACCAAGCAACCTTTCTTTAAAAAAAAAAAAAAAAATAGAAGTAGGGGTATATTCTAAAATAAAAATTGGCTGGGTGGTGGTGGCACACACCTTTAATCCCAGCATTCTAGAGAGACAGAAGCAGGCGGGTCTCTTCAGGTCTAGGGCAGCCAGAGCTACACAGAAACCCTGTTGAGAAATAAAAGAAAGAAAAAACTGTGAGTCCTAGCCAGGTGAGACCTGTCTGAGCAAGAAAAGGACAGAAAAGAAATGTGTGGCCATAGAAGGGCTATTGAGTATCTCACTGTCCACCTAGGGTTAGTCAGGACTGTGGCTCCTTGAGTTTGATGGTGAAATCTTGCTCTTTTTTTGTTCTAGACTTAATTTTTTGTTTTTTTGTCTTTTTAAGATGCAAGAAAATGACACGGAGAAAATATCTCCAAAAAAGAGGCCTGATCCAAATACACTTCAGGGCAAGAAAAGGAAGGCCCTGCCAGCTGCAGAGACCCCAGGAGCTCTAGGACTTGGGTCCTCAGGGAAGAAGACAAAAAAGGATGTCGGGAAAATGAGAAAGCCAGAGGCCAAGGTCTTTACGCCCAGGAAATCTTCCAACACACCCAAAGAAAGGAAACCTCGAGTGGCCACTCAAACTAAGTCAGGTTCCTAAGAGTTTGTCACGAACACTTACGCAGTTATGCAGGTTGTGGTGGCCCACACTGTGGGCCCGAGATACAGGCATATCTGTGGGTTTAAGGCCAGCAAGAAAACTACACAGACAAGATTGGATGTGCACACCTACATTCCTAACACTCAAGAAGCCAAGTCCCTGAGCTTGGGAGAAGCCTGGAGTTCAGCAAGAATCTGTCTTTAAAGGCCAAACTTCAATTTTAGGCTTCGTGGCATAACACTTTACTATCATATATAGTGTCCAGGCTTCAGTACTCAGAACTGTCAAAATAGACCACACACCTGCACATAACAGAAGGTACTCTAGTCCCGACCCCACAGAAGCCTTTTTCAACAATTCCTAGACTAAATGTTTTTGTAAGGTTTCCAGGGGTGATTCTGAATTAATGTTTCTATTTGTAAAAACTAGAGGCTTGAGGCAAAGGCAAATTTATTTTTATTGTTCAGTGTATTTGCTGATAATAGTGCTTCCTGTGTTTCCTGTTTTTTAAATTAAAGTTTAACATCTGCTTCTGGGCAAATAAACGGCATTGTACTGTGGTGTTTCACATCTCACCTGACTAATTTGAAGACGTGTAGCAGCAGCTTTTTATCTGCATGAACACTGCAAGGTCACTTGGACCTTAAACTGGCTTATGCAAAGATTCTAAGTAGCCAATAAGGAGATTGATGGGTGGCTCAGAGGTTGGGAGCACTGGCTGCTCTTCACAGGGCCCAGCTTTACTTCCCAGCAGCCTTATGGTTGCTCACAATTGTAACACCAGTTCCAGGGATCTGAGGCCTTATGGCCCCAGGCACCGGCACTGAAAAACACCAAAATTTTTTTTTTTTTTTTTTTTTTTGAGAAATCAGCTACAGAATGAATGTGGTTGTCTGGTTAGTTTTGGTAGTGATCTAACACATGTTGATGGGTATTCTGGAGTACCACTGTAGTACTGCATGCTTTTAATTTTGGGAGTCTAAGGCAAAGAATCACCCTTGTTTCATAAGAGATGCTGTCAAAAGAATATACAAGCATGTACACTAAGTGAATTCTGTGGTTGAAAGAAGTTAAGTATCTTAAGCCTTCCTGTTTTCACTTACTCAAGGCATGTGTCGTCACCACCTGGCAGAATGGGCTTTAATCACAGCATTCCAGAGGCAGGTGGATCTCAGTTAAAGGCTAACATCATTTATAGAGGAAATTGTACAGGGGTTGGGGGATGACTAGGTAAAACTTCTAAAAGGTTTTTTTTTTCCTCATTTGACATAATAGTAACAAAACAACTTGAAGGTGGGACAGAAGACCTCTGGTAGAATGATGAGCATGCACAACACCTTGTTTTAAAACGATCTTAGTTAAACACATCCTTGTGATGGCACCTCTAACACAGCATGCTTGGCAGAGTTGGGAGCTGCCAGGTGATTCCTGTGCTCAGGAATCTGTGCTCAGGCCTGGGAAATGCTGGGGTAGGTAGGGCAGGTGTTAAATGCAAATTGCCTGTGCTTAGTAATATCCTGGGCTGGAAATGATGAAAGCCATTTAATTCAAGCAGAGGAAGGAGGATCTCGGAGTTCTGGAACAGCCTGCCCCATGTAGCAAGTTCTAGAACTCCAGGACGGCCAGGGCTACAGAGACCCTGTCTTTAAAAAGAAAAGCAGGACTTCGTGCCTTTAGCCTTTAGTTCAGTTTGAGGCCAGCCTAGTCTACAGAGGACAGATCTAGGACAGATCGTCAGGGCTACACAGTGAAACTGTCTCAAAAAAATAACATTTACCAAATTAGCAGGTGAAGACAAGCATAAAACCCATCAATGTAAAGCCTTCCAGTCTTACCATCATCTTTACATAGGATAGTCCAGCGAGAGCTCTGTGTGTACTGCTTGTTAGGATATTGTTAGCACAACTGAGCCATTCACTTTAGTAGATGAAGAAAATACTGTGTTTCAAAGACTCCCTCTCCCCCCACCGGGAGAGGCCATGTTACTTCAATTCTGCAATCAAAGGCCTAATGTTTAAAAATGAGGCACAGCTTAGCTGACTATCCACCACTCTTGAAAGTCCTCACTGCTTTGGAAGATACAATTTCTGGCATTTGTTTGCTTATTTAAAAGCCACTGTTGGGCCAGGTAAGAAAAGTTTTCTTTCATAAAACTGCACTTTGCTACTGTTACCTGAAGGGGCATTGAAAATACCGCTGAATGTCACAGCTTTATTCATCTATACAAGTTATAACTAGCCTTCTGCACTGGGAAAGGGTTCTTATCCGTATCCCTGGGCTTTTTCTGAAGATACTTAGTTTCTGGGGACTGAAGAGATGGCTCAGCAGTTAAGAAGACTTGTTCTTACAGAGGACTCGGGTTCTGTCCCCAGCACCCATGTGGCTCTTCACAACATTCCATAACTCCAATTCCAGGGGCTCTGATGCCCTCTTCTGAATTCTTGAGTGCACCAACATTTCCATGTAGAAATACATCCAAACAACAGAAACATTCAAGATAAACCCTTAAAACAACAAAACCCAAACACCTTTCTTTTCTTTTGGTTTTTCAAGACAGGGTCTTACTAAGTAGCCCTGGCTGTCCTGGAACTAGCTTTGTAGACCAGGCTGGCCTCAGACTCCCAAGTACTGGGTCTGTAGGTGTATGCCACCTAGGCTGTTTTCCCAAGTGGCTTTTTCTTTTTTATTCCTCCCTCCCTCCCTCCCTCCTTCCCTCCTTCCTTCCTTTCTCCCCCCCTCCTTCCCTCCTTCCCTCCCTCCCTCCTTCCTCTCTCACTTATTGGTAGTGTTTAAAGGGTTTTGGGGGGGGTCGGTTAGTTTTATTTGTTCACTTTGAGAACGTGTTTCACCATGTACCGAGTCCAGTCTGGAATTGAGAGGTCTCCTGCCTCTGCTTCCAAGTTTTGGGATGGTGGGCATATGCTACCACTTCAAGTCTAGTCCACATTCATCTTTGAATTTCACTTCTTGTTTGGAAGTGTAACAATAAAAACACTTCAGAGAGAAGCAGAGCCTACTTATTTCAGTGTCTCGTGCTCAGCTTTTACTGGCCTTGCCAGGTGTCTACAAATGACCTGCTAACACCTATAAATATCGTTTTCCCCCATGAAGCAGACTTGCCGTGTAACCCTGGCTGTTCTGAAACTCTGTGTGTAGTTCAGGCTGCCCTCACAGAAATTCACATCTTTGCCTCAGGAGTACAGGGATGAAAGGCTTGTGACGACACGTGACTACATGATTTCTTAGCACTGAGGTCACTCCACTCCACTGAGTGAAGCTGTTGGGCATAGCTCGAGTAGAGGGCGTCCCTACCACGTGTGAAGCCATTAGTTATGTCCTCACCATCCCTCCCGTCTCACTGTAAGAAGTATCCAAGTCTGGCCTTGAACTCTGTTTGAGACAGCCAGCGTTTCTGCATAGCCTTGGCTATCTTGGTATTCACTGTGTAGAATGTAGACCAGGCTAGCCCTGAACTCACAGAGACCCACCTGCCTCTGCCTCTGAGTGAACTCTAGGATTAAATGTATGCTCTCCTATGCCCAGCCTAAAATACTTTTTAAAAATTCATTTATTATTATATTTTTATTATTTTATGTGTTTAAATGCTTTGCTTGTATGTACATGAATCATGTTTGTGCCTGGTACCATAGGATAGAGGGAAATTAAATCCACTGAGACTGGAGTTACAGAGGGCTGTGAACCACAATGTGGGTGCTGAGAATTGAACCTGGGTCCCCTGTGAGAGTAAGAAGTGCTCTTTCCCACTGAGCCATCTCCAGCCCTAGGAAGACACTCTTAGAGCTCTGTGTAGATCACCCCTTTGAAGTACATCCTCACTGTATAAGCCTTGACACTTGAGCTTGAACTTGCTGGGAACTGTGGTTCTTCCTGCCTCCGCCTCCCATATACTGGGTCACAAGCCAACCCCACCACGCAGCTGTGCACAAACCTGAGCTGTTTCTGACCTTGCATCTTTCCACTCTTCAATCATTGCAGGAAAATAGCCACAATGGACCCATCTAGCAGTCTTCTAATAAGAGAGGAGTCTGTGTGTTCTCTCTTCCCCTTCGAGTGTTCCTGGTTGCACACACTAGTCTCCATCATGGGAGTTCTGACTCTGACTCTGGGACTCATGCTCATCGTCTACAGCTCCTCCCAGAAAGTGGCTTTCTCTGTTGGGATATGCATGACGGTTGCAAGCGTTGTTTTCGTTGCCCTCAGCCGTGTGCAGGCTTCATCTAACGAGAATTTGACGGAAGTACCAGTGGCAAGAAGCAGGTCAGAGACTTCGTTAAGCACCTCCCAGACTTCGGTGGCGTCCAGCACCACCAGAGTGTAACCCTACGCTGAACTTGATACCCTCGCCTCAACTTCTACATCTGAACATTAAGTGCAAATAAAAATCTACTTTTAATAGCTTGTTTCCCAATAAAGCACAAAAACAAGAATACCCAAAGGTAAGAACCTTTTATCTGGTTTTGTTCCTGTTCTCTGTGACACCACAGATTGCCTCTGAGGAAGTGGTGGTTTTCTCAAGTTCATGCCATGGGGCCCAACCGTCAGCAGCTGACTTCCTGCTCTCTCGTTCCCTCCTGCCATCGCCGAAGGCCTAGCTACTCTTGGCTCTTAACATTGACTCCTGCAATTTTAATATATGCAAAGGTGACCCAGACAACTCACTCACTCAAGACTGGTACCATCTATATACAATTCCTGGGCTGGCAAGATGGCTCAACCTGAGATTGACCACCGCCACCCCCCCCCCCCCCAGGAACCACATGGTAGAAGGAGAAAACCAACCCATTGTCTAACCTCACACCATGCCAATGTCATGTCCGTGCACACACAGGATTTTAAAAACAAACTATTTCTATCAGTTCATATCCTCTTACCTGTACTATTTCTTCCCATTGGGACCTATTTCCATAGCCATATCTATAGGACTCGATATTCCACACTCCACAATCTGAGAATTTAGCCTCTGCAGGATGTTTCTGCTGGGATGGGATCACCCAGCTTCCCTTTTGTCTGATACCACAGGGATTCTCCTTTAGAAGTACCACCCCTTCCACTCTGAGTCCTTCCTTCCCCCCTTCTCTGTCCCACTGAAAGTTTCCTAAGCCCTGCTTCTGCTTCATGTCTTCGTGTGCTGTGTGATACAGGCTTTAATTATGGCTGCTTGCATGAGCACAGTGACTTACCAGTGGCTACAGTGCTGCACACACACTGCTCCAGCGACCGTGGTTCCTCACAGGGCTCTTCCACATCCATGATGCTTTGTTTCAGTTTTTCAGGACAAAGCTTCTCTGTATGACATTACCGTCCTGGAACTTACTCCGACCGGGTTGGTCTTGAATTCAGAGATCCACCTACCTCTGCCTCCTGAGTGCTGGGATCAAAAGTGTGCTCCACCGCTGTCCAGCTCTTTAATGATTTGGTAATGGACCAATTTAAAAGGTTCCAATAGATTTTTTTTTTTTGAGACAGGTTTTTTTTTTTTTTTTGTGGTTTTGTTTGTTTGTTGAGACAGGGTTTCTCTGTATAACCACAGATCCTCAGAATGAAGACCTCCGAGTCCTCAGCCAGAAGGGAACAGGAAAAAAGGAAAGGGCTGAACTTGTCTCTTCCCGCCTTATCTTCCGTTCTCAGTTCAGACATACCACTTTCTATCTCAAACCTTCCTAGTGCTGGGATTAAAGGCCTGTGTGCTTCCTAAACACTCAGAGCAGAGGCACAGGATCCCAAGGCTGGGATTAAAAGTGTATGCCACCACTGCCTGGCTCTGTTTTTTCTTTTAGATTGGATTAATCTTGTATGGTCCTGGCTGGCCTTGAACTCACAGAGATCCAGATGGATCTCTGCCTCCTGGGTGCTAAGATTAAAGTAAAGGTGTGTGCCACCACTGCCTGACCTCCGTAGCTAACTAGCTTTGTGACTGGCTCTGTCCTTGGATACACAGTATATCACCACACCATGCAGATCCCCACACTCTTTAGAGCTCTGAGGACACCAATTTCTCACGCTTGAAAAAAAAATGACTATCTTAATAACTGAAAAGTATAACGTTGGAATGGTACTGCATAAGAGCTGGGCATAGTGGGTGGTTCCAGTAACCCCAGCACCTGGGAAATTGAAGCAGTAGGCTGAGAAATCCAGGTCATCCTTGGTTTTGCTGCAACTTTGAGACTAACTTGGGATATAGAGGCTCTGTCTCAACAATGTGGGGCTGGAGAGATGGCTCAACTGTCAGGAGCTCTTAGTGCCCTTCAGAGGACCTGAATTCAGTCCCCATGCCAGGAGAACCAGAACCCACTACATAGAGCATGCCTCCAGAGATGGACCTTACTGGGCATGGAGGAAACGCAGAAAAGACACACGGGAAAGGTAAGGTCAGTGAGTCTGGACTCTGATGGAAGACACTTAGTGCCTCAAACTTTAGTTAATCCTGGTAGGACTGGACTCTGTAGGGGAGCAGTCTTCAGGCTATAAATATCTAGGGTTTGAACTCTCTGGTAGACACTAGCTAAGCACACTATCAGCATCAGCACATGGAGCAGAGGAAGGCTTTGCTAACCCTCTGAACCTCACACCCCAGGGAAGGGGCTTTGTCATTTTTTCCATGAGTCTGAAGGTCCTCCATTTTTCATAACAACTCCATGTAGCTCTGGCTCCAGGGGCTCTGATGACCTCTTCTGGCCTCCACTGACACCCCTGCACATGTGCATACACACATAGAGACACAAACATACACATAAATAAAAATAGTTTGGGGCCAGACAGATGGCTCGGCAGCTGAGAGCAATTATTGCTCTCTCAGAGGACCATCTGTCCCCAGTAACCGCATGGTGGGAGTTCACAATCATTTGTAACTTCAACTTCTGGGGATCCAGTGCTCTTTTGGCTCCTGCAGGCACCCACACTTACACATATGGACATGAATATGAAAATAAAGACAATACAGAGCTGGAAAGGAGGCGACTTAGTGGTTAAAAACACTTGCTGTTTTGCAGAGGACCCAGGTTTAATTCCAAGCACTCACATGGTGGCTCCTGACCATCTGTAACTCTAGTTCCAGGAGACTGTACATTCCCTCTTCTGAACTTGGCCACTGCGTGCACACATGGTACACTCACATATATGAAGGCAAAATACTCATGCACATAAAGTCTTTTTAAAGAACACTATGAGCTAGCCAACAGGCTCAGTGGATAAAATTGAAAGCAATTGTCTCATAAGCCTGATGACCTGAGTTTGTTACCCAGAAACAACCAAAAGCTGCCTGGGAATGTAGCTCAGTGGTCGGGCACTTGCCTATATATGTGCCCAAGTTAAACTCCCAGAACAATTGATGGGGAAAAGTCACCACAGCCTTATGGGCCTAGTTGTTATCTGCATTTTGGAGACTGAGACGGGAGGATTGTGAGTTTCAAGGCAAACTGAGGTACATAGTGGGATTGTCTGTAAATAAATATCAGAAGGTTATAAGGGAGTTCCAGGAAGACTCTAAAAAAGCTTTTTGAGTGTGAGAAACATTTTCCACCAAACAACTTAACATTTTGATGTTGAGCTTATTCGGTTCATATCTTGACTTCACTTTTCCTATGTCCTTAACTTAGATTTGATCGGCAACCTTCTACCTGGTCTTCTGCCTTCAAGAGCAACTCTCTCTCACCCCACCTCTCTTTCTTCCTTGAGAGTCTCAGGTAGGTCTTGGCCTCAGATTTTATGCAGCTAAGGATTATCTAAAATTCTTGGTCCTCAAGCCTGTACTTCCCAAGTGCTAGGATTACGGGCTTTGTACCACCCTATCTGTTTTTATGTGATGCTGGGAATTGAACTCAGTGCTTCCTGGCTATGAATCAAGCACTCAACTGAGACATTCTCAGGTTTGTTTTTTTTTTTTTTTTTTTTTTTTTTTTTTTTTTTTTTTTTTTTTTTTTTTTTTGTTTCTGTTTTTTGAGACAGGGCATCATCCATATGTTTCTCAGGCTGGTATAGCATTTATAATCCTCTTTCTTGGGCTTCCAAGGTGCTGGGATTACAGGCCCAAATCACAAACATTAGCAAGAATCAATTTTTATTCTGGGCCTAGTTGTAATCCCAGCTACTCAGGAGCTCATCAGGTCTTATGCTACAGACTGAGTTTAAAGCATCCTGGATAGCTTAATGAGCTCCATTAGGGAGGGGATAAAAAAAAAAAAGGCAGTCTGAAGTAGTGGTGCATGCCTGTAATCTCAACACTCAGGAGGAAGCTCTCTGTGAGTTTGAAGTCAACCTGATCTACAAATTGAGTACCAAGACAGCCAGGGCTACACAGAGAAATCTGTCTAAAAAAAAAAAAAAAAGAAAGAAAGGCATACTGATCTGATCAAGTTCAGGTCAGGTCCAGCACCCATGTAGGAGGCCTCACAACCACCCTAATCTCCAGCTGTGGGGATTGGATGCTTCCCATTTCTGACCTTCACTGGCACCTGCATTCACATGCATATAACCTGCCCCCACCAACAATTAAAAAGTTTTCTTCCCTTACTACTGTTTGTAAAATATGCAATAAATTATAACCCAGATTTTGCTTTCTGAAATTGTCTTAAGAAAAATATACTTTAGAACTTTTATGAAAAAATAGTTTTTTTCAAATTCTAAACATTATATAACCAATATTATTATATTTACTATATATGACCAATCTAACTATTACTATTATTATTATTGGCTGGGTGTGGTGTCCTGCACCTGTGGTCCCAACACTTGGGAGGCAGAGGCTAGGGATTTCTGTGAGTTTGAGGCAATTCTGAAAAGTACAGAGTGAGTAACAGACTAGTCAAGGCAACAGAGAGAGACCATGTCTCAGAAAAACAAAACATTTTTTTGAAGAGGTTCTGCACGTAAAACAGCTCTTCAGTGTTTAAAGCTGTTTTATTGCTTATGCTTTTATTGGCTTTTAATTGTCCTCTGGAAGCCAGTACTTTCTGATGCTGCTCCTTTTTCCCTGAACTGTGGAGAAGACTTCCCCACTGGAAAGGCTGCTTTTGCTCATGAGCAGGCTGAAGTGTGCGCAGTGTCGGCTTCCTGGAAGGTTTCTCCCTACAATGTCAGCTTCCCTCCTTTCTCGGGGTCACTGTCTCTGGCTTTTCCCAGATTCTCTCTTTGGTATACTTCCTTGTGAGCTGGCCACTTCTCACGAAGACCTCGTTTTCTAATATATCTATTTTTTTATTCTTTTTAATTTTATTTTGACCTTTTAGTTTTTTGAGACAAAAAACATACATGGCTTACCTGGAACTCTCTTTGTAGATCAAGCTGGCCTAGAACTCACAGATTGTTTTTGCCTCCTGAATCCTGGGATTAAAGGCGTGGACCACCTATCTACTATTCTTAATTATGCATAAGTGTATGTGTGTATGGGTGAGAGCAGGTGCCTGTGGTATCCAGATGTATCAGATCTCTTGGAGCTGGTGTTAAAGATAGCTTGAGATTTCCTAACATAGATGCTAGAAACTGAACTTGGGTCCTTGTGAAGAGCAAGTGCCACTAAGTGCTGATCCACCTCTTAACCACAGATATACTACTGCTAAATAATTGCTTAATTTCTTGGGTCAAGAGCCTGGGTTCCAATCCCATAGCAGCTTTTTAAAATTGCTTAAAACTGGGCGTAGTGATGAGGTCATCTGTAATTCCAGAACTAGTGATTCACAGAGGCAGGAGGATTACCAAAAGTCAGAGGCCTGTCAGCTGCATATCGAGATCCTATTTCAAAATAGGAAATAGACCAGGCATGATAGTACATGCTTTTGATCCCAGAATTTGCAAGTCAAAAGCAGGGGACATCTTTGTGTTTGAGACTAGTCTGATCTATGTCTAGTCTGGTCCAGGTCAAGCAGGGCTACATAGTCAGGCAAACAAACAAAACACCAGAAAAGGTGGAGGGATGGCTTAGTAGCTAAGAACATGTGTTGCTCTTGCAGAGGACCAGGGTTAGATTCTCACACACATGGGAGCTCACAACTAGTTCCAGAAGGTCTGATGACCTTTTCTGGCTTTTGTGGACACTGTACACATGTGGTACACAGACATACATGCAGGAAAAAAATCTATACACATAAAGTAAATTTTTTTTTTTTGCTTTGCTTTTGAGAAGGGGTTTCTCTGTGTGGTCCTGGCTGTCCTGGAACTCTATGGACCAAGCTAGTCTCAAACTCACAGAGATCCACCTGTCTCTGCCTCTTGAGTTCTGGGACTAAAGGTGTGTGCCACCACTGCCTGGCTAGACCTCTTATTTTCTCTTTTTTTATGTGTTGACTAAAGGTTAGTTTGCATTTAGTTACAGGTATAAGTTGATGGTCAGGCTGTCAGCATGTGGGCAGTTTATGCTGTTTTGAGACAGGGTCTTATTCTTGCCCTGACTAGAACTCTCTACATGGACCAGGCTGGCCTGAAACTCATAGAGATGATACGACAGTATATGCCCAGACCTATGCAAGGTATCAGAGGGTAGAAAACAGAATAAGGGTTGGGTATGGAGGTGTATGCTTTTAATCCTGGCACTTGGGAAGTAGAGACATAAAACAATTTTTTTGGCAAATGCACCTGACTCATACAGCTACCAAAATATAAACAGAAAAATTTCTCCCATTGTATAAGCCAAGGGAAGTAGAAACTCTTAGATCACACAGTATTTTCCGAGGCAAGAGAAGGTCCATCCATGTTTAGCACACACCTCTTGCTCCCTGCAGTAGGTATAACGATGGGTCCCCAGATATACCTGCTTTATCCTCAGGAACCTGGGACTATTGCTATCAGCTGGGTGCACCTGGTTTGGGGTCAGAAGGCAGGTTGCCTTTATGCTCAGGGTCCTGCTTTATCCCCTGGGAGAGGGGAAAAGATGCCACAGAAGCAAGGACACAGCCAATAGGAACAAGCTGAAGCAAGCAAGTTCAATTTTATTATGGAAGGGAAGGCCTTAGATACTTTCCCCCAGACCCTCCCCCAGCCAGGGGAGAGGGCTTTTATTAGACTGCGGGCAGTGGTCTCTCCATGGTCTAGCAATGTTGTATCTGGACTCCGATTCAAGGCCCCAGGCAGACCCCAGGTTGGTTTATGTGATAGTGCTTAGATTACACAGTAAGGCACTAGTTGAGGCCGGCTGGTCTCCCGGCCCCTTAGAAGTCACTACAGTGCTCTCTCTGGGAAAGCATTAGGAATCTATAAACATAACTGAGGACCACATTGGATTGTCCACCTGGTTCAAAAGCAATCACCAGGGCTCTCATAAGGGAAATCAGGAAGCAGAAGAGTCAGAGGTGTAGTGATGAAGACAGAGGGACAGAGATAGTGGCTCTAGAGATGGAGGAAGGGCACGATTATGTTGTTTCAGGCCAACGAAAATGTAGTCTTTGTTACAGTAACAAGTCATACAGTCTCATCAAGTTTTTCTTGTACATCAAGAACTGCCAACTTCCTGGACTTTACCCTAGCACTCAGGGCCCAGTCGGAAGCATTTACTAGTTTAAGTTCTTTCCTCCTCCCTGGGTCCCACGACTGTCTCTCCAGCTTCATAGAATAGTCCAGAAGCTCACCGCCCCTGCCCCTCCTTGCTATTACCAGGGCAATGTCACCACACTGGGTGCTGGGAAACAATCCCAAGGCTTTATGCATGCTAGGCATGCACTGTGCCAACTGAGTGCACCCTCAGCTCCTTCCACTTTTCTTTTCTGCTTGTCCCTTTTGCTTATCATCTGCACAGGAGCATAAACTTTCTAAAACTGTAAATTAGACTCTGGAATTCCCATCTCATGGAGCTTTGAACTTTCTACACACACACACACACACACACACACACACACACACACACACACACACACACACACCACACACACACACACCCCCTTTGGTCTTCCCGGTTGAACTTTCTACACACACACACACACACACACACACACACACACACACACACACACCACACACACACACACACACCCCCTTTGGTCTTCCCGGTCCCTGAACCATCCAAGTTCAGCTTTAGGATCTTTGTTTCCCAATGCCCGGGCGCACTCTCCCACCTACTTTGGATGTCACTTCTCGGAATAACTCCCAGATTCTTTCCCTTTAAAGCAGCGTTTTCACAGACCCTGCTCTTTTTTGTTTTCTTTGCAGGCTTGTGGATTCTCACTCACGTTCCTTGTCTTATATAGTGCTGTGCCAGGGCGCCATGCAGGCCCCTCTGGGCATCTGGCTACTGAAACACAGGCCGTTTTCAAGATGATGCAAATAGTGACTTAGTGCAGAGAAGAACTCAAATGAGAATTGGTCCTGGTGACAGTGACACTCCAACGCTTGAATGAGTTTAGATCATCTCCCAGGGTCCCTACGCCTGCCATTCACTTGAAAGGGCATAGCCATATGGCTGTTTTCAAGGCGGTGCCAACAGGGACCGGGCGCAGAGCAGTGCGCGCGGGATAAGTTACTGCAGGGGACACATGGCGGGGAGCGTAACACTCTGGTGCCAAGACGAATCGCCTCCCGGTCCCCAAGCCTCGAGGGAGAGAGGCCGAGAACACCAGGCTCGCGGAATCCCACGGAGCCGCCCCGGGCGTCCACCCATCGCCACCGCTTCCGCAGCTCGGACGCCCCGACGTGGCGCCTCCATCCCGGGTCTGACGCTGGTGGGGCAGCCAATGGCGGCCGTTTGCGGGGCGGCGCGCGAGGCCTCCCCGCCGCCAGAGGGCGCCGCCCCGAGCGTCGCGGGCCGGCAGCGCTCTCGGGTCGCCCAGGGAAGCGGCGAGCGAGAGCCGGTGAGCGAGCGCCTGGTCCGGCTGTCGCCTCCGAGCCCCCGCGCAGTCCGCGTTCCGGCTGCCGCCCCGCAGGTGAGGGGAGGGGAGGGGGGCCGCGCCGCGGGCACCGTGTGGGAGGGTTTCGCCCCCCCCCCCCCCCCCCCCCGCCGCCGCCTGTGCTCACCGCGCGGCCGTTAAGGGAGCCCGGGCGGGGGAGGGGCGCGGGGTCCCGGAAGCCTAGGGCTGCACGGGAGTCGTCCCGAGTGCAAGCCGGGGGGCGGGGGGGAAGGGGGTTCGGCGGCGCAGAGCGGCCCCTGCCACCGGGATAGATTGCTCGGCCGACATCCGCGCAGTCGCTTTTGGGGGGGGGATCTTCACAGCTCGTTATTTCCGGGTGCTGGGTAGTCGCGGGGCATCCGAGTTAATAAGTGTGTCTCGGTTTGGGGGCGCGCATGGTGCGCTCGTCGGTGTCTGCGCGTTTTGCGCGCGGTGCACCCCGCCTATGGGTGGCGGCCGGTTTCCGGTGTCCGGCAGAGGTGCGGGGAGTACACGGGGGTTCTTCGGTTTTTCTCCCCCCCCCCGCCCCCCTTAAAGAATGGAGACCTGTCAGTTCCCATTAGCGGCAACTTCCGGTTAAGGGGTGGTCAGCGCAGGGGTGTGGTCAGGCTGGAAGGTCCTGGCTGGGCCCGAGGGGTGGTGCCTGGGCTCTGATTGGGTGAATTTATTCCGAGGTTAGGCGTTTTCGGGTTCCCAGATGTTAAGGTTTCAAAGAGGATAAAAGTGTGGGTTATTGAAGACCGAGGGGTCTGGGGAAACTAGGCCCGTGCTGTCCGCCAGTGTGCTCACCGGTGACGTGGAGGCTGTTGAGCAATCGAATGTGGTGAGACTTCATTTATTAATACTTGAGTCCCGTCCCGTCCCCCCCAACCCCCAACACAGGGTTTTTCTCTGTGTAGCCCTGGAACCTGTAGACCAGGCTGGCCTCGAGCTCAGCGATCCATCCACCTGCCTCTGCCTCCCAAGTGCTTGGACTAAAGGCCGCCGCCGCCGCCGCCCGACTTTGGTTTCAGTTTTAAAGTCTGATCTGGGAGGCGATTAAGAACAAAAAAAGATCTCCTTGGTAAGCTCCTGTATTTAAATCAGCATGTGTTTAGCAGTATGTTACATGGTTAATTGAGGTGATAACTTTTGTGCCATGTTAGAATAAAAACAATCTGGCCCGGTTCTTTTTACTTTTTTTTTTTTTTTTTAGTGTGGCCTCTTGGTAATTTAAATTGGCTTGTATGGCTGGCGTCATATTTCCATTGGACAGCGCTCGACAGAGTGTCAGATTGGGGGAGGGGCTGAAAGCCCCTACCATCTGCTCTTCCTAATTCTCTGGAAGCGGCTGTCTTTTGGAGGGCCTCAAGGAATTGAAGGTTCTTTTCACAATGCAAAGAACTGCTCATTTTGTGTGTGTGTTAGTGTGTGTGTTGAGGTCGGCGTAGTTTTCTTCATCTGTAGACCAAGTCAAGAGCTTGGACTGTTTTCTCTGTTAACAGATTTCCCTTTCTGCTATGTTGGAGCAGCAGGGTGAACCTCAGTTGGGAATCAGATTGAATTATTGAAGTTGGATATTGTCAGTATTTGGAGAGGGGGTGTTGTGCAAAGAGCCAGCTGATTTAGTGTCCTCTAGGTGAACTGGGACTCCTTCCCTGCTCCGTCCATGTTCTTCTGACTTTTGGTTGGGGGTTATATTCTGACCTACACCCTCTTCCCCTGTCCTTCCCACATCAGTTGGTAGCAATGTTCACCGGTCAGCTGTTGTTAATAGTGACTGATTTTGAAACCTGCTCATTTGGGTGTGAGTGAAAAGACAGTTTGTTAGACTGTCAACTGGGGATAGTTTGATTAGGTAGCAAAGAGATAGAAATAAAAACGTGCCCCTGCTCTATTGTCACAGACACTCTTTAGTGGATTGTCTAAAATATCTGAGTGTGTTTTTGTCGTAGCAAACCCACATTTTCCTCTATAGTCTTCAAGTGTGAGGTGTCGGCTGGGTGCTATAGTCTCAGTCACTTGTCATAGAGAAGTGGCAGGAGGTCTTTGAGCCCGGGAGTCCCAGACCAGCCTGGGAAGCAGAGTGAGGTCATCTCAAACAAACTTCTGAGGTATTGATGAAAAAGACAAAGTTGTTCATTCTCTCTCTCTCACACACACACAGACACAGACACACACTCCCCCCCCCCAAACACCGTCCACTATATCAGCTGGGCATCTAACTGGGGTCACCAGGCTTGACAGTGGTGACTTTACATGCTGAGCTATCTTGCCATTCTCTCATGGCTTTCTAAGATTTCATTGATATAAATTTTTTAAAAATAGATACTTAACATTGCCAGGTTTTGCCCCAACAAAAAATTTGTAAATTTGCTTTTTAGTTTTACAAGTTTAGCAATGTGTTGTCTGGTTAATTTTGTGACACCATGAAGCTTCTGAGCCATGGAATGGTAAGAGGCAAAAGTTATGTTTCACGAGTAAGAGAAGATGTGATTTTGGAGCAGGGGTCGCTCTGGCACGTCGGGTGAGAAGGTAAGATATGCTAGCCCTTGAGCAGAAGAGCCTCCTGGGAGTCTGAGACAAGTCTCACTGGAATATTTTGTGTTGAATAGTCTCTGGTTTTTACATGAGATGCAGGGCTCTCTGTGAGCTGCCGATTGACTGGAGACTACTTCCCAACTTTACAGAATCTGGACTTAGTCTAAATAAAGAGTTATCTTCCTGGTGCTGTTGAGCATAACCTTTTCCAGTTTTCAGGAAGAGACAGGTTGTCTCAGGAAGAGAGAGGCTGTCTCAGGAAAAGAGAAGCTATCTCAGAAGAGAGAGAGTGTCTCACAATGAGAGAAGCTGTCTCAGGAAGAGAGAAACTGACTTGGCAAGAGAGAAGCTGTTTCAGGAAAGAGAAACCTTTTCAGGGAATGGAGAAGCTGTTTAGTAAGGTTTCTCTGTCAGCAGGCAGGGTGTGGCATTTTGTCCTCTTGCCCAGGGCTGGGTAACTGAAAAATCAGCTAGGGCACACTGTTTCAAGAAAGGTTCACAGTAACATTACTTGAACCATTTGGTAGGATTTTTTTTTCCCCTCTCTCGAGACAGGGTTTCTTTGTATAGCCTTGTCTGTTCTGAAGCTTACTCTGTAGTCCAGGCTGGCCTCAAACTCAAAGAGATCCCCCTGCCTCTTCCTCCTGAGTGCTGGGATTAAAAGAGTGCCACTGCTCCAATGGATACTTTTTAAAAACAAAAATGCAATAATACTGGACTGCTTTTTTTTTGCACACCATATATATATACATATACACACACATATATTGATAATTTCATTTATGTATATTACCCAGAATACTTTGCTAGTCCCATAATGGTAGTTGAACCAGGGCCAGCTGGTGGTTCATCTGTTGTTATGTCTGGGAAAGGTTACTTCACATGAAGTTTTTTGTTTTTCAAAGATTTATTGATTTTATGTATATGGTACTCTGTCTGCATGTACACCTGCATGCCAGAAGAGGGCACCAGACCTTATTATAGATCACTGTTGACCACCATGTGCTTGCTGGAAATGGAAGTCAGGACCTCTGGAAGAGCTCCCAATGACCTCTAAGCCATCTCTCCAGCCTCCCCACACCCTCCTCCGTGAACTATTTGTGTCTAAATATGTTCTGGCCAAGCATAATACATGGAGGTTTTCTTGGGCATGTTTCCTGGCACCTCAGCTTGAGGATGCTTTAAATGAATCCTATGAGCCCGTGTACATGTGTGCTCAAGCATGTTTGTTCCAGTCCTCTTGAGTGACTGTGAAATGTCCACCTGTGTGTGAGCCCAGGCCACCTGAGACAGGTGTTGGTCCTCTTCCAGGAGCCTGGCACTTGGCACAGAGTAGAGAGCTTCACAGGTGTCAGGCTGGTGTTGGACTCCAGCTCTGTGGTCTGGGGCCAGTTCTTGGTCCAGGGTCCCATCTTTGGGACCCCCTAGCACATGGGTTCATGGAGGTCAGATGACCTACTGCAGATGAGGCTCTTAGCACAGCCTGTGGCACTAGATGGTGGCAGCTGCTGGTTCTGTCTCATTATGCTATAGTAACGTCTCACTTTTTGGTTTCTTCCCATGCCGTGGAAAGTGAAAGGTCAGGAATTTCACCACACTGTCACCACACTAGACTGAAGGACAGTGCTTTTCACCTACCAGATACTGACTGAGCAGGGAATTGGAATAGGGTGCGCTCCCTTCTCATGGAACTGCCATAGCAAATTTTTATTTGAGCTGACCTCTGAAGGAGGATATTCTAGCTTGTGAAAGTTTAGTTAATGAAAATAATTCCTAATTAACTGAAGTTCCCATATGGATGTGGACTGCTAAAAGCCCTCCCTCAGCTTCTTCTCAGGAGAGATGATGATGTAGGAAATGCATTGCCGTACCTGTTTGGGGTGTCCTCACAGTTCTGGGTTCTTTGTGGCTGTCTGTATTTTCCTCACTCAAGTGGTTTAATCCCAGACTTGCCCCACTCGTGTTTGCACCAGTCATTTCCTGTTTGAAGCCCCACCCCCTTCTAAGACTGGGTTTCTCTGTGTAAGCCTTGGCTGTCCTAGAACTTGTTCTGTAGACCAGGCTGGCCTCGAACTCACAGAGATCCACCTGCCTCGGCCTCCCAGATGCTAATGCTGAGTTTAAAGGTGTGAGCCACCACCTCTCTTCTGTCGCTTCATTTTTTTGTTTCCTTGATTGATTGTTTGAGACAGGGTCTCCTCCTGTAGCCCAGACTCCTTCTGCCTGCCTGCTGGCTGCTGGGGTGCAGATGTGTGCCACCATGGCCCGCTCATTCTACTTTGTCTTGTGAACAGTTCTGCAGAGTTCTAGCCGTAACTGATCTCTGAACTTTTCATGAAACATTCTCTTTACACTTGGCTACTCTGCTCATCTTCCATCCAGCACTTTAATGAAGTAGCCCCACTTGTTCATACAGTCAGGACCAAGAGACAAGTCCCCATTTAAGTGAGCAGTAAAGGTCATGGCAGGCATTGTGGCAATTTAAGGTGATAAGGGAAGGTCACAGAATGTGCCATTATGCCAAGACTCCAGGATGAAAAGGAGCCAGCTGTGGAGAACTGGAGTGGACACTGTGGGCAGAGGAAAGAGCAAGCACAGTGCCTGAGTACAGAGCACTTAAGCCCGCCTCAGAGCCACAGAAGCCTATGTGTCCTGGAGGAGGAACGCTGTGCAGAGAGTGGGGAGGTAGGCTCCTTTAGTGCATTGCAAGGAAGCAGGGTTTCTTTTAAATGCCTTGGGAAGGCACTGATGGACTTTAAGTGCAGTAATGAAGTTGGGGTTTTTATTTGTTTTGATTTTTTTTGAGATGTGGTCTTTTTAAAGCCCCAGGCTGACCTTGAACTCCTGATGCTCTTGTCTCCAGAATAGCTAGGATTCTAGGAGTGTGCCACCATTCCCAGCACCTAGACTGTGATACTACAGAAGTCTTCCTTTTAGTGTCCTGTGGGAAGTGGATGAGGGGGAGGACAGTGAAGAGCGCTGTGCTGGGAGCAGGGACTGGGGGACTGGGGGAGGTCTTACAGCTTTGGGAAGCTCTGCGTGTGTTCTGACGTTCTGATCTGTCACTGGTGGGCTTTGAGAGTTGGTAGGATGTGGAAGTGTGAAAGAACAGTCTACACTTGTGTCTGGATTAAGGAACTGGCTAGGTTTGGGAAGAGAATTTACAGTTAATTACTTCAGCAGTTAAGAACACTGTTTTTGCAGAGGACTCAGATTTGGTCCTCAGCATCACCTTGGTGCACAACTATCTGTAACTCTAGTTCTAGGGGGTCCAGTGCCCTCTTCTGACCCCAAGGGCACCAAGCATGTACATAGATGTAGGCACTTTTACGCATATTTTTTTTTTAAAAGAGAATATACAGTTAGTCATCAATAAAAGTATCAACAGTCCTATAATTTTGTTTATGGAAACATTGACTGTTGATTTGTCATTGTGGACTAGATGGAGTTTTTGCTAAATGTTTGGGTAGTGTTCCTCAGCATACACATGCTTTGTTCTACAGAGATGAGAGATGCTGGCACATTTATGTGGTCACTTTATGCCAATGAACTTGCAAAGTTGTTAACAGCAGAATGTGTACACTAGGGCTTGAATAAGTTGTGGTACAGCTTAATCATGGAGACTTGTGCATGTTAGATAATGTAGAATGCTCCAAGATTTGGTGCTTAGTGCAAAAGGGCAGTTCAGAACGTGCTAATAGCCTTAGTTTGAACAACAACAAAAACCCATGCACTTTTTCTTTGTTTTTAAACAGGGTTTCTCTATGTGTAGCCCTGGCTGTCCTGGAACTCACTCTGTAGACCAGCTTGGTTTTGAACCCACAGAGATCTGTGGACCTCTGTCTCCTGGTCGCTGCAATTAAACGTGTGTGCCACCACTACTTGACCACTGAATGGCTTTTATTTTAAGAGATAATTATAGACTCACAGAAAATCACAAAAGAGGAGCATAAAGTACCATGAACCTTTTACCTCTATCCTTCTGGTGATCGACACATTCCAAGCAGGAAAAGGTCATAGATACAAGACTGTTTCCATGCATGCTGTGCTGGCTCCTCACTAGCAGCACTCAGTTGTGCTTGCATGTACACATGTGGCATTTTGTGTTGTATTGTCTAGAGGTATTGGTTTATAACTAGCACCTAAGCTGAGACAAAAACTTTTACCCCCTTTGAGGCAGAGTTTTATGTAGCCCAGGCTAGCCTTGAACTCACTATGTAGTTAAGGATGGCCCGAAGCTTTTGACCTTTCTGCTTCCTCCTGGATGTTGGAATTCTAGGTGTGTGCCACAGGCCTGGTTTTAGATAAAGGGTTTTTTCCTTTTTTTAATAGGATATCTTTGGCAGGACACAAGAGACTGGAAGCAGTGATTGGGGAAGGCAAAAAGGACAGTGTTGTTAGGAAGGAGACATTCCTTAAGTATCAAAGTACCTGTAAACAACCTAAGACATCTCTGTGACACCCAAGTGGAACACTCCGAAGTAGAGAGCTGGGTGTCATTAACATCTGGATATTGCTACAGGTTCTCTAGGGAAGGGGATGGAGAGATCTGGAAGAGTCCAGATGAAGCTTGAGTGCTTGCCCAGCCGGAGCTTCAGGCTGTGAAGAGAGCATGGCACTGATGTAAGGGACAGCCTGGTAAGGGCCAGGAGAGAAGGTGAGGAGGAAGGTCATGGAGTAACATAGCAGGCAGCACAGCCTTTGCTGAGTGAGAAGTGACTGTTAAGACTTTCTTTAAAGAATTTTGATACTTACTTGGCAGTAGAGATACCATGATCAAGAAACTATGTTTCCAAGGTGACGTCCCTTTCTTGCACTTAGAGTGTGCTGACCTCCCCCCCCCCCCTTGCAAAGTAGGAAACACAAGTGCACAATTTGTGGTCATGGGGATTACATTTGTTCTCTCCTATAGAGAAAAAATAGTCTCAGCTGGATATGGTGGCACACACCTTTAATCCTAGCCCCCAAGAGGCAAAGGCAGGTGGATCTCTTTGAGGTTCAAGGCCAGCCTGGTCTACAGAATGAGCTCCAGGACAGCCAGGGCTACAGAGAAACCCTGTCTCAAAAAACCAAAAACTAACCCACTAACCAAACATAAAAACTGAGGCCAGACTTTTACCAGGATTGAAGAGCAAAGTGAGCTGGGATGTGGTGTGTTGGTCAGACAGTTGTTACATTGCTGTCTAGGATTCAGAGACTCTGGGAGTTGCTCCCCAGCATTGCAGATAAATCCATAATAAAATCACAAACAAAAGTAAGGGATAAACTGAAATAGTTTTTTTTTTTTTCTTTAAAAATGGAGATGGGAGGTTGGGTTATTTTCTAAACAAAGTTAAATCTGGTGGAACAATGTCCGCATGGGTGGGTAAGATGGTATAAACTTGGCTGGAGAAGGGTCTAGGAGAATGGCTGGGTCTGGATCTTTACAAGGGACACTCACTGAGCTCCACCTGCCTCTGATGAGTGCTGGGACTAAAGGTGTGCGCCACTATAGTCCTTGGGACCTCAGAGAGAAGGCGTGGAGGGAAATATAGCACTTGGTGAAAGGCTTAAGAATGAAGTGCAATTTATGTCATGGGGTGTGTGAGTTCATGTGTGCATACATGTGTGCAGACGACACCTTGCAGGAATGGTTCTTTCCTATTACAGTTTTCTGGGGTCAAACTCAGATTGTTAGTGGTGATGGCAAGCATCATTATCTAGTGAGCTATCTCATTGTCCCTGACTGACTTTACATTTGTCCAATAAAGTGAGTTGGTGTTAAGATAGGAAAGACAGGTTGCTAGAGATAGACAGATGTGATAAATATTCAAAAATATAATTTGTAGAATCTAGGTAGTATATATACATACACGATCTTCATTGTAAAATATGTTTGTAGTTGGACATTTCTCTCCCGCTTGTCAGTTCCCAAATAGCCACTCAGAGGCATAATATTGCTTATAAATGCTTTGATATTAGCTCAGGCTTGTACTAGCTAACGCTTACACTTTAAGTTAACCCATATTTCTATTTATGTTTTGCCATGTGACTCATGGCTTCTTACCTCATTTTTATACGTCCTGTTTGCTCAGTGGCTGCCTGGTATCTCCTGATTCCATCCTCCCTTTTCCCAGAATTCTCCTAGTCTGGTTGTCCCTCCCCCCATGCTTCCTGCCTGAATGCATGGTTTTCTTTTCTTTTTTTAAAAAATAATTTTTAAAAAAGATTTATTAATGTATACAGTGTTTTGCTTGTAGGCCCAAAGAGGGTAGATCTCACTATAGATGGCTGTGAGCCACCATGTGGGTGCTGGGAACTGAGCTCCGGCCTCTGGAAAGGCAGCCAGTGCTCTTAACCTCTGAGCCATCTCTCCAGCCCAGCATGGTTTTCTTAAAGCAAGTGACAGATCTTTACAGTGTACAAGAGCATTATTCCACAGCAAATACTTAGAGTAAACTTAGAATTCTTTATTAGGATTTTGAGAAAAACTTAAAACATTATTGAAATTGAAATGTTATTACACTGTTGTTTATATATATTTAATTTATTTATGTATGAGCATTTTTCCAGAATGTATGTCTGTTTACCACATGAGTGCCTGTTGCCCATGGAGTCAAATTTCCTGGAACTAGAGTTACAGATAATTGTGAGTTGCCCCGGGCGTTTACTTAACCCCTGATCCATCTCTCTGGCTCCCCACAATGTTTAAATGCCCGACAGACTGACACTGTGGGCGTTTGGGGACTGGCATGTATTTGAGTGGTAGAGCAGCCTGCCAAGCACATGTGAGGTCCAGTTCCCCAGCATGACAAAGACACACTTAGGAGGACCAGGAATTCAAGGTCAGCCTGGCCTACTACACCTGAGTGAAATTCCAGTCTAGTCAGAGCTACAGGGGGAGGCTTTATCTCAAAAAGACAGAACTGAGGCTCTGGTCTCAGTTTTAGAGATCATTTTTTCTTTTTTTGTTTCTGTTTCCCAAGACAGGGTTTTTCTGTGTAGTCCTGGCTGTTTTGGAACTTGCTCTGTAGACCAAACTGACTTCAAACTCACAAAGATCTACTGTTCTGCCCTCCAAGGGCTGAAATTAGAGGTGTGTGCCACCATGTCCATCTTACTTTCTTCTAATCATATGTTTGAATGTTTAGCTCTTTGTCCTGTGCCCTTTGTAAGAGATCAGTGTTCAAGGTGTTCCAGTACTTTCTAGGGAAATATTCCTAAGGCTATTAACCTGGCTGATTATCATTGCCAGGAACCCAGCCCTCCCCTACTCCCAAGAGAGAGTTTCTCTGTAGCCCTGGCTGTCCTGGAACTCACTCTGTAGACCAGGCTGGCCTCACAGAGATCCATCTGCCTCTGCCTCCCAAGTGCCAGGATTAAAGGTGTGTGCCACCACTGAACAGTGCAACAGTGTCCTTTACACGAACCATCTTGCCTGCCTCTTGAATAAACTGTTTTAAAAGCTGTTTAAAAATCCCAGAAATAGTGCCATTTTACTTCAGTGTCATGAACTTAACAACCCAAACTACTTATTTATATGTATGAGTTTTTGCCTGCACACACACATGTGCCACTTCCATGCTTGGTGCTAGAAGAGGGTGTCAGATCCCTTGGGACAGGAGGTAGAATTTTGAGCCACCATGTGGTATTGGAACTTGATCCTGGGTCCTTTGGAAGAGCAGCCAGTGCTCTTAACCACTGAGCCATTTTTTTTTTAAATACCTTTTTAAAAAGATTTGTTTATTATGTATAGTGTTCAGCTTGCATGTATACCTACATGCCAGAAGAGGGAACCAGATCTCTGTGAGCCACCATGTGGTTGTTGGGAATTGAACCCAGGTCCTCTGGAAGGGCAGTAAGTGCTCTTAACCACAGAGCCATCTCTCCAGTCCCCAATGTCAATCTGGAAAATTTCAAAGACATGAAAGTGAATTCCTGTACATACCACCCACAGTTAATTAACATTCTGCCTTGTCATCCTGACTCCTTTCTTATAAGTTGGGAGTTTTTGATTTCTATTTATTTTAAGTTTCTTAGTTTTTCGAGACATGGGATAGCCTGGATGTCCTGGAACTCACTTTGATTAAAGGTGTATGCCACCACACCTGGGTAATATTTGAAAGCAAGTGATATCTATCGATATCTTTTCTGGGTGCCACCTTTACAATATCAAATACAAATTCTTAATACTTGACAGTGTTGGAAAGACCAAAAAGATGCATGCTAGTCAGCCTCTAGGCATCCAGTCCTGTGTGTCTTCAGATGACATCACAGTGATAGTAGTGAAACTAGAACATTCCAGAACATTCCAACTGCCACTGGAGGTGTGGGTGGGGTTTCCCTACAGCCTTCAGGTCTGAACACAGGAGTATGTGCTAAGATACTTTGTTCATTGTAGGTCTCAGTTCTCACCTGAGGGTGATTGGATGCCCCTTCCTCTGCTAGCCCCCAGGGATGTTTGGTACTATCTGGAGATGTCTCTGATAGCCACACCTGACGGCTAGAGAGACTGCTAACTTTTGGCAGTGGACGACACTCACAAATGAGCAGCTGTCAGACGCTGAGGATGAGGATCTAGTGTGGGGATCAGGGAATCCATATTTTAAAATTGTATGTGTGTGGATGTTTTGCCCACATATATCTATGTACCACATGTATGCAGTGCCCGAGGCGGGCTAGAGAAATGTGTCGGATTCCTTGGAACTGGAGTCACAGATGGTTGGGGACTGTCACTCTGCATACTGGGAATGAAGAGTCCTGGAAGAGCAGCCAGTTCTCTTGCTCACTTGGCCGTCCCACGAGCCTCTGGAGGCCCTCCCTTTATCTCTGTCCCTTCGAGCAGGGGTTCTACTTCACTTGCTGAAGGTTGACCAGAGGGATGGATTACAGTGGCATGAAGTCACTGATTAGATCTGTCTATAAGAAGCTCTGGCTCTGCTTACTACAATGTCACGTTCCCCCTGAGGCAGGCGGAGGTAAAGTTTTCACTTTTGGAGATCTCCCAGAGGCTAACCAAGGCTAAGATTGTTCTTGTTGTAGGCTCACGCATGTGGGTTGACAGAGCAGAGACAAAGAGAGTGTGAAGAAGGGAGATGCCTTTGAGTGGAGACAGACTATTTAGGAGGGGCATACTGGATTGGCAGTCATGTACCCAAACAGTCTTAAAATAGCATGCTGTGGACACAAGACCACAGGAACCCTGTGAAAGATCCAACAGGCTCCTCAGTGTCCAGAGCCTTTGGAGAGGAGTGTGTTCTGGCCTGAGTGAAGGCCTAGAGTTATGGATTTATTTGTTTTTTATTTTTTGAGACAGGGCTTCTCTGTGTAGCCCTGGCTGTACTAGAACTCACTTTGTAGACCAGGCTGGCCTTGAACTCACAGAGATCTGCCTGCCTCTGCCTCCTGAGTGCTTAGAGTTTTACAGAATTACTGGCATAAACAGTAATTTTGTGCTTTGTTCCTTTGCAGATTGCTCAGTTACCAAGTGGATGTGCTGGGTAACATGTCCAGTGTGTCTGAGGAGAGAAGAAAAAGACAGCTCAGCATTAAGGAAGGTCTACAGTTCATCCAGTAAGAACCCGACACTTGATGGCCCACTGGTGTACCTGTTCAATGGCCACCTTTGTGCTGTGTATGGAGTCCATACATGTAGAAAGTCGGAGATCTCTTGGAGTCTTCCAGACTTGTGTTGTTCTGTTTTGAGATAGAATCTCACCCTGTAGCCCAAGAAAACCTCAAACTCCTAACAATCCTCCTGCTTCAACCTCACAAGCACTGGATTATAAGCATGGACCCCCATAGCTGTGGGGACTGAGAACTGGCGTAGTGTTTAGCTTGGGTTGGAAATGACACATTTTCATTTGGGCACTTGTGTCCTTTTGGATATTCTTTTTTGGGGGGTGGGCATGTTCAAGACAGAGTTTTCTGTGTGGCTTTGACTGGCCTTGAACTCACAGAGATCCACCTGCCTTTGTGTGCCCCCTAACCCATATGCTGGGATTAGATGTATATGCCACCACCACTTGGCTTTTATTGCTGGCTTTTTAGGGCTAAAGCCTTGAATTGCTGCCCCTTTCCCCAAATTTGAGAAATTGGGATGTGTTTTCATAAGAAGTATTCTAGTGAATTAAACATCTGGAATGAACATCTGCAGCACAGAAGGCTTTTGCTTTTGGGCTTTTCTGTTAGGAAAGCACCAGTGGCAGACAGATTGCTTGGGAACATGTCCAGGCAGAAGGGTGTCTTGATTCCTTTTGGGGAGGAGACATTGATCTGCAGTAAATCGTATCAGAAAGTGTCAATTTTTAATCTTTTTGGTATTTAAAGAATTAGGTCTTTTTTGAAAGGGAGTAGATTTGAAAGAAGTGTACTTGAAACAGTAGTTGCTATGGTGGCCCAGGCTGAAATATCTCAGAACTTGTAAAAAATTCCTACACTCAGAAACCAGAAGAGAGTGTTGGATCTTGGAGCTGCCATGTGGGTATCGGGAACTGAATCAGGGTTCTCTCAGAGAGTAGCAAGTACTTGTAACCACTGAGCCATCTCTCAAGCCCCTAAAAAGCATAGTTTATGCTAACTTCTGGCTGAATAATGCTGACAGGGAGTCTGTCATGGTGGAGCATTCTTGTAATCCCAATCTATAGGATGTGGAGGCAGGCTGATGTCAGTCAGTTCCCTATCAGTCAGGGATACTGTCTCAGAACAAACAAAACATCTAGTAGATTCTGGTGATTACAATAGAGTTGTTTCTTCTTCTCAGGTCTCCGCTGTCATATCCAGGGACCCAGGAGCAGTATGCGGTAATGACTTTGGGAAGGGCTGTGGATAGTCAAAGTAGCTCAAGAACTAGAATCTGCAGCAGGATATGGCAAACTCTGGCCTTATATGTTACACCTGACTTGACCAGCTGTTTCTTTCCCAAATAAAGCCTTATCAGAGTACTCCACTGCAGTCATGTGTTGATGTGTTCCTGTGGTACTTTGTGAGGCAGGACAGAGCTTAAATGTCCCACAGTGCTTTAGATGCTCACTTTTTGGCATCTATAGAAAAAAAACTTGTCAACCTCTTCTATATAGGACAGCCTGTGGGGCATTTTTGGACAGTTGTCCTGCATGTTATTTCTTTTGTTAGTACAGTCTGATTTAGTATGGATTTTGAGCCCTTTGCTAATTAACTGCTATTTTATCAAAAGTAAGTGGGGTGGAATTGAACAGAGAAAGTGAGTAACATCATTTTCGTTTTTGGTAAGTCCTGACAGCACTGAAGGAGGCCTGTCTAGAGAGCGGGAGGGAAGAGCTGGGATATACTGGCCAGACACAGGGAGAAGAAGGCCACTCTAGGCCTTGAACTTGCACTGTGGCTTTTAATCTCTGAGGGTGTGTGTTTCAGTTCCTCCTCTCCCTCTCTCTACAATGAGGAGAGTCTTAAAGTATTTGAGCTGAAAAACCTGGAAGAATCCTTTGTTTTCCCATATGTGGAACTGGGGCCCACAGAGTTAAGTGCCACACCACAAGACGCGTCAAGTACTAATGCCCGGTTTGTGTTGTCAGTTTAAATGTGTTACCTGATCTTGTGATAGAAAAGGTCTGTTAAAGTATCTAGTTGGTATAGTCACTCAACAAGCAAATTATTAGCCTCATCTCCTTCCCCATATCAGGAAATGATCTAAGCACATAGCTTATAAAGGAAGAAACAGGCCAGAGAGAAGACTCAGCATGTAAAGGCACTAGGTGCTAAAGCCTAATGACTTGAATTTCTTTCATGGTTCCACATGGTAGAGAGAGAGAGACCTGACTTCACTGGAGTCTTTGGCCCCCACACATGCACAGTGGCACGCACAAAACCACTCCTCCAAGTCCCCCACAAATAACTGAAGGGTCCATAAAAGTGCGGAAAAGTTTGACCATCCTGGTAAAGACATGCAGATACTAAAGGGTGCTGCAGGTTTGTACCTACATGAACATGCTCCCTAGTGTGCTGCTCAGAAGCCCATGGAAGCCTTGTCAGAAATACTAAGCAAAGGCTTAAACTGAATTGGGTCAGGTAACTAACTCATGCCTGTAATCTCAGTTCTTGGGAAGCAGAGGCAGGAGGATGGCAGCAAATTTCAAGCCATAAATGTTAAAATGTACACTTTCTTCACTGAGGACTTGCGCTGGGTGTCTATTACCTGCACAGAATCAGACACACACGTATACAAGGTGTTTTTGACCCTGCTTTTTCTTGTAAGGAGAGTTATTTTCTCTTGCAGAAGTCCTAGCAAGGCAGCAGTGACAGGCTTTCTTACAGCAATTCTGCCTGCTGTGCAGCAGTGCTCTCTGAAGTTTAGGCATTATCATGATATTTACTTCAAAAGGTAATTTTCTCTTTTTAGGTGTATTTGCATGCTCTCGTGAGAAATCTTTTTAATGAAGGAAATGATATTTATCGGGAATGTGATTGGAATAGCTCTCTAAGTCAGTACTCAGAAGCTTTGAATATAGCTGATTATGCAAAGTCTGAAGAAATTTTAATTCCTAAAGAAATCATTGAAAAACTTCATATAAATCGTATTGCCTGCTATTCTAAAATGGTGAGTTGAGAGTTTTAAAAATAATTCTAGAGCATTTTCTTCAGTGATGTAGTACAGTAATAAAAAGTCATTTTTGTAAGTTTTACCCTGGTGTTTAGGTGTGGAACCTAGCTAGCGCCCTGCTTTCAAGGCTGTAGAATGATACTGGGGCATCTACCATTGAGCTGCCTGGCCCTCAAGTGCTGTCCATGTGTACTCGTGGGTAGTTAATGTTGCTTTCTATAATGTATTCCTGATAAATAAGCTATTTGGGAGTTACATTACATTTTACTTTTATAATTGACATATCGGTATTGGAGATTTGTGGGGTACCATATGATGTTTAGTGATGTATGTGTATACTATACAGTCTTTAAATCAGGGTAAGAGTATTTGTTTGTAAGAACATGGGCAGTCCTTTCTTTTTCTTCTTCTTTTTATTAAATTTTCTTTTTACGAGGAATAGCTCTGAGGGTTTCCAGGTGCCAAGAGCGGTCTCCTGTAAGACCAGTCCAGTATTTTTGTTGTTGTTTATAATTATTTATTTATTTTTCTCTTATGTGCATTGGCGTTTTGCCTGCATGTGTGTCAATGTGAGGGTGTCAGACCTTTGAGTTACAGACAGTTGTGAGCTGCCATATGGGTGCTGGGAATTGAACCCTGGTCCTCTGGAAGAGCATTGAGTGTTTTTAACCACTGAGCCATCTCTCCAGCCCCATTGCTGTTGGTTTTAATAAGTTTTATTTCTCACAGAGCTGAGGATAGAATCCCAGGCCTGCATGTGCTGGACAAGCACTCCACCGTGAGCTCCTGCTGGCTCCTTTCTAAACTGGCTTTAAATATATAGCACACTGCCGGGCAGGGGTGGGACACACGCTTAACCCCAGCACTCAGGAGGCAGAGGCAGGCAGATCTCTGAGTTTGAGGCCAGCCTGGTCTACAGAGATCTAAGACAGCCAGGGCTATAGAGTGAAGCTGTATCTTGACCAAATCTCTCTCTCTCTCTCTCTCTCTCTCTCTCTCTCTCTCTCTCTCTCTCTCTTCTCTCTCTCTCTCTCTCTCTCCTCTCTCTCTCTCTCTCTCTCTCTCCTCTCTCTTTGTGTGTGTGTACACGTTGGAGTTATAGGCAGTTGTGAGCCTCCATATGGTTGTTGGGAATTGAAGCTGGGTCCTCTGAAAGAGCAGCCAGTACTCTTAATCACTGACCCATCTCCCAGCCTCCACATTTGACATTTTTAATAGATTTAAGACGTGATGACAGTGAAGAGGGAATCGGGTAGATTATGACACTGGGGCACCAGCCGTGTCCTAGAAGCTTTCTTCTTTGGAGACAGAGGACTCTGTGACCAAGTACTTATCTGCTACAGGATAGGGAGCGTATAGATATTCATGAGAATTTCCTACTTTTATGTATGTGGAATATCCTAACAAAATCACTCAAATGAAAAATACCATTGTGAACTTCAAGTTTAAGTTAAGAGTCATAGAATGGGGTCACACATTTGTTTCCCTGTGTGAAACAGGCATCAAAGTGAGATATTAATTATTATTCTGGCTTTTTTTTTTTTTTTTTTTTTTTTTTTGGCTTTTTTCACCAGGGTTTTCATGATAAAGTTTTAGAAGATTGTAATGCTGTCCTAAGTGTTAATGCCAATAACTGCAAGGCTCTGTACCGGAAGTCCAAGGCGTTGAGCGACTTAGGGCTTTACAGGGAGGCCTATGAAGCTGTAGCAAAGTGCTCCTTAGCAGTGCCTCAGGTAAGGAATGGTGCTTTAGTTCCCTTGTTTGCATTTGAGTATTTTACTGCTTTCATGTGGAGAAATGGCATACGAAAGCAGCCTTCATCCTGCTTCCGTTCAACATGATAGCTAATAAATCAAGTTCCAGATGGGAGTTATCACAGCCCTGTTTGCTTGTTTTAATGCAGATATATTCATGAATGTTGGCTTTTTTTTTTTTTTTTTTTTTTTTTTAAGGATGAACATGTAATAAAACTAACTCAAGAATTGGCTCAGAAATTGGGATTTAAAATAAGAAAAGCGTATGTGAGAGCTGAGGTAAGTCAGGCTTCTCTTAGGGCTTTTCATTTTGTCTTATAATCTTGTGTCAGTTCTGGTTTGAAATTGGATTTTCATTTGATTTCAGTTCTCATTGAAGCCAGTTCCTGGAGACCGTGTTACCAAGGTAGGCTTAATATCTGTGCAAGAGTCATGCTTCTGAGAGGAGGAGGCTGGAGGCCTCAGCCGCTGTGCTTTTTTAGTTCTGTGTGTGTCTCTTTGATGCCTCAGATATGAAACTGGCCATGGCTTCCTGTCACCGTAGAGAAAAAACTAAGTACTGTACTTTAGTCTTAGCCAGCTCTTCCCACAGGCCACTGGAGCACGGGATGCGATGTAAACAGATTTTAGTTTTCTTTAAAATCCTGAGAGACAGTTGGGATTTAAAAAAAGAAATTAACAACAAAAGGCTGGAGAGATGGCTCAGTATTAAGAGCACTTGCTGCTCTTGCAGAGGACCAGGACCCAGGTTCGCTTCTGTCACCCATATACTGTTTCACAACCATCAGTAACTCCAGTTCCAGGACACCAAGCACTATACATACACGTTAGCAAAACATCGGTAACGTGAAATGGATAAATCTAATTTTTAAAATTAAAAAAAAAAAAAACTTTGTTAGGAATGGTTATAGAGTCCTTAGTCTCAGGTCTCAGAAGGCAGGCAGGAGGATCTCTGTGAGTTCAAGACCGACGTAGTCTACATAGGATTCTAGAGCATACAGGACTGCACAGTAAAACCCTGTCTGTCTGTCTGCCTGCCTCTCTGCCTCTCTGCCTCTCTGTCTCTAAACTTGAAGATCTTGTGGTTGTTGGGATGGCACTGGCCATTATGAGGGGCTGGTGGAGGATCACTAGGCTAATCCTTATTCTTCTCTTAATATCCTTTGAGAAATGCATGTCTGCTAGAAGTACAGTGTTTCCCAATGTGGCTTTGTCCTTCTGTGATCCCAGGAGGACTGGAAGTTCAAGGTCACTCTCACTACGCCCTGAGTTTGAGGTCAGCCAGGGCTAAACAGTGAGATCTGTCTCAAAACAATAAATAAGACCAGGAGATAGTGGTTTGAATCTTCTTTCGATTTCTGTCAAAAGTCTTTGCAGATCTGCATGGCTCCTTTAGAGACTTAAAGAGACTTAAGCGTTTAGAATCCTGAAAACATGATCATTATTGGTTTAATTTCCAGGCTGTGAACTACTCTGTGGAAGATATTGAACCAGGTACATTTTTACTTGTCATCTGAACTTCTGAAATATGCTGCCAGTTTGCTGGTTTAGACTGTGTTTATTACATATATAGTCTTGTCAAGTGAGATTGCTGTGTAATGGAAGAGCCTGCCTGCCTTCATGACCTCTGTTACTGCTGCTGACACTCCTGTTTTGTAAATACAGTGGCTTGGAGTGAGTAAACTTTTATATATGTTACAGATATATTAGCCCCAAGGCAAGAAGCACTTCCGATTGTCACCCTTCCTACACCCAGTTTTCCTCACGACATTGGGAGTGAGCTGGCCTCAGTTCCTATTATGCCTATAACTTCTGTTTTGCAACTACAAGTGGATGAGAGCCCACTGCTATCCACAATGTTTGCAAATGGAGGGAAGAGCCCCTTCACTCTGCCAGATGCCTTTGCAGATGACGGAGACATTGTCCTTGGGGATGACATAGACGATCTCCTTGATTCTGCTCCAGAAACACATGATGCTGTCACGGTGAGTTTCACTGTTGGCTTTGCTTTCCCTTTTAAAATGTGTGCAGGTGCCTGTGGAGGCCGCACGAGGGTGTCAGTCCTGTGCAGCTGGAGTTACAGGTGGTTGTAGCACGCGGTACTAGAAACGGAACCCAGGTCTTTTGGGGGAGAAGTGATCTTCACTCCTGCTCCTTTAGTTTCTCCTCTGGCTTCTTTTAACAAAGGTTTCAGAGATTGAACTCATGTCCTTATGCTTACAGGGCAAGCATTTTACCCGAAACCATCTCCTCAAGGACATCGTTACCTCCTGTTTAAAGTATAATGCAGCATGGTAGATAACTTGTATTGCTTCTAGGATTCACTTTGGCTTTCTTTTATTTAAAGATTTAGTCATTATATATATAGTGTTTAGTCTGCATATATCCCTGCCTGCTAGAAGAGGGCAGCAGATCTTATCATAGATGGCTGTGAGCCACCATGTGGTGGTTCACATTGACCTCAGGACTCCGGAAGGCAGCCAGTGCTCTTAGCCTCTGAGCTGCCTCTCCAGCCTATTACTTTTGCTTTCTTACCTTGACACTTTCTTTGCTTGTTCTGAGGAGACACTTGATACTTGGATAACATGATCATTGCTGAAATTAAAGAAAGGAGCGTGCTGTCTCTAAGTTGATCATTGTTTCTAGAATGAAAAGGTTAAGCATAATTCTGATAGAGAATAGGCGTTTGAGAGGAGTTGGCTCAGTGAGTAACGTGCTTGCTGTAACAGCATAAGGACTCAAGTTTGATACCAGCACCAGTGTGAAAAGCCTAGTGTAATGTGTCAGCTTGTAATCCCGGGGCTGCAGATTCCTGGGGCTCATTGGCCAGCAGCATAGCCTCATTGATAAGCCCCAGGTTCAAACGTCAAGGTGGGGAATTCCTCAGGAATGATACCTGAGGATGAGTTTTGGTTTCTGGTTTCATGTATATGCCCAGGAATGAACACACACACACACACACACACACACACACACAAACACACACACACACTCTCTCTCACTAAACTTGTGCTAATATGTACATAATATGTACATAATAACATAGGTTCACTCTCACACTAAACATGTATGTGTGTATGCATATGTATATACACACACACTAGAAAATACATAACATGTGTGTGTATACATGTATACATATACCCAGGTTTGAGTCCAATCACCCACACGGCAGCTCATAACTGTTTATAACATAAGTTCTATGGGATCTGATGCCTTCTCTGGCCTTTGCAGACACTTTACACAGATAGTACACTACTCACATGTACACATGTGCACATACACGAATATATATATATATACATATATATATATATATATATATATATATATATATATATATATATATATACAAACACACACACACATACATACACACACACACACACAAATTACTTCTCTTAGAAACTTTATACCTTGGGGCTAGAGAAATGGCTAAGCAGTTAAGATCACTGACTGCTTTTCCAAAGGACTGAGGCTTAATTCCTAGTACCCATGTGGTGGTTCACAAATGCCTGTAAGTACAGTTCAGAGAACTCTGGTAGGTAAAGCACTCACACATAAATAATAAATAAATTTCTTTAAAAAAAAATTAAATCTTAAGTTTACTCAGTGAGTAAAGTATTTGCTGTGCATGTTGGGGGACCTGAGTTGGGATCCCTGGCATATACATGAAAGGTAGGCATAGTGGTATCTGCCTGAAACCCAGAGCTAGGGAATGTAGGCAGGTCTGAGTGCTTCTTGGGCTAGTGGCCATCCAGCCTAGGTGAAACAGCAAACCCTTGCTTTGGAGAAGAAGCCCTGTCTCAGAATAAGATAAGGCAATTGAGGACGTGTAGTATGAGGTTTCTGGCCTGGACTTTCGGGCCTAACCTCAAAATTTAGGCCCATAGACCCACAGACTCCCAGAGACACACAGATGCTTACTATAGTTTTAGGCTGATCAGCCCTTGGGCATGTAACTTGCTAAGTCTTTACTCTTAATCTAACCCATGACTCTTAACCTGTTCAGCCATGGGGCTCGGTACCTTTTTTCACAGCAGCATGGTTGTCCTCTGTTTCTTATGGCTACTCTCTGGCATTCCTCCCTCTGTGCTTCCTGTTCTCAGAGTTTTCTTAGTCTGGTAGCCCCGCCCACACTTCCTGCCTGCCTTTGGCCAATCAGCGCTTTTTATTAAACCAGTGGGTGGGACAATTATTTATAATGTAACAACATAATCTCCCACAAGGACATTCTAATACCAGACTGGCCTCCACACATGCTGCACATGCATACAGCACACACATGATCCCTATCTCTTTTTTTACATTGATTGGTGCACATGTGCATATGTGTGGGTGTGTCAGGAAGGTCAGAGGACAGTGCAGGCCCTGGGATCAGACTCATGATGTTGGGTGTGACAGCAAGTCCATGACCTCAGAGCCATCTTGCTGCCCCATCTCCTGTTTAGAGTGAATTTCAAAAGTTTAAAAATAAATACAAAATAAAGTGTGAGTTCAGGGTTAAGAATGTAGCTCCTGATTTGCTAGCATACTTGAAGCCCTGGTTACATCCTCAATACTGTGTAGTGGCACACAACCACATGGGTGGTGGAGGCAGGAGGGTTGGTCAGAAGTTCAAGGTCGTCTGTGGTAATACAGTGAGTTTGAGGCCAACCTGGTTTACATGAGATGCTGTCTTTAAAAAGTTTCAGCCAGGCATGGTGGTGTATGCCTTTAACCCAGCGCTCAGGAAGGATGGATCTCTGAGTTGAAGGCCAACCTGTTCTACAAAGCAAGTTCCAGGACAACCAGGGCTATTACACAGGAAAACCTTGTCTAAAAAAAACAGAAAAAAAGTTTCCACCAAGACTTAGTCTTTAGTTATGAACTGGATTTAAGAGGAATCAGTCCATCCTGGCAGGCTGGATGTAGCATGGCGGGCAGAGAGAAGAGTTGGCACTGAACTGCTCTGAGGTCATCATGATGGCCTTTCATTTGATGCAAGCCCTCCTGTGCAGCACAGTCCCCCCGTTTGGGGGTCTGTCTTGATAATGCTGGTGGTGACAGCAGGAAGCTAAGCCTATGAGAGAGGTCATGAGTGTCTTCACTTCTTCTCTTCAGCCCTCCACCTTGGGCAGAGGATCCCTCCCGACAGCCAGTGTGGCACCTCGCTTACCTTTCAGGACAGCATCCCTGCTGGGAACCTTGCCCATTGGTGCGAGGTACGCACCTCCACCTTCCTTTGCAGACTTGTATCCACCGCTGACCTCAACCTTGGACGACTTCTATTCGTCTTTAAATTCATTTTCACTGACTGAATCCAAACGAGGTAAGACTTTCTCCTGAATTACAAGCAACTAGAGGGAGTCAGTTTTGTAAAAAATGAAAACCTTTATGGCGGTGCTGTAAAGCATTTTAGCTGGCACTTTCTTGATTTGTTTTCATTGTGGTTAAACATAGAGGCCTCAGGTCTGTGCTTGGCCCCTAGTCGGCATTCTGAGCATAAAAAGCAAGGGCATGAGGTAGGTTTGAGTGGTACTGGGCTTAGATCATACAATGGCTAAGCTAGTGTTCATTGTTTTGGGGTAAACATCTTGAAGTGTAGGGATTCACATGGCAAACATTAGAGCTAGTCTCATACCTGGGTTTAGTATGGTAACTTTTAGACATGGCTGAGCTTCATCTGTGGAGCTCAGCACCCTTTATTTTGTCATGGAAATTGAGGGCTGGGTCTGGACATACTTGGTTTGAATGTTTGCTTTTGATTTTGTTAGCTTGCTTTTGTCTTTTCTGGGGTCTAGAGATGGGATCTAGGGCTTACGTAAAGTGCTCTACTAGTGAGCTCATCCGGGCCCTTGCTACAGAGTATAAATAGTGAAAGAAGGCTTCAGATAGTTAAAGGGTAAAAGTTTAAATTACCGTTTCAGAGATTTACAGTGAAGAGGTTGAAAACGTGGGACAGAGTGGCAGAGGGATAACCGCATGGGAGACTAGAATGGCACGGCCTTGGGCCTCTTGTCGCTCAGTGTCTCTCAGTGAGTGTGGCCCTATTTTCTTAGGTTTGTCTTAGTCCCACTTGGTAGGCCCTGCTGTCAATAGCTTCTTCACTAATGGCTAAGAGTTATCTATGCCCTTGGCTTCTGGAAGGAAGACCATATAGCCCTCTCTTGTCAGTAGTAAGAAAGTGTATGGATTGGGATGGGAAGCTGTGGGAAGCCACAGGCAGTCAGTCAGCTGCAAAGCCTTTGTGTGCTGATTCCTGTAGAGTGAAAAGGTCTGTTGAAGTTTTTTTATTATTTTAGATCTGTCCACCTCAACTGCTAGAGAGGGAACAGCAACGCTTAACAACAGTAATTCCTCCCTTTTACTTGTAAGTGTCACTTCCTCTTTTGTGAATACATCGGGTAGACTGAAAGTAGGCCTGTACTTAAGTAACGGAATTATGTGAATGAAAATGAAAGTCTTCCTTGAATTTTCAGTGTGCTGTGGGGATAGTATAAAACTCATCCAGAACATCCAGAAGTGTTTTGAGTGTGTGACTGGATCTGTCCAGCAAATTAATCCTTATTACAGGTAGTGCAAGCTTTATTTAGTGCAGCCTAGGAGAGCAAGGAGACATAAACGCAGAGCGTCTAAGATGTGTGTCCTGTGGAAGCAGACCAGCTGTGTGATAGAAAGAGCCTATAGCTGATAGGCCCAAAGGGGCCCTGAGTCCAAGAAGAGAACACAGAAATGGCGTTTGTCTGGAGAAGCACACTGAGTGCAGTGGGTCAGCTGGTCCTTACTCTCCACAGGACTCCAGCTTGTTAGTGATAGTACAATATTGGTTGCCTGTTTTTGTTTTGTTTTGTTTTGTTCTGTTTTCTTATTCTTTTTGCAGATGAATGGACCAGGTACTTTGTTTCCCTCTGATAATTTCTCGGGAATTGCAAGTCAGCCTAGAAATGACTTTGGAAACTTACTTGGAAGTGTGATTGCTAAACCAATTTCATCAGGGATCCCTAGGCATCCCCTTGAAGGAACACATGAGTTGAGACAAGCCTGCCAGATCTGCTTTGTAAAATCAGGTCAGCACCAAACTACTGGGTAGCAGGATGTGAGTTGTGGAGCTTGGATGGAAACAGCCCTGGCTCTGGTGGCTGTGTACTCTGAAATGTTAGGAAGCAAGCAGTGTCCGGACTAAAAGGAATTGAAATTATTGCCTGCTTTTAGTTTATGAGCAGTACAATTCCTATGTAAATCATTCCCCTAGTCAGGTGCCTTGGCAGGACTGCTGTTGAGTATGTCCTGACAGAGGCACAGGTCTTCTCAAGCAGCCTGTCTGTAGACATTTGGGGCCCATGGTATCAGTGTCCACCTGCTCATGACTGCTTATAAGCTGCTTATGAAATGAAAAGGTATTTGTTCTGCTGTGAGCAATCTTTCTTTTCTCTTTTCAGGCCCTAAGTTAATGGATTTCACTTACCATGCTAATCTAGATCATAAATGTAAGAAAGATATCTTAATTGGTAGGATAAAAAATGTTGAAGATAAATCATGGAAAAAAATACGTCCAAGACCAACAAAAACAAATTATGAAGGACCATATTATATATGTAAAGGTATTTATTGTAATTACTTAGTTGGTGTATATTGTGTGACTAATCAACTTTGGAACGTCTCTGTGCTGATCACCAGGCCTCATCCTCTGTACCTCTTGGCTGCAGATGGTTAGGCTATAGAAAAGCAGTACCTTGAACCGGTCAGTTCATATCTTCTACTGTTTTGCTGTTTTTTGTCTTTAACATCTAGTGTATATCTTACAGTTTATAGAGACAGGGCCTAGATTGGGTTTTAAGGCCTCAGTTTCCTCTCTGAGAAACACAGCACTGGAACCAGGCTCTGAATGTGTTTCTGAGAAAGCTTATATTCTCCTTTTGGTCTAAGCTTTTGGAACGAGCCTTGAAGGCCACTAGGAAAGAAAACCACTTAGATGATTTTATTATTTCTATCTATTAATTCGGTGTCTGGAGTGTTTGCTCAGGGGCTGCAGAGACCAGAAGAGCACCCATGGAACTGCTTTACAGAAGGTGTTGAGCCTCCATGTGGTGCTGGGAATGGAACCAGGTCCTCTGGAAGAACAGCCAGTGCTCTTAACTGCTGAGCCGTCTTCCCAGCCCCCCTCCCCCTTTTTATGAGAAGATTTATTGTTCAAAATGACATTTTATACATATGTAACACATGCTTTGGTCATATTCACCCTTATTATCTTCTCAGGTTCCACTTTCTCCACAAAATGGTTTTTACGTTTGATAGAGCATGCGGGAATATTGAAATGTCTTCTCCCATTGCAGTCAAAGACATTTTGGCTTGAAGACTAAATCCCACCCCATCCTGCATAGAGATAATTGTCCTTGCTTGAAGCTCTCTGAATTAGTAGAGATGTTCAGATGAATTTTTAAAAAAAATTTAAAATAGTTTATTTACCTTTATTATGTGCGTTGATATGATGAAGGTCCTCTGGAACTGTGAGCTGCCATGTGGGTGTTGGGACGTGAACCCTGGTCCTCTGGAAGGGCAGAGTGCTCTTCACCACTGAGCCATCCCTCCAGCTCCTTGGATGATGATATAACTGTGCATGCCATTCAGTGGCCCTGGGACAGGTGTCTCTGACTCTCCTGCCTTTCCAGATGTTGCTGCAGAGGATGAATGTCGATATTCTGGCCACTGTACATTTGCTTATTGCCAAGAAGAGATAGATGTCTGGACCCTGGAAAGAAAGGGCGCATTCAGTCGAGAGGCTTTCTTTGGTGGCAATGGAAAGATTAGTCTCACTGTGGTCAAACTACTTCAAGAGCATCTTGGAGAGTTTATATTCCTTTGTGAGGTGATTGCTCCATGACTCATTTTCTGCTATAAAATTTAGTGATAGTGTGGGAGAATGTAACCCAGTGTGCACACAGGTCCCTATAACCCCATAGAGAGAGAGAGAGAGAGAGAGAGAGAGAGAGAGAGAGAGAGAGAGAGAGAGCGCAAGCACTTGCCCAGTGTCCATACAGGTTCCGTATAACCCCATAGAGAGAGAGCACTTGCCCAGTGTGCATACAGGTCCTGTATAACCCCATAGAGAGCACTTGCCCAGTGTGCATACAGGTCCCAGCACTGTTGTTTTTTTCAATTGTGGTCAGGTGCCATGGCACACACCTTTAACCCAGCACTTATGGAAGGTGAAGGCAGGTAGATCTCTATGACTTTTAAGTTAGTCTTGTCTACATTGTGAGTTTTAGACCAGCCAGGGTACATAATGAGGTCCTTTCAAGAAAATAAAAATCTGTAAAAGTTTCTGACATGTAAGCCTCATTGTATAAAGTGCTCAGCAGACCCTGTCACATTGTAAAGTATTCACTCAGTAACCAGTAGCCACTGTACTGTTATATGAAAAAATAGAAAATCTGTGCCTTTTGGTGCATGCCTATAATTCCAGTGTTCAAGAGTTTGAGGCAGGATCACTATAATAAGTTCAAGACCAGTCTGGACTATACAGAGATCATGTCTCAAAACAGCCAGAGCAGAATGAATGGTAGTGAGGTGACATGCTGAGTGTCAATTGGCACAAATTATAAATGCATAAATGTATAAAGGTGCTGAAACTAAGGCTGTATTCTGGGCACAGAACTCATACTTATGTTGATTTGTGTGCTAATTCTTTTTTTTTTCCCTCTCTATTTCAGAAATGTTTTGATCATAAACCTAGAATGATAAGTAAAAGAAATAAAGATAATTCTACTGCTTGTTCTCACCCGGTTACAAAGCATGAATTTGAGGACAATAAGTATGTTGGTGATTGCTAATTTTTATAGTGGCAAAAAAAAAAAAAAAAAAAAAAAAAAAAAAGATTTTCTTAGATCCAGGAAAAGCAGTAGTAGATTAGATACAGGGCTGCCCACAGCTTAGGTAGCAGAGACGAAGGCAGGTAGACTTCCAAGCTTCAGAAGGCTAGCTAGTGCTCCACAGTGAGACCACACTGCTGGGGTGGGGGCGTGGGCAGGGTGAGAGTAGAGGAGGGCCAGGGCGGGAGGGAGAGAGGGGAAGAAGGCAGTAGAAGGCTCTCCTCTGCTCCTCTGTTCTTCTGAGGAGGAATAGACATTTTACAATGTCTTTTAGCTGGGTGTAGTGTGAGCACTCAGAAGGCGGAAGATGATGATCCAGTGTTTATCTAGCCTGGTCTACATAGCTGCCTAGGACAGTTGCTCCTCATGAGAAATCAGTCTCAAAAGCCAAACAGTCAACCAGTGAGGTGACTCAGCAGGCAAAGGCACTTTTACCAAGTCTAATAGCCTGAGTTCCATCTCCAGGACCCACCTGGTAGAAAACAAATAGAACCAGTTCTAAGTTGTCCTCAGATTTCCAAATGGTACCATAGAGCATGTACACACACATACTCACAAACACACATGCACACACACACACATAAACTCACACACATACACATACAAAACTCACACATACACATACAAAACACACACACGTGCACACACACAAAACACAAACACATATATACACACAAACTCAAATAAATACATAGAAAAGGCAAGAAAGTTTAAAAACTGCTCTTTTGCTCATTTAAGAATAAAGTACTAAATTACTAGATTATTTAATATGGAAAAGCATATTAATTTGTAGCTTCCTATGACATGCATTAGATTTTCCCTGCTTAAACTATAATTATAACATTAACAGTTGTGTGTGTAATTTTTTGACACTAATTTTAATGAAGTGGCTTTTCTGACTAGAACTTGACTGTGTGTGTGTGTGTGTGTGTGTGTGTGTGCACGGGCACACAGATGCATAGCTTTCAGAGTTGGCAGAGCTGTGTTAAATGGTACTTTTTGTCTTAGGTGCCTTGTCCACATTCTGAGAGAGACCACGGTGAAATATTCCAAAATTCGCCCTTTTCACAGTCAGTGCCAGCTTGACCTGTGCCGACATGAGGTGCGGTATGGCTGCCTAAGGGAGGACGAGTGTTTCTACGCACACAGTCTTATCGAGCTGAAGGTCTGGGTCATGCAGAATGAGAGAGGTACGTCTGGGTGACGGTGGCCAGAGGTGCGTGTTGCCATCCCTGGAACGCGTGTGAGGAAAGGAGAGAGTAAATAAACTCCCTGTAATAAAATGTTACACAGAGAAATCCTGTCTTGGAAAAAACAGAAAGAAAAAAGAAGTCTGCAGTTCCGTCTCTCACATCCAGTCATGGGATTGAATTTAGGGCCATGTGCACCCCAGCCAAGCTCTCTACCAATAAGCTGCATCTCCCATCTTTTTTACTGTTTCTGTCACTAAGTTGTCTGGATAACCTTGAACTTACTCTGTAGTCCCAGCTGACCTTGGACTTGGAATCCTACCAAGGACTGGGTCCAGCAGGCTTGGTTACTACAGTGTTTGTGTTTTAGGTGGGGCTTCATGCCACTAATTATTGATATGTACATGTAGCATAATTTTAAGTGTGGGAAAATGATTCTTCAGAAGGTGTAAAGAAACTGTGTTTCTAAATATTCTATGTGTCAGGCTTCCTGAGAACTGGAGTTAAGGTTCTCTTAGTCTGATTGACACCACATGGGGAGTTTACTGTGATGTGGGTTTTGTTTTGTTTTTTGTTTTTTTTTTTTTTTTGTCCTAGAACTTACTCTGTAGACCACGCTAACCTCGAACTCAGAGCTCCACCTGCTTCTGTCTTCTGAGTACTGGGACCAAAGGCGCCATACAGCCCGGCCCTGTGATCTGTTCTCAAGAGAGCTTGTACATTTTCTAGGTATCTCCCATGATGTTATTGCTCAAGAATCCAAACAATATTGGAGAAGTTTGGAAGCAAGCATGCCTGGAGCTCAGGTATTCTCCCTCGTGTCCTTGTGAGTTGGCCGTCTTTTTGGAGTCACCTAGTTTGTGCCGGCTTGACAGTAGGTTCAGGGTCATGCTTACAATCCTTAATGTTAGTTCAGCTGAGTGAGTCTTTTGTGGAAAAATGTTTGCGTTTTGTTTCATCCCCATAAAAAGGAAAAGGCATCCTGTAATAGCTGCTGATGATACGGATGCTGTTTTCCTGTTAAGCTCACTTGGGAAACTGTGCGTCTTGGGCTTTGGCCATTCTTGGATAAGAGAGATGGGTTATGTTTGGATGCGTGGTTTGCTTTGTTAATCTATCATGCTCCACCCACACAAAAGCCATTCAGTTTCAGTAGTCAGTTCCAAAACTAGCTCTTTTTTTAAAGATGTATTTATTTATTATGTATACAGTGTTCTGCCTACATGTGTCCTGCAGGCTAGAAGAGGGCACCAGATCTCAATACAGGTGATTGTGAGCTACAGTGTGGGTGCTGGGAATTGAACTCAGAACTCTAGAAGAGCAGCCAGTGCTCCTAACTGCTGAACTATCTCCTTGGCCCCTATTTGTTTTTCATGACAGGGTCTCTGTGTAGCCCTGGCTGTCCTGGAACACACTGTGTAGACCAGGCTGGCCTTGAATTTGGAGCTTCATCTGCCTCTGGCATTAAAGCCGTGCACCACCATTGCCTGGCCCCAAACTACCTTTTTCCAGATGAGGTGTGGTGTCTATAATTGGTTTTTTCCAGATTCTTTTGTGAGACAGTTTAGACTAATTACCAGCTTATATTTGTTTGTCAGGTCATAGAGTCACAACTAAGATGTAGTACAAAATGCATAGTAATTTAATATACTGTCTTGTAATTGGTCTTTCATTGTTTAAGGCACTTGGCAATCAGATAATGCCTGGATTACTTAATATGGAGATAAAGTTTGTATGTGCTCAGTGTCTGAGAAATGGCCAAGTCATTGAACCAGACAAGAACCGGAAGTACTGTAGCGCCAAAGCACAGCACTCGTAAGTATGTGTGGGTGCCTGTCAGTCCCGCACTCTTAGGGCACAGCTATGCTTGTGAGAAGGAGCTTGGGCTTGGAAATGCCAGTGACCAGATGTGATAACACAGTGAGGGAAGGAGGCTTTTAGGATATAGTAGCTGATATTTCACAAATGATGTTTTCTTTGGTTTCACCACTTTCTTTGCTTAGAATTCATAGTGAATGCTGATAAATGTCAAGAGAAAGTGAAACAGTAGACCTGTAAGGCATCTCTCAGAAGGAACGAGAAGAAGAGACCCTGATCCTTTGGGTGCACGTGCTGTGCCTCTCCTTTTATGTTAATGTCTTCTGCCCAGGTGTTGTTTTTTCTGAATTCCATCTTTTTTAGGTGGACCAAAGACCGCCGTGCGATGAGAGCGATGTCTTTTGAACGTAAGAAGTGGATGAACATCCGTCCTCTCCCCACAAAGAAACAAATGCCTTTACAGTTTGATGTACATACGTAATTTTTAAGCCACTTTTTAAAATTAGGCATTTCCAATTATTAGAAAGTAGTGCTAATCCAGATTGAAGCCCAAAGCCCTTGAAGGGCTGCTCAGCAGTTATAATGAAATTGAAGCTGTATGGGTTGTTTGTCCTTTGGCATATGTGTGTGACTCTAACAGTTTTCATATTGATTGGTACTTCATAGGTCACTTGGACAGAATAAAAAGATAAACCAAAGTTGAGGAAAAGTTATGGGCATAATTTAATTTTTCAAAGAATTTATCTTTGAGAGAGAATGAGGATTTCATTTTATTTTGTCTCAGTTTGAGGTGAAGTCCAGGGCCTTCTGTGTTATCTATCATTTTTCTTTCTCTTTTCGGTGGGGTGGGGTTGTTTGAGACAGGGTTTCTCTGTGTAACAGCGTTGGCTGTCCTGACACTCATTCTGTAGAGCAGGCTGCCTGCCTCTGCCTCTGCCTCTGCCTCCTGGGTGTGAGACTAAAGGTGTGAGCCATCGCCACCTGGCTTATTTTTATTGTACCTTGGTTGTTTCACTGCAACAAGGGATGCGAGCTTCCTAAGGTGGCCCAGAAGGAAATGTCAGTGCTAGAGACGCACACACATTCTCCACACCTGTTGGGAAGAGAGCACGAGGCCAGCATAGCATAAGGACGGGAGCTCACTCATGCAGAGGTACCTCTTGTTTTGGAAGGCCCTTAAGTGCGTGGCAATAACAGTAACCAGGCAGGTCACTTGTTGTCTGTGGACTTTGCTTTTCACAGGAGTGTGTGGGACAATCCGTAGGTGTCCCCTGTGTGGTCTATCAGAAAAGGACAGGTAGAGGACTGACAGACAGGAGGACACTTTGTGCCCCAGGATGGAAGCATGACAGATCGTCTCTTCAGAGAAGCAAGGCACATAGTTGCCTTGCAGTGAGCTGCCCTCTGAATGACCAAGAAAAGTGGAGGAATTTTGCCACATTTGGTGTGCCCTATAATTGTGTAAACTTGATCACAAGGCCAGTGTTTGCAGGGCAGGGATCTGGCTGTTTGTCTAACGTGAAATTAGATGGGTTTTGTAGGAAAAGGAAAGAGATTTATTGAAACCTTGATATCTTGGTCCTTAAAAGATAAGGATATATGTGTACCAGAGACTTGGCTAAAACATGCAACTGGACTAGGCTGTAGCTCAGTGGTAGAGTACTTGTCTGGCATGTGTAAGGTCCTGAGTTCAATCCCTAGGACTATCAAAACACATTGATGGTTTTTACTGTAGTTCTTGAGGCAACTGCCCAGGACTGTTGTTACTGTGCCTTTAATCTTGAATGTAGTGAGTGCTAACACATAACATTTCAGTATTGCTTCTTTTTCCTCCCAGTCATGTTAGATGTTGCTTAGGGACCCTTTTCTTGGGGGGGGGGGGAGGGGAGAGAGAGAGACAGAGAGACTCACTGACTGACAGACTGACTGTAGGGAGTAGAAAATAATCTTTGAGAAGGGCCCTGTCACATTACTTGGCTTCATTTGCCCTTCTGATAGATTGGGAACATTGTGCCATAGAGACAGTACTATCTCATGGCAGTCTGAAACCCCGCAGTGCCTGTCTTGTCTTTTGTATTCCCTGTTTTGTATCTTTGAAAACTGAGTAAGCCAGGATTAGTAGCTCACATTTGTAACTCCATCACTCAGAATGCAGAGACACATGCCAGCCAGGGCTACAGAAACAAACCCTGTCTCAAACAAGAAAGGGGAAAAAGAATGTGCCTTAGCCAGTGATTACACACTATTATTGAATAGGCTGTTGACCTCCTGTAGGTTTTCATGAGAGATTACTGATTTTCATCCCAGGAGAAAATGTGGCATTGGGGGTTTTGCAAAAGCAGATGCTGAGTAGTGGGAAGGTCCAGATCCTGGTGAAGAACAAACATAGCCACACTGACAATTAAATTAAAGGTTTATACCGCATCACAGCCAGCCAGCTGGCGAGACCTAGGAATGAGCTTCCTTGATGATGGAGATTTTCCTTGTTCTTGAAGGCTAGTGACTCTTAGGGAAAACCCCTGAAGATTACTGTCACTTCAGTTTCTTATTAGTGCCTCCCTGTTTCTATTGCTAATTAAAACTCCATATAACTAGAGGAGTGCTGTTTGAAAGCCTCGTTAGGGTAGTGTCTAAAAATACACTGGGTCTAGTGAGTTGTGGCTGAGGCTAGAAATCACTGTAGTGTAGGGTCGTTAGCACTTTGAGTCTGGAAGTTTCCCCACAGTGTCTAGTAACCTGGAGCAAGCTCTGGTCCTTTCTTGGAGGTGTTGTTTTACAGGAAGAGAGCAGTACCACCTGCCAGGAGGGCATTGGGTGTTTTTTTGCAGAGATCCCCAGTATATGACTTTGTAGGAAATCTGTACTCTTAATTCTGTTCTTCACTTTCTTTGGGAAACTCTGAAATAGAAATGTTTGTTAGCATTGGGCTATGGTTTGCTATTTGGGCTTATGGTCCATTTGAATGGAATTAACCCTAAAGTTTGTACTGCTAAGCATTAGCACTGATAATAAGACTTATTTTGTTTAAATGTAAAAATTAGTCATACTAAGCAATGCTCTGTCTTAAAGGTGTATGTCTGTGTATGTATATGTGTGTGTGTTTATACATATATGTATATATGTATATATATTTATTTTTTACACAGCTATGCAACCATATTGCTTCTGGAAAAAAATGTCAGTATGTTGGCAACTGTTCTTTTGCTCACAGTCAGGAGGAACGTGAAGTGTGGACTTACATGAAGGATAATAGAAGTAAGTTCACGTTTCTGTGTTCTTTGACTTGCAGCTCCCAGTGAGCACAGCAAGCAGCTTGCCCAGTTTTGGCTGCAGCTCTGGCTATGCTCATGCTGTTGGCTGGAAACGCAAGACCAGCTGGCCTCCTTGGTATAGAAGCTGACTTGTGATGTGGATTTGGCTAGGTCACATTTGGGTGTGACTCTAGTTCCTTGTCTAGTTCAAACAAGATCATTTCAGTGGTGGCGTCAGGTAGACAAGAGTTTGAGAGGAGCTTCAGACAACCTTTCACTTTTGAAACTAAACAGTTTAACTGCAGAAATTATTGTTTTAATAATCACAATAAAACCAGTAATAGAAATACACACCTCCAGGCCCATTATTATAAGAACCAATCGGAATTAAGGCTGACCTGCCATGGGATTTGTGTGGAGAGTTTGCCTTCTTCCTGGCCTATTTGAAGTAGGCCTTGCTGAGGCTTTTCCTGCTTGTCAGGACTCTCCCACGACTCCTGCTGCCAAGCTCTGAAGGAAGAAACGTCTCCATTTTTATGCCTCATCTCTGCTTGATGATTGAATGTTGGAAAACTTCAAGGCCAGATTTAGACTAGATCTCACTACTAGAGTTTTTAACACTGATTCTCAACTGGGAACACAATTTGCTGCATAATCTTCCTTGCCTGGGCATGTCTGGCCCTGACTGGAGACGTCGTAATCATGCCTAGGGAAGACGTGCTACTGACCTCTAACAGGCAGAATCCAGGGATACTGCTAAATATTCCGTAATGAACTAAAAGTGCATTACCAACCAGAAAGAAGCAGAACTTGACAATAATGTAGAAGACACTTATTCTTACCCAGGAACCAACCTGCAATCACTATCCAGAACCTGCTCGTGATGATAGTGTACATTGCACCCTAACATGTTAATGCTCTAGGACTGCGCTTTGATTGGTAAACTCCCTGCAGGGCTGAGCCTTGCTCTAGTGGTGTTTTCCTTCTTTCTCAGTGACCAGGATGTGTCTCCTCAGCTGCAGCCCTTCTCTTGCAGTCATAGCACTGGCAGAGTCTATGTAGTAATCCTGAGGCCGTCTGTGGACAGCCTTATGTTTCTGAGTCAGCCACTCCCAAGTGTCTTACAAACGTGGACAGGAGTTAATAATAAAGTTAGGTCTGCTTTGTTGTATTTTGAGACAGGGTTTCTCTGTATGTCCTAGAACTTGCGTCACAGGTCAGGGTTGCCACGAACTCAGAGATCAGAGATTTGCCTGCCTATGCTTCCCTAGTGCTGGGATTAAAGGCATGCGCCACCACTGCCCGGCTTGTGTGTGTATATATATGAATGGCATCTCGTGGTTGTTGAACACAATTCCTTTTTTCTCAGTACATGATATAGAGCAATTTTATGAACTCTGGCTGAAGAATCAAAAAAGTGAAAAAAGTGATGATGTAGCCAGTAACTCTAACAAAGAAAATGGGAAACAGATCCATATGCCAACAGACTATGCTGAGATTACTGTGAGTACCTTGCTAACTCACTTGTGCTTCGGGGCTGCTCCTGCAGCTTTTTCTCGCCTTCTTTCTTCAAAGCTGGCCCTGTCACTTTGAGCCTCCCTCCTTCTGGTGTCTTCTTTTTTTTTTTTTTCTTCTCTGCTTTTTGCCATTATCTTAAGTCTCCTGTGCTGAAAATTCTTGTTTGAATTTTTAATTTTAAAAATATAGGCTGGGTGGTGGTGGTGCACACTTTTACTCCCAGTGCTTGGGAGGCAGAGGCAGGCAGATCTCCGAGTTTGAGTCCAGCCTGGCCTAAAGTGTGAGTTCCAGGACAGCAAGGACCAAACAGAGAAACCCTGTCTTGAAACCCACAAACACCCTCCAACCAGTTGTGTGTGTGTGTGTGTGTCTGTGTGTATAAGCTTGGTTGAGATTAGCCTCGTTGGTAGAGTCTACCATGCATAGTATCCTGGGTTTAATTCCCAGCACCACATAAACTGGATGTGTGATCCATGCCTGTAATTTCAGCACTCTTGGGAAGTTGAGGCAGAAGTATCAGAAGTTCAAGGCCATCTTTGGCTACCTGGCAAATTGGAGGTCATTTGGGCTCCAATGAGAACCTATCTCAGAAATCAAAATTGGTACACATGGTTGTATATACTTTTAATTGTAGCACTTGGAAAGCAGGTGATCTCTTGAGTTCAAGGCCAGCCTGGTTATATAGGAAGTTCCAGGTCAGCCAGAGCTCCACAGTGAGACCTTCACAAAAATTACAATGGCTTGAGTCTGCCATTCCACATTAACTGAAATTAATGATTTGTGTCTGTTAAATACATGAAGGAACTACAGATAACATGGGAAGTATGTCTCTTCCCAGAGAAACCAGATCCAGTTGTATTTTTCTGTATGTTTATATATCAGTGAATGACCCTTTTTTTAAAAAGTAAAAATAAAAGACAAGGGTTCACTCTAGCCCAGGCTGGCCTTGAATTTGAGCAGTCAATTACTGACTTAAGTCTCCAGAGTACTGGGATTGTAGTTGTGAGCCAGCACTCTGTGCATGTCAGTGCTCCTTCCTCCTCTGTAGCTGGCCTGGCCTGGCAGGAGTGTGTGTTTCCTGTCACTTGTCTCTTGCTCGCTGTGTTGCATCTCATCCATGTTCATCACAACTGCAGGGCCCTGTCTGTCCTGTCTTTTGTGTGTCTGCTCAGGACACGTGTGAGTTTGAATCTCTTCTAGTACTTAAACCTCTCTGTGACATGTAGCTACTTTCTGGGTGCCTGGTGCAAATCTGGTATAGTAGGGGCTCATGTAGAATTCCTGGTCATTCTAGAGCTGGCCCATTCTGACCTTATGCAGCTCCTGCTTTTCCTTGGGGTGTAACATCTGTCCAGAATACTTAATTGTCTCTCAGATGGGTTTGTTTGTACAGCACTTCTTTGGCCTCCTTGCCAGAACTTAGCTAGATGAGCACAGGACCCATTATCTGCTTCCTGTGTGCTGCCTTATGTTCCCATACTGTAGTTGGTCCTCTGCTGATACTACTTCTGATTTTGGGTTATATGTTCCTTGTTTGGCTTCCCCTGAGTGGAGCCTGGGCTGAGCTTAGGCCACACTGGGAAGTGCAGGCTCTCAGGCAGTACATCTTCCTGCATGCTTTAGGTGGACTTCCACTGCTGGATGTGTGGGAAGAACTGTAACAGTGAGAAGCAGTGGCAGGGCCACATCTCCTCTGAGAAGCACAAAGAGAAGGTTTTCCACACTGAGGATGACCAGTACTGTTGGCAGCACCGCTTCCCCACTGGGCACTTCAGTATTTGTGAAAGGTATGTAGGCTCCTGCAGCTTCTCCCTGGGAAATACCTAATCTCATAGGGCTTCTGTGGGCATCGTGTCTGCAGAAAGAATAAGATGTGGGTGGTGGAGTCTCCTTAGAATATTTGGCCCTGGGAGGCCAAACTCACTCTTACCATCTTTGGGTTCTCAGCTCTGATTCTCTCCTAACCTAGGCTCACAATAGATAGATAAGACATGAATTAGAGGTGGTTTTGGGGGGGACAGCTTAACAGTTATGAGCACCTGCTGCTCTTGGAGAAGGCCCAGGCCTGCTTTCTGTACCCATCTCAAGTGGCTTACAATCACCTGTAACTTCAGACCAGGGCTCTACCATGCTCTTCTGGTCTCTGAAGGCACTTACATGCATATGGAACACATACGTACTCGGGCATACATACACATATGCCTAAAATAAAAAACAAGTATTAAAAGAAACTTTATCACTCCTTTGTCTTAGAAAAAATTTAAATGAAAGTGGGTGTGGGAGCTCATGCCTCTAATCCTAGCAGCAGGAAGGCATAGCAGTGAGATCACGGCAGGTCTGAGGCTATCTTGAGCTGTAGAGTATCTCAATGAAAAAATAAGTGAAAAACTTTATGATTTTTGAACAGCTATTTTCTTTTTAATTACTTTTTGGCAGCTGGGCACAGTGGCATACAGCTTTAATCCTAGCATTCAGGAGGCAGAGGCAGGCAGCCTGGTCTACAGAGTGAGTTCCAGGACAGCCCGCACTATAGAGAAACCCTGTCTAGAAAAAAAAAAAACAAACAACAAAAAGATTTTTTTATTTTTTATTTTATTTATTTATTCTTTTACATACCTCATTCCCAACCTGAGGTTGGGAAGATAGTCCAGCAGGTATAAGCATTGCTTACTGCCCAAATACGAGGACCTGAGTTCAAACCCCCAGAACACGTGTAACAAGCCAGACATTTTTGCCAGTAGGAAGGACAGGAACAGAAGGGTTACTGTTACTGGAGCTTGCTTACCATCAGCCTAGCTTAGGTTCAGTGAAAGGCCTTTTAAGGGCATTAAGTGGAGAGTGGTACAGCAGGGCACCCAATAACCCTTCTCTGTCATCCACATACCAGACCAGTACTTCACCCCTGAGCTGTACCTCGGCCCTAGTTGGTACTAAATTACTTTCTGAAAAGTAATTTAAAGTAAGTTTATAGCACTACTTTCTCTGCTGTGTATATTGTGCCTACACAAGGTTTAGAAGGAATACACACTCAGCAGGTAGGAGGCCTGTGTTTTATCCCAGCAGCAGAAAAGGGGAAATGATAACTTTTTGACTGCATAAAATGTGTGCAGGTAAGTTGTACAGCTAGGAAAGAGTATGTTCTCAACAATTGTGACACTTTCTGACTTATGGATGTCTACCTCATGAATGCTAATCACGATGCCTTTTCCTAACAGGTTTATGAATGGGTCCTGCACAGAAGGAAGCAACTGTAAATTTGCACATGGAAATGCTGAACTTCTTGAATGGAAAGAAAGAAGAAAGGCCCTAGAAATGAAACTCAACAAAGCACGAAAAGATCACTTAATTGCCCCAAATGATAATGACTTTGGAAAATATAGTTTTTTGTTTAAAGATTTAAACTAACATGCTGGCTTATGTAACCAATCAGAGCACTGACCAGAGCAATTGCAAGTGTTGAAAGGCACATAGTAGAGGAGCCGCAGGTGTTCCGCTTGATTGACATCCATGGTTCCTCCTGAGCAGCAACCCACAGTAGATAGGAAAATGGCTGACAGGCCTGGCCACGCTCTCACGGAGCCACTGGCATCATCAGATGGCAAAGTGACTTGCGGTTGCTGTCTGTTGGACAGACTTTTGGATGACATGTGTTGGGGAAGATGATGAGGTTTACATCTAGGATGACTTTCTGAGTTGGTCTATCAGATAAGAACTATGACCATGAGAGAATAAATGTACACTGGGATATGAATACATAATGGAGGAAATTCTTTACATGTTTTAGTGGAACAAATTTATTTAATATAAGTTTGCTACGTATCTGTAGGTTGCTAAAAAGAATTTTTAACTCAGATTTTTAAGCCAAATAACCATTTAACACTAGTATCTGTTAAATGGGGTATTTTCTGTATTTGTATGTTTCACTGTGATAAGGGAACTGATGCTCATGTCCATCAAGAATATTTTGAAAATAATCAATTGACACAAATTTTATTTCTTGGTCTTTTGCTGTTTAAATGATGATTTTTTGAGAGATTAAACTTGTACTGTTGGTATTGTGTAGTGTATGGACCAATATTGCCTGTAGTAAAAGATTTTATATCATAGTTTGGGTGTAATCTTTTCTCCATAAAGAATTATTGGAACTTTGGTTTTGGTTTTTGGTATGTTGTGTGCTATGACTTGAGCCCAGCACTTTTTTGGTTTAATTTTATTGTCTTGGTTTTCGAGACAAGATTTCTCTGTGTAGCTCTGGCTGTCCTGGAGCTCTACAGACCAGGCTGTCTTCAACACAGAGATCCACCTACCTCTGCCTCCCAAGTGCTAGGATTAAAGGTGCACCACCCTTCTAGCACTCTATATACTGAGTGGCCACTACCTCTGAACTAAATGCCAGGCTGTTTTTCTCTTTATTTTGAGGCAGAGTTGAACATGTAATCCTCCCACCTCTGCCTCCTGAGTGAGATCACAGGTCTGTACTAAAGGCTGAACTCATGTTATTTTTTTTGGCTTTAAACAAGATTGAAGTTAAATTAATTAATCTTATCAATAAAAACCAGGAAAACAGATATGAACCTGAAAAATCAGAGAATCAGGGGAGCAGCACCAGTGACTTTCTACATCTCCAGTTCCTCTGACTACAAGGATCAAGATCCTGTTTCAGTCCTGCCTTATCACTTCTTGTCCCTCTCTCTACAGCCCTCCCAACCTCTGCCTTTTGACTCTAAACAAGCTTTGTGAGAACACAAACAAAATATCACACAACATTCCCCTTTTTGTCTAAATAAAAAGTGAAGGTTTTAACTAATAGAAAAACTATACACAGTAAGTACAATAACTATATACAAATACATACAGGCAATAATTATATTAGCAATGTCTAGTTTATTAGCATTTGACAAATTTAGAGAAAATAATCCATTATTTAGCCTATCTTGTTGAATCCAGAGTGTACAAAATTCTCTTTTATCCTAACTTGCATTACCAATCCAAAACTTTTTATATCTCTCAACCTCATATACTTTATACCTGTTTTGTGAGTTTTTTTCTAAATTTCTTTACAAGGAAAACTATTATCTAGTCTTTAACTCTATCAGAGGCCTGAGAAGGATATAATATTACCTGAGTAAACAGAAGGGCAGAGCAAATGACTTCCAGAATTAAATGTCAGAAACAGCTGACTGCTTGACCAATCACCTAAGGTTCCTCTGTAATGTTGTGGAAATCTATCCTCCGCCTACAGGCCTGGAATATCTGACAGACTTACCTGTGAAGCAGAATTTTTGAAGGATTGTCCCACCTTGTCTTGGCAAAGTTCAATAGTCACTTTCTTTGGTGTCCTTGTCTACTTTGAACACATACTGTTAGCAGTGAGCCAGGACAGTTTTTTGCCCAGCAGCTAACTTTTGCCACAAAGAAAGTCAACTCCATATGAAGTGTTTTATGATGTTCATCTACTTCTCTAAAATAGATTGGTGCTGCCAGGAGCAGGCATGTCCGCCAAAAAACAAAACAAAAAACCTTATTAAAACATATCATAGTCTATAGATCTTTGAAGTGTTTGAAGACCACCTGTCTATCCAAAATACATCTCTGACCTTGAAAATATACCTAACATAACTACATGTTTGATTGTAATAAGTGACTAACTACTAATCCAAGCATGCTAGGGTTTAGAGAAGGAGAGAGTCATGCGCCAACTCCAAAGCCAGTTTTAACTTTTAATTGAATTGGGACTACAAAAAGACTATTTGCATTATATGTCTCTAGAGAACAGAAACAAACATTTGGAAAGACTTATGAAATTTTATCCTGTTTGAAATATGATATTGGCCAATTTACTCTTTTCCTTGGGACATTTTCCCTGGATGATTTATCCTTTTCCTTCAGATGTCTCATTTGTTTAGTGGCCTTCAAATTTCTTAACTAGATGCCTCCATTTTCCTGGAAAGACAAAAACAAAACCCAGCCCCAACCCTAACTTTAGGGAATTTCCCTTTTTGTAAGTTATATCTGATCAGATGAAACACATTTGTTAGTCTTATAAGTTAATTTTCTAATCCATTCCTCTTATAGGTACTGATCTTGCCCTTAAAAGCATAATTACCCATTTACATTGTGAATTAGCATTTTCAAAAGGCAAAGATTCAATCATTATTTGTCTAGCTTCTAGATTTGGTATCATTCTATTTACAACTGAATTAAACTTTGTAAAAAAAAAAATCAATGAAGGTTTCTTTTGGGCCTTGTATAACTTTAGTAAATGATTCAGTTCTCTTTCTGACTTCAATTCTGTCCCAAGTGTGGTAGTATATTTAATAAAGATAGCTGAAATATCAGAGAGAGAGGGAGCAAACCATAGCCAATTCTTACCCAGTGAACTCTTCAGGCAGAACAGGGTAGGTCCTATCTCCATGAATCCTCATACTGAGTGTGTCGGCAAAAAGGGGAGAACTTCCTTATATTTCTTTCCATACCGTGCTCTCTTACTTCCAAGTCTAACATTCCTAGAGCTAGGATTAAAGGTAGGTGTCATCACCACCTTCCTCTGTTTGACCTTGAACTCCCAGAGATTCAGAGGATCTCTGTCTCCTAAGTGTTGAGATTAAAGGAATAGGTCACCACCACTCCCTGACCTTCATAGTTTGACTCTGTCCTCTGATATTTCAGAATATGTTTTACTAAATATACTACCACATCTAAGCTCTCAAAGCTGCTGCATGGCATAACACCAGGGTGTGGTCATCATATAGACTTTGTATATCAGCATAATTGCCCTCTGCAAGAAGTTGGTCTTGGGAAATTTCAGTACCTGTAGCCCCACATCATTGTTCAATGATCCTAGCCTTATCTTTCCAATACTGCTATAACCAAGGCTTTGCATTCTTGTGGGACAATTCTGTTACTAGTTGACCATGAATTTAACATATTTCACAAAAGGTGAATGCATACTGTATAAGACTGTCACTTTCTTAAATCTCAAATCTAACATATTGGTAGTTGTTCCTGTATGGGGAATGGATAAATTAAGGTTGGTCTTTTGGTAATCTTGGGCTGTTTTTCTCCAATTTCATAATGTAATGGTGAGGTTGTTTCTCCTTTAAATTCCTCTATCTGGGTCTGAATTATCTCTTTTAATAAGTTTTTCTAAGACTTGTAACTTATCAGTCAAAACTAATAATTTTTCTAGTACCTTTTCTATGGCATTTTGGCATTTATATCAACCAACTTTTTAAGGGATAAAACAAGAATTATCAAAGTGATAATTAATATTCTGTCAATCCCAGCTAAGTTTATTATCCCTTCATTTAATTGTCCCATTTTCTAAACCATCCATTGTGTAGTCATATAGTGACTTAACTCCCTCCATTATAATAGTGTTTCCCTTTTGGGGGGGTGGGGGTTCCATCTCTGGCTGTCCTGGAACTCACTTTGTAGACCAGGCTATCCTTAGCCTTGAACTTACAGAGATCTGCCTGCCTCTGTCTTCCAAGTGTTGGAATTAAAGGCCTGCACCACCACTGCCCAGCTTGTTTGCTTTTTTTTTTTTTTTAACCTACATTTTTTTCAAGGGAAAATAAGATATGCTGAGAGGTTGTTCCTGCTGTTGTTTCATCTTAAAGATCAAAGAATTATAGTTTGGGGACAGAGCTGTGTAGTAGAGCAGCTGTGTAGTAGAGCAGCTGTGTAGTAGAGCAGCTGTGTAGTAGAGCAGCTGTGTAGTAGAACACTTGACTACACATATAATTCTCAGCATCACACATTCATACAGAAAAAAATTCATTGTTTTAAACTTTGGAATTAGACTAGGAAACAAGGTTTGAGGTCTCATGCATACCAATGGTATTTTGACCCTGGAACTCTCCTTCATTTTCTGTGCTCAACTTGCTCTGCAGTGTGCATCTTTTCTGAAAAGTCCTTTTCTTCCTGAATCAGCCCATCTCATGCTCTGTTTGCAGTCACAGCTTGGATTTCCATATTACCATACTGAGATTGATCATGCTGTGAGTAGATTGCACCTCATCCTATTGGACAGAGAAGTTCATGTGTGTGGCATGATGCCACCTCCAGTCCCCTAATGATAGTTTGGAAAACTTTAATAATTGGCATGTCTGTTAAGACTTGGGTATCTCCATGGGGTAGTTTTTAATTTTTAAAATAATTTTATGTGTAGGTGTATTTTGCCTGCATATATGTAGTACCACACACATACCCAGTGCCCATAGAGGTGAGATCTTATGGGATAAGCTATACACCTTTGTAAGCCTCATGTGAGTGCTCGGAATAGAACCTGGGTTCTAAAAGAACAGCTAGTGCTCTTAACCACTGAGCCATCTCTACAGCACCCCCAAACAGGTGGTTTTTACATTATAATTTGACTTTCCCCCCAAAAAACAGACTCTCACTTTGTAATGCTGGCTGAACTCAAACTCACTATGTAGAACAGGCATGTCTCACCAGAGATCCTCCTGCCTCTTGTGGGTAGTGGGATTAAAGATATATACCACCATGCTTGGTAGCATTTTACTTTTAAGTAAAAATTTTCAGCACTGGGGATGGAACTAAAGGCCTCAAACATGCTAGGCTAGTTCCACTTCCCTACCACATTTACAAAAAGATTTTAATTATACATATGTATGTAGTAAGAGGTTTCTGGCCCGGACCTTTGGACCTAGCCTCAAGGTTTAAGCCTGCAGACTCACAGACCTGCAGAGACACACAGATGCTTCCAATAGTTTTAGGCTGATTGGCCTAAGGCCCAGGCATATAACTTGCTAACTCTTTACTACCCTTAATCTAACCCATGACTCATCCTATTCAGCCATGGGGCTCGGTACCTTTTCTCAGAGCAGCAAAGTTGTCCTCTGTTTCTTCTGGCTTCTCTGTGGCATTTCTGCTCTGTTCTTCCTGTTCCCAGAGTTTTCTTAGTCTGGTAGCCCCACCCACACTTCCTGTCTGCCTTTAGCCAATCAGCACTTTTTATTAAACCAGTGGGTTGGACAGTTATTTACAATGGAACAACATAATCCCCCTACATATGTATATGAGTGTGCACATTTGCATTTAGTACCCTGGAAGATATCGGGTGACCTGGAGCTGGAGGTAAAGGTAGTTGTGAACTGCCTGTATTGAGAAACAAACTTGGGTTTTCTGCAAGAGCAGTGTATACTCTTAACTACTGAGCCATGTCTCCAGTCTCAACCAGGACCTTTTTTTATTTTATATAAATACTTGCTAAATTGCCCAGGAAGGACTTGAACTCTGTAGTCCTGGAACATGTGGTCCTCCTGTCTTTCCTCTGGAGTAGTTGGGATCACAGTTGTGTGCCACTAGGCCTGTCTTAGAAAATTACTTATTCACTACTCATAATACAAACTTCAGTTTTTGGGAAAAGAAATTAAGATAATTTACTCTGTAGCCTAGGCTAACCTTAGCATTTTTAGTGCTGAGATGATAGGTGTGAGCTCGGCACCATGTCTAATTTTGTAATATTTAGTTACCTAAAAATCAAACCATCTACTGACTGTCTTTGCCTCCCAAGCTGTAATCACAAATATGCTTTTTGTCTCCGTGAATTTGTCCATCAAACATGTCATAGAAATGAGCTAATACTGATGACTGGGTTCTCTTGTTGAATGTAATTATTTTCCCATTTATGTGTACTTAGGGATTCTATTGCTGTGATAACATGAATAAAAGCTACCTGGGGAGGAGGTTTGCTTTGCTTACACTTCCCCATCATAACCCATCATTGAAGGAAGTCAAAGCAGGAGCCGGGAAACAGGAACTGAAGCAAAAGCCAAGTACGAGGTTCATGCCTCTTGGCATGCTTGGTTTCTTTTCTTATAGAACCCAAGACCACTTGTTTAGGGCTACCGCCACATCTTTGTGGGTTCTCCAGAATCAATCTTTAATTAGGACAATGGTCAGCTTTCCACCAGCTGCATCGCATGGAGACATTTTTCTCAGTTGAAGATCCCTTCTCTCAGATCAATCTAGGTTGTGTCAAATTGACAAAAATTTACCAAAACGGTACTCCATCCCCGTTTGTGCCCAAATAGTCTTTTATTGTGCAGGCAGGCTACATTTTGTTTATTCATCTGCCAGCTCGCTTGGCTATGTGCTTGTGCACATTTGTATGTCAACTTCTGTGCCTCTATTTTGGTTGGTTGTAAGTGAACTGCCACATCTGTCCTGGAGTAGTCTGAGGTGGTTGCAGGCTGAGTCCCTCCTGAAATGTGATGCTAATTAGTCTTAGCGATTAAAAACCCGGAGGCAGATATTGAGGGTGTAAGTTGAAAGATCAGAGAAGCAGATCAACAGCCACTAGAAACTTACCTGTATGAATCTTCAGACCAAGTGGGGGCAGATCCTGTCTCCACCTCTCTAGTGCATGAGATCACAAGTGCTGGGATCAAAGGCGTGAGGCATCATCTGACAGGCTCTGTTTCTCCTTCAGACTGGATCAATCTCTTGTAGCCTAGGTACCCTTGATCTCGGATTTTCCAGCTTCTTCCTCCCAAGTGCTGGGATTAAAAGTGTGTGTCACCACTGCTTGGCCTCTATGGTTAACTAACTAGTGGCTTTGGGCTCTGATTTCCAGGCATATTTTATTTATCAGAACACAAATTATCACACAACACCATCCTACCTTCAGGGACTCCCCTGCCAGTTGCTCCTACCCTGTGACTTAGGTGATTTGGGTGGCAAAGCTTCATTTTTTTTTCAAGGCTGCTTATCTTATGGGTACCTATTATATAACACCCTCACATTGGAGACTTAGGTCCAGGAAATGTGGTCAATTGGGGAAAGGGGGGGCAGTATCCCCCAAGCAAATGGTACAGCTTACAAGCATCCTTTTAGCTAGAGACTGGAATCCAGGCTCCTTGTGTTTGTCATAATAGATGAGTACCAATCTGTGAAAAGGCTATTTTAGGGCTATGATACAAAGTCTCCATGAGTTGGACATAGAGGCTGAGGCAGAAGGATGGCTTAATTTTAGCTAGCCTATGCTACAAAGTGAACTGTCTTGGAAAAATTAAGAGGCCGGGCATATGGTTCAGTATGTAAGATACTTGCATACAACTATGTGTGGACTTGAGGTTGGAGCCCCAATACCCACATGAAAAGATGATCACACTATGGCTATCTTTTGTAACCCCAGCAAGGGGAGGCAGAAGTAGGCAGATCTCTCCTTCAAGCTTGTTGACCAGCATAGCTAAATTACTAAGTACCTGGGACACAAATCTAATAGATGACATGGGCAGGGTCTCACCTCAACATTCAGCTCTTAGCAATGGTTTTAGTCTGTGCATGTGCACATCAGGGAACCAGAGGTATTCTCTACAACTCTGTGCCTCTGCTTATTTCTTTAAGGCAAGGTCTCATCTTGCAGTTGTATCTGGATTCCCACCCCACTTCCCAGGTAATTGAAGCCAGCTAACCTCAATGATTCTGTCTCTGCCCTACAGAGTACTAGGTTACAGGTGTATGTAAGACTAGGCCTGGCTTGTTATGTGGTGCTGGGGTCTGAAGGATCCTAATGGTTGCACAAGACAGCACTCTTAACTACTGAGCTCTCTCTAGTAGTCATTTCTTTTTTATATATCATATGGCCATATTTGTTTTCTCTCTTCTGGTTGAGGTGAGGTCTTATGTCATTGCCCAGGTCTCAAACTCTAGACAATCCTCCTGCTGCAGCCTTCAAGTGCTGGGCTTTCAGGTATGAGCCATTACACCAAACTTCTCCTAAAACTATAATCTTTACTGCTACCAGGGGAGCGCAGAGGATTGCTAGGTTCTTCAGCTGAAGCTGGTCTTGGGTCCGAATTCCTCATTAGCTTCCTGACCTTGGTCAAGAGATCTTTCTAAGCTTGTCTTTCCACCTGTAAACCAAGTATGAACTTCTAGGACTATGGTCAAGAGAGGCAGTACCTGGACACACTGCAGTTACCTGGAAGTGTGATGGCGAAGGAAAAGCTTTATTTTGTGCTAGGCACCCATTTTAAATTCCTAAAAGATAAGTTTCGGGCAGCTCCGATTCCTTGTCCCCCTCCTCAGAACTGTAATCTGCTATGAGATATTTAGCAGCCTGCTCAGCCCTTTGTAAACTTGTTTATTGCAATGGAACAGGTGAGAGGAACAACTTCACTAGCTCGGGGAGGGGGGGCGAAGCAGTTTCTCATACCTCACAGAAAAGCGTAGTAACTGTGGCCTCCACTTTAAAACACCTTCTCTAGCTTTTGATTTGGCGTTAAGGCTGTCGTCCTACTAGCGGCAACTAATAAACTCGTTTAATTATAATTTGGGTGAGCCTGTGGTCTTTTCCCGGTGGATCTGAATTCTAACATGGACTTTATGAGTAGCCTCATCTAATCCTGAGAGCGGAAGCTCCATTACCCATTCTAATGGTGCAGGCAGAGATACGCCCTGCGACTCCCTTATCTGAAAGGCAGAGATAACAAATTGCACCTATGCTTGGTCAGAGCACTGGCGACAATCACCGCTCTGAAATCTCAGTGAAGGAAGAGTAGCGAAATGACAGTACAAGGAACGGCCGACCAAAAGGAGGAAGGAGCTTGAAAGGATGAGGATACAGCGCCTGCGCAGTGGCAGGATGAGAGACCCGCAAGACTGCGCAGCCTCTACTAAGTGGGGTGGGACCTGCGGAAGGATGACGCGGCCGCGAGCGCCGCGAGCAGCCGCGCAGACTCCGTAGGCGCGGGGGCGTGACCCAAGGGGGTGTGGCTTTCGCAGGAGCGCGCATGCGCGCAGGCGCCGGGGCGGTGGGCGGGGCGTCCCCCAAGTGTCGCTGACGTGGAGGGTCCGGGTTAGCGGGCGCCGCCGCCTGCGAGGTCGGAGAGCGACGTGCGGGGCCGGGTCCCCGGGCCGGAGGCGGCGGCGGCGGCGGCGGTATAAAGCCGGCGACGGGGAGCATGTAATGTCGGAATGCGGAGGCCGCGGCGGCGGCGGGAGCACCAGCAGCGACGACGCCGAGGACGAGGGTGGCGGCGGCGGCCCCAAGGGCTCCGGCTCCGGCTCCGTCAGCCCGGCCGGGGCGGCGGCGTCCTCGGAGGGCCGACTTCGCCGCGGGTTGCGTGGCGTCTCGCTCATGGCGCGCCGGCGGCCGGAGCTGCTGTGCGGAGCCGTGGCGCTTGGCTGCGCTCTGCTCTTCGCCCTCAAGTTCACCTGCAGGTGAGGCTCCCCGGACTCCTCCAGCCCCGATGCGCACCCGAGGCCGGGGGTCCGGTGTCTCTCGCGGGGAGGTCGGGCCTGACTTGTCTGCGGAGCTTTGCTTGACTCTCCCGGTGGGCCGCAGTACCCCGCATGGAGAACTTTCAGGGTGCTGCCCCTTACCAATTTTGTGCCGAGGGTGTTTGGACGTGTTTCTGAGTTGCTTTTCACCAGTTGGGCTTTCTCGGGGTGCACATGTCAGTTCTTGCCCAGGCTATACTCTCCACCCCCCACCCCCAATTTCATTTCCCTTAATGCTTGCAGTGTAGTGATCTGCGAGACATTTAGAAGTCTTAGTCGCTTTGGGGAATCCAGGCAAGCATTTGATGTAATGACAATTCGTGCGTACTTCGTACTCAACCCTTATTAATGCTGAAGACAAAAATCGCTGTTCCCTCGAGTATTTTTATTGAGATTATATACAGCAAGCAAACACTTCAGAGATCTTAATAGTGCTAAGGAGGGGACAGAAGGGGAAGAAGGTAGAAAGGGCAGAAAGGCTTACATAGGAAAGTGGCAGCTTACAAGGAAAGGAAGGGGCCACTGCTAGAAGATCTGCGGTCACAGTGCTACACGGCAGTGAAGTGCCAAGAGCTGGAATCTGGACAAGGTTGGTCTTTTGAAACTTTGGAACGCCTGAGTAGGCCGGAGTTCAGTGTAGGAAGAATGGAAGCCAAGGTGTGTCTTTTCAGGAAATGCATAAATACAAAGTTTATATTTAAGTTATGCTTCTCAACATCGTCAGTGGTGACGATTGCCTCAGACCATCATTTCAGTTTATAAAGTCTGTTGACACTTAACATAGCTAGCCTCTTGGCACTTCTGTCTAGAGGGAGATTTATCTGGGCCCATATTGAGTGCAATGAACGGATATAAGGCCCCTGTGGTCAAGATGGATTAAAGGATGGGGTTTCAGTGGAAAGAGACTGATTTTTATAGTGTTTGCCATATGTCAGTTGTTATGCTACTACCTGGATCACAGGTACGGGTCATCGTTCTGGGCTTAGAGTTTGAATTTTTTATCTTGAGCAAACAGATATTTTATTGTCTTCAGAAGGAAAATAAAGTATTTTACAAGGTGTGGAATATTGCAAGTTGGCATTTGCAGTCAAATTAAGAAAACCCTTCCCCCACTTCAAGGAGTCAGATTGACTTCCATTTGTCTGTTTGTCCAGCTGTGGAAACTGATCAGTGTTTGATTTGAGACAACAGCGTATGGTGGCTTTAATGATCTTTAATGAGAACAGAGACTTAGGAAGAATAAATAGGATCTTTCCTTAATTTCGTTTTATTCATAGTTCAGGTCTGGAATAAATGACTGTCCTCTTCAGTGTCTACTGCTTAGCTGAATCCAGAGTAGATGGCATAGAAGAAGGTTGATTTGGTGAACCTTAATGAATTGTTGTGCATTTCTGGGTATCTGATCTTTGCCCACATCTATTTATAGGTATTCAGTCTCCGTGCATTCATTCTGCTTGCTTTACCTATATCCTGACTTAAAGGGAGAAATGTATACTTGTATAAGGAATAAATCTTCATGTATGTCTAGTTGCCTTTTAGAAGGGAGGTTTAAGGTATGCATTTCACATAAGAATTGAGTTTGTAAGCTGGCAATATGGCTTAGTGGTAAAGCACTTACTGCATAAGCCTTATAATGTGAGTTCGACCCCGGGATTCACAGTGGAAGGAAAGATCAGATTCAAGAAGTTGTCTTTTGATTCCATGTGAATGCCTACACGCATGCACACAGACACAGTAAAGTTTATCTTAAAAAAAAAAAAGGCCTTTATTATTCACAACTCTTTTTTTCTTTTATCTGCTTTGTAAGGCTAAAAACCAGGAAATCTTTGATTTACATATAGTTTCTTAAAAATGTGAAGCAGATTTTGAGAGATACGTGAAAACTCTGGAGGCCATGATAGCCCCGACTGTTGATTTTTTTGTTTAGTTGTGTTTTTCGGGCTTTTAACTTTAAGAATTCCTCCACACCTGCAAAAACAAAACAAAAACACAAATATCTTCCTCAGATTGCATTATTTTATGCTTAGCATACAGTTTTTCTTCTTTTGTTTGTTTTTGGGACTGAATTTCATATAGTTCAGGATGATTTCAAACTACTTTTACCCCTCAAGTGCTGAGATTTCAGGTGTGTATAACCATGACTGATTAAAAAAACTAAATTATGCCTACGTGTATATGTGTGCATCTATGTGGGTGTGTGCACATGAGAGTCAGTGCCCACAGAGTCCAGAGACATTGACTACCCAGAAACCTGAGTTACAGGTGGTTCTGAGCCATTCAACATGGGTGCTGGGAAGTGAATTTGGGTCCTCTGCAAGAGCTGTGCCCACTCTTAACTGCAGAGCTCTTAACAGCCTTGTATTTGAGACAGGGTCTTACTTTAACACAGGCTAGCCTGAGGCTTACTGTCCTGCATAGCCATCTGAACGCTGGAATTATAAGTGTGTGCCATCATGCTCAATTCATCTCGTGATGAATCATGGATTTGAATGGTAGTAATATCCACCAATGAGCAGCCATTAGAATCTCTTCAGAATGTACCACTTTTTCTCCACAGGACCCTTTCCACCTCTGTGCATGGCTGTTTATCTGCTTGTCATTTAGGCTTTAGCTTGAGAGATGCTTAATTACCAACTTGTTAGAAACTGCCCATATCCGTACTGAGCTCTCCCTCAATGCTCATTTTGTGTAGCTTTTTTTTTTTTTTTTTTTTTTTTTTTTTTTTTTTTTTTTTTTGCTAATTGTTTATATACCTGTTTCTTTGCCATTTTCCTCTTCTTGGAAGAAAGCTCTTTAGCATCAGCCTCTTGTGTCAGAAGCACAAGAGCAGTTGCTCAGGCAGATTTTTGAATAGTTGTGCAAGGGATTGCACTTTTCATGTCAGGAAAGTACCCTCCGCAGGCAGAAAGCTGCAGAGACAACGATGAGGAAGTGTTTCAATAAGTCAGTTTGTTTCATTCAACTTTTTTCCCTCCTGTTTCGGCATTCCATTATGGCCTCTAACATCTATCTTTTTTTACCTGGCATAATTATTTTGAGATTCAATCCAATTATGTATTAGGTTTTTGTTTGTCTTTACAAAGAAAGAGTTACTATCATTTTATGTATGTTAGTGTTTTCCTGCGTGTATCTAAGTACTCTGTGAGTGCATAGTACCTGCAGAGGCCAGAAGAAGACATTGGATTCCCTGGGACTGGCGGGCCAGCATCTAGGTATTGGGAACTGAACATGGGTCCTTTGCAAGAGCAACCAGTATTCTTCACCATGGAGCCATCTCTCCAGGCCCTTCTTGTATTTTAAAGTTACTATTCCTACTGCAACATTTATTTATTTATGTTGTGAATGTATGGTTGTCAGAGAACAACTTGTCAGAAGTTGGTTCTGTCCTACCATGTGAATCTCTGGGCTTGAACCCAGATCCTTAGCCTGGGTGACTCTGCTAACCCATCTTACTGGCCCTTGTCTTGTATTTTTCCTCAATTTTTAGTAATATTTAATTGTAAGAATATTCACCTGATGAATTATGCCAGCTTTTATGCTTACTACTAACATTCATTTGGTTTTTGAAATAAGGTATCCTTGTGTAGCCCAGGCTAGACTTGGTCTTGCCTCTGCTTCCTGAGTATCTTTATATTTTAAAAAGTATCTCGTTTAGGGGTTTATTTTGTACTTACAGTCAGTTCTTAGTTGAATGGCCTAGTATTTTTATAATTAATTCTAACTATTGCTATAGTTGAGTTTTCTTCCTACCTGTTTTCATTTGTCCCTTCTGTGTCTCACTCCTTCTGTGGTCTTTAACTTCCTTTTAGGGCTCTGTGCTCAGGGGTTTATGCTCTAGAGTTACACACATGCACCTGATGGGAAAGTTGTGGCTCCTCTGACTGGGGACCTTTCTAGTTAAGATTTTATTCTTCATTTTTCTTAACACTGAATTATTTATTATTTGTATGTAGAAGTCTATGTTATTGTTGCTTTTCCTGAGTGCTTTGGATAGGCATAGGCCAACTCCACTTAATTAATGATATTTTCTAAACATGGAGTCAACTGTAAATGTCTCCTATAGGAGCTGACTAGTTGTGGCCTGTGTATGGTTTCCTCACTTCTGAGCATTTAGAGCAGGAAGCATCAATGCCTGGAGATGAGTGGCTTTTGTGGAGAGTCAGGCTCCAAAGAGCTGAGGCCGGAATTTGGGGTTGTGGGTGGTGAGACCGTGGATCATGCTTCACTGCTCTCTTAGCTCACACCTGCATTGTCCCAGCCAGGACACCTTAGCATTGCATTTTGTTTCAGGACAGTGACTTTCAAACTCTTATTTTCTTATTTAAAAGAGGCTTTGAGAGGGAAAAAGCGGTGCTGCTGCTGCTGCATGTTTTGAATCCTAGCAGAGGCAGGCAGGATCTCTGAGTTGAGGACTAGCCTGGTCTACAGTGAGAATTGCAGGACAGCCATAGCTGCAGACAGAGCCCCCAGAAGTCTTCTGTCCCTTCCACACAGCTGTAATGGAGGAAGAAAATAAGCTGAGGAATGTTGTTTGTGTTTACTCTTTTGTAGTCGAGCAAGAGACGTGATAATACCAGCAAAGCCACCTGTCAGCTTTTTCTCCTCGAGGTCTCCGATCCTTGACCTCTTCCAGGGGCAGCTGGACTATGCGGAGCATGTTCGCCGGGATTCTGAGGTGGTGCTGCTGTTCTTCTATGCCCCATGGTGTGGCCAGTCCATCGCTGCCAGGGCAGAAATTGAGCAGGTAGCCAGCCGGCTTTCAGACCAGGTAATTCACACCTTCTGTCCAAGCAGCAAGTGACTATCAAATCTGTGTATCAGAGAGGGTGGCCCCTCAGAGAAATGTGCCAGACTGGCAGTGACGCTCAGGTGAACTCCAGGAGACCTTGTCAGGCACAAAGCCTGTGGAGCATCAGGAAGGGTCCTGTCATGATGGCCAGAGTGGCAAGAATGGGAACCAGTTCTTTGTGCTCCCCACAGTACCAGGCTGTCTGAAGACAGTAGAGACCAAGAATCCTAGCCCTCTCACGTTATTTCATATTCTAAGTGGTCTACAGACCACAGTGAAAGTGTGGAGGCCAGAGGATAGCTTGCAGGGGTCAGTTCTCTATTTTACTTTGCAGCCAGCTACTTAAATATTTATACAGGAAAAACTTATGTATAAAAAGACTAACAGCTGCTATATGTGGTGGCACATACCTGTAGTCCCAGCACTTGGGAAGGGGAGGCAGGACAACCTGGTCTACAGAGTGAGTTCTAGGACAGCAAGGGCTACAGAGAGACTGTCTTCGAAAAGACTAAAGGTGCTTTTCATTCACCAAGCCTGATGACCTGAGTTTAACTCTGTGGAGTCAATTCTTCTGCCTTTCTGTGGTTTCCAGGGATGAAATACAAGTCACCAAGTTTTGTGGCAAGTGCCTTCACCTGCTGATCCATACTACTGGCCCCTTTGTCGATTAAAAAAAAAAGTGTGTGTGTGTGTGTTGTACATACATATACATATATACATGTATATGTGCACACACATGCACATATATCCACATACATAGATATATAAAATTTTATGTATATGAGTGTTTTTCTGCATGTATGTATATGCACCACATCTATGCCTGGTGCTTTTAGAGGTCAGAAGATGGTATTGTATCTTCTGTAACTAGAGTTACAGATGGTGGATGTGAACCACCAGGTGGGTGCTGGGAACTGAACCCCATCTTCCGGAAGGGTAGCAAGTCCTCCTAAATGCTGAGCCAGTTGCCAGCCACAGTTAATTTTTGAGAGAGTGTTTTATGTGGTGAAGGCTACTCTTGAATTCCTGATAATTCTGCCTCAATTTCTTAAGCGCTAGGATTAGAGGTTTGTATACTATACACAAGCCTGAAAATGACTATTTTATGATGCCTCTTTTCTGCCCATGAGGCAACTCATATTTGATAAAACTTACCTGTGTATATAATGTCAATGTATCTAGCATGCCAATTGTAGCAGAGGTAGTAGGAAAATGGAAAAGTGACATGTAAGTAAGTTTTACGTATTTTAGTTTGAATAGATAGGCAAAGCCTTATGCTTTATGTGGAGCCACTGTGATGGAGCAGTTACAGATGTAGACTTGAGGTGAGAAGTGATGAGCTGGGGGCTCAGGTCCTACATTGACTTGATGACTGACTATCCACAGCTGGAAGCAGCTCCTGAAATTCTGAACTAGATAGATATCTGCCTCAGTTTATATAGTAGTCTTTATTCCTGAGAAATTCCATAAACATACTAGCCATACCTCAAAAGAGTTCACATGTAAGACAGGCTTAGACTCTGAGTTTGGAACGTGATGAACCAGACATTCCAGCACCAGTGCTAGGCAGGCATTTGAAACTTATGTGAGATAACGGGCTGACTCTGGCTTGTGCAGAGCATTTCTGAGCCTTGCAGGACATCTCTCAGGACCTAATCATTGTAGTAACCAAAAAGCACTCCATAGATTCTGGAGGCCTTACTGTTGGAGAAGCATGATTTGAGCTAACTTGAGTGGGTGAGCTCTTGAGCTGCAGAATTCATTTGGAATTCTCCGTTGTTTTTTCTTAGAAACAGCACAAATGGTGCCTGGATGTCCTGTCCAGTTCCACAGAGCCTTTTTAAAACTATTTTATACCTTAAAGTATACCATGTATATTCCTCATATGTTCATATTTCCAGAGTGGACTCCCAGCACTTGGAGGTAGTCATAGGAGCTTTGGGAGTTCAGTGCTGTCCTCTTCTACACTGAGTTTGAGGCCAGCCCAAGCTTATGAGACTCTTTCAAAAGAAAATAATAATAAAAAGACTCTGTATGTTGGTGTGTGTATGTATATATAGATTATGTTTGCAGTATGTGTACACACACACATCTGACAAGATGGCTTGGTGAGTAAAGACACTTGGTTCCAAGCCTGATCTTAAAATTGAAGTCACATCATATCAGCCTTTCAGGGAGAAAACAAATTCTAAGGAGCCTTGGGCAAGCATGTAGTCTATAAGCATGAAAGAAAGTATCACGTTCCTAGTCACTCACCAGTTCTCTGAATTGGAGAACTAACTGGGGAAATTCATTGTGTTTCATGTTAAAGTAGTGTTGTTGGTGGCTGGTTTAAGTAATGCGTCCTGAATAATGTGCCGTGTGCCGTGTGCCGTGTGCCATGTGCCATGCTTATCTTTAAACAGTCCTCCAAGCTTTTTAGCCTTGGCTTTCTTAAGCTGGGCCTCTGGCTTGCAGGGGCTTAGCACTCTGTTAAGGTCCCACAATGACCAGGCCTGTTCTTTTCAGTTCCTTCTAAACTGAGCACAGTAGGGGAAACAGGGAGAAATCATTTGAGCCATATTGCTTAGTCAGAACAGCAAGATGGTAGACTGTGCCCTATTTTTAAGTAAAGAGACATCAACCATAGGTGATGATTGTTCCTTTTTCTCCCTCAGAAATGGACTAATGGGTCAGAGAGATGAGTCAGTGGTTAAGGGAGCTAGCTGTTCTTTTAGAGGATCTGAGTTTGGTCCCCAGGAGCTCCTCCATTTCGTTCATTTGTTTGTTCATTTGTTTGTTCCTGTGTGTGTGTGTGTGTGTGTGTGTGTGTGTGTGTACACATTTATTTGTATTTTACACAGATATAAAAATACATAAAAACTAAAAACAAACAAACAAAAAAAGATAAAAAGGAAGAAGTGGATCCTAAAAACTCTGCAGAGTCCTCACTGAATTTGGGAACTTCTGCTGTACATGTAGTCAGAAAAAGTTTTGCTTGGTGACTTCATTTGCTTTCTTCATAACTTCTTGAAAAAAATGTATTTTTAAGCTGGGTGAAGTGGCACATGTCTTTAATCCTAGCACTAGGGAGGCAGAGGCCAGCCTGGTCTATAGAGCAAGTTTCAGAACAGCCAGAGCTGTTACACAGAGAAACCCTGTGTCAGAAAACAAAAGTATTTTTATCTTATGTGTACACACATTTTTTTCCTACACTGCATGAGTGTCCTGTGCTCATAGAAGCCATAGGGCATTGGATCCCCAGAAGTGGTTGCTGATGTTTTTCTCTAAACACTTCCACATCTGCTTGTAAATGTACATTTAACCCCATTATCACTGTTTAGTACTACCTTCTAAAACATAACCTAGTCATTGGACTGGAGAGGTTTCTCACTGGGTCAACACACTTGCCACCAAGACTAAGGACCTGAGTTTAATCCCCAGAACCCACACACTGGAGGGACAGGTTCTCTTCTGACTCCTGTGACCTCTCAACTGGCGTGCTGTAGTGTGTGTGTGTGTGTGTGTGGGGTTTGCTTTGCAAATTATCCAGGCAACCAGGGCTACATAAAATAAAATAAAATAAAATAAAATAAAATAAAATAAATAAAATAAAATAAAATAAAATAAAATAAAATAAAATAAATAAAATAAATAAAATAAATAAAATAAATAAAATAAAATAAATAAAATAAATAAAATAAATAAAATAAATAAAATAAATAAAATAAATAAAATAAATAAAATAAATAAAATAAAATAAAATAAAATAAAATAAAATAAAAATCAAATCCCTTCAAAGTATTTCTTATTCATTTTAACATTTAAAACAAGTAGTTTTCCTGTTGTGATAGACTGAGAGTCCTACCTGAACTACAGAGAAGGGTTTTTCTTTGACATGTATGTTTTATTTTAAGACCATCTCACTGTGTAGCCTTGGGTGGTTTGGAACCTGCTATGTAGACCTGGCTTCAGACTCTGTGATGTGCCTCCCTTTGCCTTACAAATACTAAGATTAAAAGCACACCTGGCTACTTTTCATTAAAATAAAAAAGGGTTTATGTTACTTTTTGTGTGTGTGCGTGTTTTGCCTGCATGCCTATCTGTGTACCATGTGCCTGATGTTCTAGGAGAGCACTGGAATTGTAGACAGTTGCGAGCTACCGTGTGGGTGCTGGGAATCAAATTCATGTCCTGGAAGAGTACCCTTCTGAATCATCTCTCAGCTCCTGTTTTTCACTTTTTGAAGTAAGACCTCATTCTATAGATCAGGCTTATGTAACTCATGCCGGTTCACCTGAGTCAGCTCCTTCACCCTCACTCCCAGGCCCCAGAGTTGGGTTTGTAACTGTGAGCTACTACTTAGGTCTATCTTTCATTTGAGTGGTAGATGTTACCTCAGAAAGCTTGAAGCAGGCAGACTTGGTGGTGCATGTCTTTAATCCCAGCACTTGGGAGGCAGAGGTGGGTGGATCTGTGAGTTCGAGGCCAGCCTGGTCTGCAGAGCGAGTTCCAGGATGGCTAGGACTGTTACACAGAGAAACCCTGTCTCAAAAAACAAGACCAAAAGCCTGAGACAGGGCTGGTTTTGTTTAATACTTTCTGTTCTATCCAGGGAGCTAGTTCTGTTTCTACAACTGTGAGTCTTGGTAACTGTTGAGTTACTATTCATAGTCACATGAAACCTTCTTTGCCTCTGCAGGTGCTGTTTGTGGCAATTAACTGCTGGTGGAACCAGGGCAAATGCAGAAAACAGAAGCATTTCTTTTACTTTCCTGTAATACACCTGTACCATCGGAGGTGAGGACCAGTCCCACTTACCCTCATCAGTTTATCCGCGAAGCTTTGTTTTTAGTTTTGTTTTGTTTTTCTTAGACAAAATTATTAGATAGTCAGTGTAGAAAATTGAGAAAATACAGGTAGGCAAAAATAAATTTTTAAAAAATGTGAAGGAATTTGATGATTGTGTCAGCCATTGTCCTTTTCTTAGACTGTATGTTGTAAACCAGAGATGGGATTAGAGAGTAATGTTATTTCCTGAGTTGTTCTTTCTCACTTCTGTGAGAATCAGTGGATGTTTACATCACCATTGTTTTTAAAAGTACAAATTACTCCATCTGTACATTCTAGCTACTCAAAAGTGTTAGGGGATGCAGAGGTACACCCTGTCCCTTATCCTTTTAACCTGGTAGTATAGCATGCTGAAGATAATAGCTTTTGCTAGGTGCCACATGCCTATAATCTAAACTACTTGGGAGTCTGAGGCAGGAAAATTATTTGAGGCCAGCCTAGACAACTTAGGCTCTTATCTCAATCAGCCATTCAAAAAGCTGAGAATATTAATTTAGTAGTAAAGTAATTTCCTAACATGGGTGAGATCCTGGGTTCAATCCCTAGTATTGCAAATAAGGGGGAGGGAATATCATACCAATTCTTTCAGTTAGGAAGAAAATTACTAGTGGTCCATAATTTTATGTCCTGGAACTCTCCCTGAAGACCATGCTGGTCTTGAACTCATATAGAGATCAGTCTGCCTCTGCCTCCCAAGCACTGGAATTAAAGCCATGCACCACCACCACTGGCTTGTCTATATTTGTTGTCTAAGTGACAGAAGGTAGAAACCCTAAAGTTTCATAATTTTTTTGGTCTCCAGTTGTATTCATTTTTTCAAAAATGACAAGCTATCTATGATTTTATTTTAAACTATCTTCTTGTTGGTTTTTTTTTTTTTTTAAATCTTTATTGTGTGTCTGTGTGTTGGTATGAACACATGTAAGTGTAGGTGCCTACCTGGAACAGAATAGGGTGTCAGAACCCCCAGATCTGGAGTTCTAGACAGTTAAAAGCTGCCAGACATGGATGCTGGAAACCAAATTCTGGTCCTTTGCAAAAGCATTTACATCTTAGCTGCAGAACCATCTCTTTAGGCCTAAGATTTATTTTATTGTTTATTTACTTATTTATTATTTCTTATTCTTTGTGTGTGTGCTTGAGTCTATGTATATGTGCTATGTGCATACAAGAACTCAAGGAAGTCAAAAGGGAAGCATCAGATCTCCTGGAACTACAGGGGATTCTGGGCCACCGTGTTGGTGTTGGGAATAAAATTCAGGTCCTCTGGAAAAGTAAGGAGTGTTTGTAACCATTGATCCATCTCTCCAGCCCAGCCCATTTATTTATTCATCATTTATTTATTTGTGGCTTGGTGACAGGATCTCCCTATGCAGCTGGCTTGGAACTCACCATGTAGGCCAGGGTTGCCTGCCACTGCCTCCCTAGTTCTGGGGTCAAAGGTATGCACCACCATACCTTGCTTTGTTGGATAAGGGGTCCTCCTAATCACTGTAAAACCCAGGCTGACCTAGAATTTAGTGACCCTGCTTCAACCTCTTACAAGCCCTGGAAAGATAGGCATGTGTCTCCACATTTGACTTTCATCTGTTTGCTTTTACCGAATATATGTTAATGTTTGGTTTTGCAGACATGCTAAGACCCTAATATGGATATTAAGTGATGTTTGAAAAATCTGATTTTGGGCTGTTTTTAATTTTTTAGAGACAGGGTCCCCCTAGCTGTCCCGGACCTCACTGTATAGGCCATGCTGGTCTTGAATTTGAAGATAGGTCTACATCTACCTTGAGTGCTGGGATTAAAGGTGTGCACCACCACATGGCATTATTTATTTTGGATTTTAAGACAGTTTCAGTCTGTATCCCAGCTAGCCTTGAACTGATAATCTTCCAGCCTTAGCCTCCTATGGCAGAAGATGAAAATTAGGTTTCATAAAGTCTGAAAAGCTAAATGGGTAAAAACGGGACCAGTGAGAGCTTTCTTTTTAGGGTCCCTCTCCCTCCTCATGTACCTCCTGGTTTCAGTAGATCTCATATCAATTATCGGCAGCTGTTAGCGATAGGGTCTCTATTCCATTCCATTCCTTCCTAGTCCACTGCTCTAGCAGAAACTGTTGTCGCACAGGTTTTGTTGGAATAATTGATGTTATTTAGGCAAGACTACCTTTCCCATCCTCATATTTTCCACTGTATCTGAAGTGTTTGTGATTTTCATGTTCACTGGAGGAATAAGCTAGCTTCTCTTTGTGGTTCTTTAGATTGCTTTTGGATCTCCTTGCTCTGCTTCCTATCCAGTAGCTTCTACCTTTGCTTTGAAAGCTTAAGTGCAGGATTCTTAAATATAAGGTCACTCCCAGTGTCCATCTCAGGCCTCATTCTTTCTTTGTAGAGGTCAACAGAATTTGTTGTGCTGAAGGGGATGGTACACTTACTCTACTTACATCCCTGTGTTACTCACTGGCTTTGGAAAAAAGGACACAGATAGCCAGTGGTGGTTAAGACTTGCAGGCTGCTGGAGGTGGAATTAACTTTCTGTGACTTTAAGGTGGGCATTCCATGAATTGGGATGGTCATTTTGAGATGATGCATGGGAAAGTACATCAGCTGTGTCTTTGGCTTCTGTAGACTTTAGAATCAAATAGTCCAAGCCAGGTGTTGTGCTGCATGCCTTTAAACTGGATTGCTGTGAGTGAGTCTGAAGCTAGCCTGAGCTACTACTCTGTGAGATTATATTTTAAAAGGTGGGTAACTACCCCAGTACCTGATTTTCTGTAGAGGAGCTTTGAATGTCCACCCTTCATTTTATCTACTTTGCCTTTCTGTTCACTTTACCACATAGTGTCCAGTGTACAGCTGTGCTGAGCTACAGGACCTCTCCAAAGATATCCTTTTGTGTTCTGAGAGTGTAGAGGCCTGAGTTTTACACATAGCATTTGCACAGGATTGGCCCGTCAGCTGCATGCTTCTGAGCACTGCTGGTAATCACAAGCTTTTCCTGCTTACACGTGTCCTGCTGGATCTACTGATGGCTGTACTTTCTACACTTCTGAATCCTGCATCTTGAGATCTCGTTTGCTTTTACAGTTTACTAGGACACTAGGAAAACTCAACAAAGCCTCGAATAAGATGATCGCTACATGGATTGGCCTTTTCTTCCCTTTGGTTTTATGAGACAGTGTTTCTCTGTGTAACAGTCCCTGGCTGACCTGGAACTCACAGGTCTCTGCCTGCCTCTTGGACGGAAAAAACATGTTAGATGCTTCTTGGTTTTTTTTTTTTCTCATTCATTCATTTATAGTATGTTTGCTTGAGGCAGATTTTAATGTAGCTCAGGCTGGCCTCAAGTTTGATACAAATATATAGATATGTCTGAGGATCATCTTTCTCTCCTTCACTTCCTGAGTCCTAGAATTAGAGGTGTGCACTACCATACCTAGTAGAATTTGTTGATAATTAATAGCGATAGTGATAATTTTCTATTTAGCCCTGGCTCACCTGGAACTCACTATGTAGACCAAGTTGGTCTCAAACTGTCTACCTGTTTATGCCTCCCAAGTGCTGGGATTAAAAGTGTGTGCACTGTGCCTTGGGTTGGTGGAATTCTTACTCCTGTTTCCCAGCTGTGTTTACTTTTTCACATTGCTATTTCTTTGGCATCATATTCTGTAGTGTGCACTGAAAAATCGTGTTTATCATGTGTTTGAATTTTTATTGTGAGTACAGCATATATGTAATTCTTTCCTGAGCTCTGTGTATTGCTGCTGTGAATAGTTAACTTAATATCAATCTCTGTAGAGGAAAGAATGGTTGCAGAATTTCTGAATTTCACGTGTCCCTGACCCTTACTGTTCAGTAACACTTGTGTACATTGTGGGTCATTGAGAGACTTGTGATGAGTTTGGGAAGATACTGAGGCAGCTAGGTGAAAATTGATCATCTCACAAGGACACCTGAATGGTTTCACTGTTTCAGAGCAGTATGCACACCAAAGCATAGCCGTAAGGAGCACCTCCTGACTTTACCCTTGCCATTTTGTTCTGTTGTAAGGAGTTTTTAAACAGGTGTCAGGTCCTTTTAGTGATCCTTTGTATATGTGCCTTTGGAAATACTAACAACACTTTTTAGTAGGTAAAGGATCAAGTGCCCAGTGTTTTCTTATTTCAGAGTTTATTGAAAAGGAAATCTACCTACATGTGTTGACTGTTATAGCAAAGATCCTGGAATTTTTTATCATGTGGTTGGTTTCCAAGGCCACCTTTTTCTTATTTTGGTAGAAACTACATTTTTCTTTTGGAGAATAGAATGCTTTTAATTTGTGGCTGGATTAAGATTGATCTCATAGAAGTGCTTTATCTTCTCCAGCTAAAATGCTGGTTCTCTGTTCACCTTCCAAGCAAAGCAGGCTGCTTTCTGAACCAGTTGTTAAAGCAAAGATGTTTTCAGTATGTGGTGTTAATAGTTTTTGTTACACATTGCAGGTTCAATGTATGGTGTATTGTATTGTATTGTATTGTATTGTATTGTATTGTATTTATTTATTTATTTATTTTCTTGTTACTAGTTTTGGACCAATCGAATACAAAGGCCCCATGAGTGCTGTTTACATTGAGAAGTTTGTTCGCCGGGTGATGAAACCACTTCTCTACATCCCATCTCAATCAGAATTGCTAGATTTTCTCTCAAACTATGAGGTATTTATTTTTCTTATCTCCTCTGTTTTCAAGATCTTTTACTGGGTTGAACCAGATAGTTTATATTAAGTGGTTTTTAGTTTTTATTTTATTTTGGTGTATATTATTTGTACAGAATAGTGGGCTTTATTATTACATTTCATACTTTAAAAAAAGCCCCCTGCATTTCAGCAGCTAAAAAGATCACATAGGTGTCTTAGGGATTAAGAGTATGCAGAACTGTTCTTGGAGAGGACCCAGGTTTAATTCCCTACACTCTCATCAGGTGGCTCCAGACGGCTTGTAATTCCAGTTCCAGGAGATCCCATGCTTCTGGGTTTTTCAGACCACTGCATACACATGACATACCCTCTCCTCCCCCATTTAAAAAATAATAAAATAACCTTATAGAGAAGTTCCAGTTAAATGCTCCTTGAATTGCTAGTTAAGGGTGGCTGTTAGGTGAGCTTTAAAAGACTAATATTTGCAAAATCTTATCTGTGTTTTGTTTGGGAATTTTCAATAGATGTTGGCCTTGTCTCATAGTTAACTTGAATATAGAATTAGATCATAGTTTCTATGCAGCTACTCGTTTCTAAGAATATTCTTTGACCCTATAGTACTGTACAGTGAGGTAGTTGGATTTTTTTATGGCTTGTAGTTTAGCCTCTTAAAAACAACAACAACAACAAACTGCAACTATTGCTGTTGGGCAGTGGTGCATGCCTTTCATTCCAGCACTTAAGAAGCAGAGGCAGGTGGATCTCTGAGCTCAGGCCAGCCTGGTCTACAAAGTGAGTTCCAGGATAGCTAGGGTTGCACAGAGAAACCCTGTTTCCAACCCATCCCCGTATGCAAACACACACACACACACACACACACACACACACACACACACGCACGCACGCACGCACGCACGCACGCACGCACGCACGCACGCACGCACGCACGCGCACGCACGCATAGAGAGACTGAGACTCATTAGGGTTGCTGTCAAGACTTTAAATGTCATACTAATAATGCTGAAATTCCTTATTTACGTGAGAATAATTGTTTTTATAATTAAGATGATAAGAAGGGGTCTGCAAAGACTGACTCACACCATCCTTCAGTTTTCCCCTGTTGGGATGTTTATAGAGTACTTTGCCCAATTTGTTATTTAGATTTTCACTCATGATCCTTTAAAGAGAAATAAGGGAGGAGCTACAGAGTAACAACACAGAGCATAACATGGCAAACACTGATCATCTCTGTACCTGATAATAGAGACTGAGGAAGGTGGTTTTGTGAGACTCCTACCTAAAGGAAGGTTTTCTTTGTTTGGTATTTGTTGTTCTTTATTTTGAGGCAGAGTTTGACTCTAGCCCAGGCTAGCTTCAGAATTTTTGTGTAACAAAAGATGACTTTGGATTTACTACCTTCCTGGCTCTACCTTCCTAGTTCTGGGCTTACATGCATGCACCAACACACCTACTTACTATATGTTGGGCTGGACATTGACCCAAGGCTTCCTGGACCCTAGGCAAACACTCTGCTAACTAAATTACACGTGTCTTCAGCTCTCTGCTGCATTAGCTTTTTTCCCTTTTAAAATACATTATGAGCCAGGCGTGGTGACAATGGTGACAATTTTTTTTTTTCTAAACAATGAAGGTTACATCCAGAAATCTTGTCTCGAAAATAATCAAAATCCCAAAATAAAAACAAACAAACAAAAACCCAGCAACCAAAGGACCCGGAAGCATTTAATTGGAGCTGGCTTACAGTTTCAGAGGGTTAGTCTATTATCATCATGGTGGGACACAGTGACAGGCAGGCAGACATGGTGCTGTAGAAAGAGCCACAGGTAACAGGAAAGGTGAGCCACTGGGGCTTGAACCTTGGAAAGCTCAAAGCCCATTCCCAGTGATAGCCTCCTATTGCCGCTCCCTGTGGGCCTGTGGGAGCCATTATTCAAACCACCACACGGAGCTGCCAGTGTTCAGTGTTTATCCTGCAGAATGGAGAGTGGCCCAAGTGACAGTCACAAGAACAAGGATGTCAGGATCTAGGATTTCTTTTCCTAGATGAACACTAGCACAGTTCTACAGAGGAGTGTGAGAGCTTTAGCCATATCCTTGCCAGCATGTGCAGCTGTGCTTCCTGCAGTTACTCCCAGACGGCTCTTCCTGCCTGCTTATTCACAGACAGGAAGAAGTAGTTCATTACTATGGACAACACAGTCGAGTAGAATGTAGGCCATAGTTATTTTGGTGGCCTTGAATTGCAGAAAAGCCTGAATGCCCAGCTCATCATACCTGAATGCCGAGTGAGATGCTGAATTCCTGTCAGTGTCAGTTCAGAGTTTCTGACTGTGACTAGAGTAGCTTTCCAATGTCTAACATCAAGACAGGAAGGGTCCAGGCACCAGTGGGGCTGGAGACATGGCAGAGGTTAGAAGCACTGGCTGCTCTTGAGGAGCAGGGTTCCATTCTCAGCATCCATGTGGTAGTTCATAACCCATCTGTACCGTACCAGTTCCAGAGGATCTGACTGACTCATGCACCAGGCGTGTATGTGGTTCATATACATACATCTAGGCACTTAACACACATACATCTAAAAAAGAAGGGGGAGGGGAACGAACTTTAAATAAAGCACATCAAGGTAATTGTTGATAAGGACACTAGAGGGCGTGTTCGACCCGCCAAAACCTACACTGTTCTGCAAATGGCGTCTGCTTCCTCAACAGAGCTATCAAGGATTTGCTGGCCATTTGTAAGTAGCTGGTTTCTGCCTCCTTGCTAAAAGAGCTACTAACAGTATGTACATTGTGGAATGGAGTTATATCACACAGAGTAGGTCAAAGGATAACCTGCCACTCATTGTGTCTTGTTTTGCTAAATTATAGAGTTGTTAAAGGAGCTTTGTCAAATGCATATTGTTTAGTCTGTGCCAGGCACTCTGAGATGAAAGTATAGTTATGAACAAAGGACAGACTGTTTCATGAAGTGACAGAAAATGGGGGTATGCTAAGTAAGCCTTAGAGGACAAATGGATAAGAGGCATTAGGCTGCCTAGTCTTTCTGATATATGTGTGAAACTTTAGAATGTAACCTTATTTAACAATAGGGTCTTTGGAGTTGGGCGTGGTATGTACCTTTAATACCAGCACTTGGGAGATAGAGATAGATGACTGTTTATGAGTTATAGGCTAGCCTGGTCTATATAGCATTTCCAGGGCAACCAACGCTAATGGAGAGACCCTACACCCCCAACCCCCAAAAGGCAAAGGTCTTTGCATTCATAATTTATCAAGGGTCTTATGATTAAAATATCAAGAATTTAGAATGAAACCCTATTCTTATCCTTGACCGGTGTGTTGACAGAGCACCAGCTGGTGTGGAGAGGGACTGAAGGCTGTGGCCATGGCAGCATTGCCGGCTCAAAGCAGGCCAGGCCTGGAGCCGTCTGAAGCTGGAAGAAGCAGGAAAGACATCAACCCCCCTCCTCCCCACACAATGGTTGTGTGGTTCTGCGGTTGTTGTGGTTCTGCGGCACCTGTTTGTGGTAATTTGTCAGGATAACCCTAGGGAATGAGGCGGTTTCAGATTATAAGTGCTGTGATGTGAGAGAAGAGAAAAGTGATCAGGGAAGAGGGGAGGATGTAACTAATTTGGAAGGCAAGAACTCCTCACTAGGCCTAAACAAGATGAAGCCTCTGTGATCAGAGCAAGACTGGACCCCAGGACAGAGCCCCCAAGGAGGACGGGGATTGTGTAGGCCAAGGAAAGAGGACTGTGGGAGGAGATGGGACTTCAGGGCTGTTCTGCATGGTGTTCCCAGAAGACACTGTCAGTTGGTGGAGTAAGAAACAGGTATTGGCTTGTTCATTGGGGGCTGGCTAAGATCTGGGAACAGGGACATCACCAGAACCTAAGCCCACTGCCTGCTGCCAGGTACCAGGTTGACCCCAGTCCTCAGTTCTTTTCCAGCAGGTCCTGTGTGAGGGCATTTAGTATAAGCTTAGAGTTTTCTGCTTCGGGAGATGTGTTTGCAGCTGAGCACACAGAAGCTTACATCTAGTGAAATCTGTATGGAGATGTGTTTGCAGCTGAGCACACAGAAGCTTACATCTAGTAAAATCTGTATGGAGATGTATTTGTTCCTCGCACATGTTTTCTCAGGTTTGAGCAAGACATGTGGAAGGAACTGAAATATGTGTAATTAATTTAATTTGTTCCTTGTTAATGGCATGGCTTCTGTTGGAGAGACATTGGAATTTGGGGGGAAATCTTTGCAGATTTTGCTTTACTTACAGCACAACCAGAGTTACTTTCAAACTTAGATAATCTGCAAAAGTAAACAGATCACCATCATTCCACCTTACCACCCTCTGTGTTATTTTGAAGGATTAATTAGGATCAGGTTATGTTATCAAACACCCTGTGCCATTCTTGGAACAGGCAGTATAGAACTGTTTGTAGTTAAGGAGACAGGTGGGGCATAGCCCAATCCTTGAGAAACAGGTTTAATCATAAACAGGAAGGAACCTAGTTTGTCTTGGGCATATGGGAGATGGGTGCCCTTGGAGGCCAGAAGAAGGTGTTGGAGCCCCTGGAGCCCACAGGAAGTTGTAAAGTACCCAGCAGAGTTGCTGGAAACGGAACTCAGGTCCTGCAAGAGCAGTATATACTCTCAACTGCTGGGTGGTCTTTCTAGTTCTACCTGTTGTTTTAAATAGGTAACATTTATAGTTTCACAACGTTTTTCTCTAACATATGTTTGTTGACTCTTTGGGAGTTTCACACAGTGCACTCCATCACATTTCCCAGCCCTCTCAGGTCCTTATGACCTCTCCCAAGAAAAAGAATGGAAAACAACAACAAAAAAGTCCAATTTTGTTGCCTGTATACTCACTGGAACATGGTCAAACTGCCCATGGCCAACCCCTTAAAGAAAACTGAGTCTGTCTCCACCCCACCTCACCCCCCAAACTATTAACTGTGAAGAGCACACTTCAGGATCCCTCTCTCTGCATGTACACATCCAGGCCAGAAGAGGGCACCAGATCTTATTCTAGATGGTTGTTAGTCACCGTGCGCTTGCTGGGAATTGAACTCAGGACCTCTGGAAGAGCAGCCAGTGCTTTAAAACCCCCCAGCCACCTCTCCAGCCCCCATCATAGTTTTTAAGAGTTCTCTTCAATGGCTTTCTATCTAAATTCTTCCTTTTTTTCTTTCTTTTTCTGTGGATGAGGGAGGAAAGGTGGTCACAGATACCTTCTATGTCTCTCATTCTCAAATGTGAGTCTTTGGACATCAGTACCACTGCAGAAGAGGCTTCCTTGCCTTTTACAGTTAGTGGCAACACGGATCATAGACTTCCACATAGTTTCTGGCCACAACATAGACCTCAGACCTCAGCATGGTCTCCAGTGTCAGTACAGACCACAAAATCAACATGACCCTCAGTGGTAGCACAGGCCAGGGGCATTAGCATCATCACAGTCTTGGGCAGTGTCATGGACTATAGACATCACCATGATCCTCAGGTGGCAGCTCAGAACATGGACATCCACATGGTCTTAGGTTGGTAACCCAGGAGATGGACACCAGCACTGCTCTAGACTGAATCAGGACCATGAACACATTATGGCACCGAGCAGCAGCACAGACCATTTAACATGGCCTGCAGCAGCAGCATGGGCCTCGGACACCAACATGGCCTCTGGTGGCAATGTAGACCATTGGCATCATCATAGCCTGGGTGGCAGAAGGGACACCAGCACATTCCCTGGCTGTAGCATAGATCACAGATATTAAGATGGCCTCAGGGAGCAGCATGGAGTCTGGAGGTCTTTCGAGGAGGCCTAATCCAGAAAAGGAACCATTCTTCATCTTGGACATCTTGACAGACTCAGTGCCAGGTGAACATGCAAATGTGCAGCATGTTAGAGGGCAGAGCCTTCATGAGCATTGTCCTTGGCAATGACATGTTCCCTCATCCACCTCAGCCTTCTTATACCTGTCCACTATCAAGTCTCTAGCTCCATCCCTCACAACTGTACACACGCTACCCCATTCCTCCTTTGTTTCCACCTCTCCAGCACATATTTGGTTATTAGAGTGCCATTGTAAACTGCAATGTGTCACAGTATAGATTTTTTTATTTTTTATTTTTGCCCAGATTTATATACAAAATACTCTTTGCAACAAATTATTGGTCTGGTTCAAGGTTTCTAATGCACCATAAATACTGGACCATATGAGGTGCCTCTTGGATGTCCCACTGTTGCTCAGAGTCAGGGTGATCTTGCTGCTGGACAGGGCATCAGGGGGCAGGATCCTTGTAAGCTACAGGTGGCTGCACATTTCTCCACCCTGGGTTGTGCTTGCAGCCTTCTGGGAGTGCTGCTGCCCTAAGTTCCCCTCCCTCCAGGGAGTCGTGTGGACTGCTGCTCCTCCAAAGCAGTTGATGGTCTGACGGCCAAGGCCCTACATGGCTGCTGTGGGTCGTCAGCTGTGGCCTGTTGCAGGATACCAGGAGTATGGTAGCAAAGCTTATGGAAGTGCACCGTAGGCTGGCCTATTTGAGGAGTCTGGAAGGAGCAGAACAATTTGCATTGTTTGCTTTGTACTGGGACTGGAGCTACATGGGAGTGTGTGCTTACACATGTAAGAGGCCCTGGGTTCCACCCCAGTGGTGAAAATTACATCTCATTTTTTCCCCTCAGAATGAAGACCAGTTGAGTTAATTGAATCTAAAGAATTAGCCATATAGTTTAGATTGAAAAGAAGAGTCTTGCAGTCTAGACCAGAAATGTCTTTTGTGCAGTGTACTGGTTTTGATGGGAGAGGGCTTTCGTTGTCTGAAACAGCTTGGGTTTCATGCAGCCCAGGCTTACTCATGTATAACAATTTTGAACACTCGATCCTCCCCCATTTTACCTGCCAAGTGCTGGGTTTACAGATACCACTATGCTGATTCTCTTCTTTGTTTTTTAAATGTATTTTTATTTATTATATTTTTGCAACAGGTCTATACAGGTGTAACCCTATAGAACAGGCTAGTTTACTGTCTCTGCCTTCTGAAGACTGAAATTATGGGTTTGAGCCACCATGACTGGTTAACACTGGTTTTAAATGTTATCAACATATGAAATTTCTATCTTAAGTTTTTGAATCCAGTTTTGTCCCAAGAATCTGCTACGAGGAGCATGAGGCCGAGTGTGTTAGAGCTAGAAAGGGGCTCAACTACATGAAACTAGCACCTTATGCTGTAAGGCTGTCTCCTCACTGTTGCTGTGTGAAGAATTGGCCCTGGTGCCAGTGTGGAACCATTGCTCACATGAAGGTCATCTCAAGGCTGTATACTTAGTTCCTCAAGCTTTAGATTAACTTGAACTCTTCTGCTCTAGCCCCCCCCCCCCATTCTTTCCTCAGGGACCTCACAGCTGCTGGGCCTTTTAAATAGATGTGATTGTCCATGGGTGCCATGGGACCTTCAAAGAGAACAAACGAAGCAGATGTATTGTGAGGGTCAGTTAATTTAATTTTAGTTTGTCATATTGAAGGGCTGTTCTGTGCTAAGTTTAGAGTAGATTAAGCAGGAGGCATTGAGTTTGAGGATGGTGGGAAAGAGGGCCAGAGCTTGTGTCTCTGTGGCTAACCTGACCAGAAAGGGGCCTTCCTACTTGGTGGTATTGGGTGTGAGGAAAAAGGAGAGACCTGGCCTGGTATGGGGGAGGCAGCCAGCTATAACCTGATGTCTACCGAAGCGGGAGGGAGAAAATGAAAGAGAAACCCCAAAGGGTACAGGAATGTTACCCAGAGTGATTGAACCATAAGGAATGGCTCTGTGCTGCCAGCCGAAATGGAGAGGTTCACTGCAGCCCACAGCCTTTCTCAGGTGGTCTGGTTTAGGAGATGGAGTGCAGCAATCGGTTCACCATCCGTGCCTGGTGTCTGCTTTCATATATTAAGATGACAGCGATTACACTATTAATGATAAGGCTGGCAGTGCCTCTGTCAACCAACTGTGCTCTTGTCCCCGCAGCCTGGAGTCCTCGGCTATTTTGAGTTCAGTGGCTCACCCCAGCCCCCTGGCTACTTGACATTCTTCACATCAGCGCTGCATTCTTTAAAGAAAGGTAAACTGATGTGCTAAGGCAGTGGCTTTAGCACAGAGGTACTATTTTCATGTGTTTGGCATATAGTATCTTTGTAATTACATTATTTAATTTTCTAGGTTCCTTTTTTCAATGTATTTTTAATAAATAACTATTTTGTTTAATTTCTGTTAACAAAGCACTGTACTATTCCAAATATATTCTCTTGCTGGGCATGGTGGCGCATGCCTTTAATCCTAGCACTTGGGAGGCAGAGGCAGGTGGATCTCTGTGAGTTCCAGGTCAGTTTGGCCTACACAGTGGGACCCTGCATAAAAATTAATTAATAACATAATCAAATATATTCTTTATTATTTTTACCATATTATAAAAATGGTCTGAAAGTCTGATGACAAGACTCTTCTGTGCTTTAAAATTGATTTGTTTTGTTGTCTTTTGGTGTGAAGTTGATGGGTGTAGCCTGACTCAGTGCTTACCTAGTCTACTAGCTGGCTGTGCTGTGCCATAACTTAGCAGGACCCAAAAGTTGCAGGTGTGCCACAGTACATCCTGAGCCTGCTGAAGGTCTCACTCTGTGTGGATTCCGTATCCTCATCCTCTTTCCATATTGTCTTGTGTACTCTCAAGGTGGTGACTGCGTCTCTGTCATCTACACACTTGTCTCCAGTTCTTTTGTTACCATGCACCTGGACTAGACAGTGGACTCTTAGCTTTCCTTTCCAAATGTTATTCTGGTCTAGAAGGTGAAGGCTCCCAAGCATTCTACCCGCCAAACTCCTGTCCATCCTTCATGGTCCAGCTCAAATATTACCTTACAGTTCAGTGACTAATAAGCTCTTCCTCAGCCTAAACTGAATTCTTTGTTATTTCTTCCTACTTACCACATGCGTGGATGCATTTAGGAATGTAATTATAAAGCTTAATGCCTTTTATCTTTCCCTACTTGGGATTCTGGGGGTAGGGAGCATGTGCTTGTTCTCAGGGTCTGGCATGTATTTGCCAAGTGAGTGATACCATGTTATGTCGATAGATTGGTCCTCTTTTTTGTTGTTGTTTGGTTTTTGACAAAGGGTCTCACTATGTAGCTCTGGTATTTTGGAGCTAGGTATGTAGACTAGTTTGTCCTCAAACTCAGAGATCCTACTTGCCTCTGCCAGGATTAAAGGTGCGCAGCACCACCACTGTCCAGTTTAATCACCTGTCGTCTTGGGGTTTTATGCATAGAGAATTTATCATGTTTACATTCAGTGGGAGAAGAACAAACTTATGTGTCTCCTGTGTACTTGAAAGATGGAGCTTCACGGCCTCTAGTGAGTAAGGCTTAGTGAATTTTTCCTGCACTAGGCATTGCACCCACTGCCTTATGCTCTTTCACCTACTAACCCTCTCTTTTCATTTGGAGACAAGGTTGTCTAGGCTGGCTTTGAGCATACAGTTCTCCTGCCTGAGCCTGCCACAGAGCTAGTATTGCAGGGCTGTACTCCTAGGTCAGGCTCCAGGTTTGACCTTTCAAAACAAAATGCAGTTTAGATAAGTTTAAGAAGCATACACTCAGAGTTCTTGGAAGACTATAAATAAAGTTATATATGAAAGGAAACCCAGTGACCCCTAAAATGAAGGCAGCATTCCAATTCTTGAGCTGAAGGGGGATAGTCAGGATTATGGAAGGTTGTCTGGTTGCTTCTCTTTGCTGCCATACCATGTTAGTGAGATCTGGAGAAGCCTTTCCAGGTACAAGACAGCAGCCCCCTTCTTTCTCATAGCTAGAAGAGGACAAAACAGGTACATAACAAATAAATAATGGGGGTACTCAAGAGAGATAAGAGGCTAAAAATTACTCTCGTCAGTCATACTGGCTATTCAGGTGGCTGAGGCTGGATGATCACATGAAGCCAGCCCTGGAAAACAGCAGGACCCACTCCCAGTACAAAAGGACACAAAAACCTGGGAGAAAAGGATAGTTTGGTGGCAGAGCCTTCTCTCTAGTCCTATTCTCATCAAAAGCAAACAAAACAAAAATGCCAGAAGTGAATTCATAACTAAACGAGTGACTTGGTGATTTGAAAACTTTATGATTTATCTTTTCTGTTTCCCAAAATGCATTGATTCCAGCTCGTTCTTAAGATCCTGCTGCATATGCAAGTATGTAGGAGTTGAGATTCACGCTAATTAATCCTACTTACCCCACTTTCTGTGACTATATTCCCACTTAAGCTTAATGAACCTTTTTAAAAAAAGATTTATTATATATAATGTTCTGCCTGTATTTGTGCCTACAGGCCAGAAGAGGGCACCGGATCTCATTACAGATGATTGTGAGCCACCATGTGGTTGCTGGGAATTGAACTTGGATCTCTGGAAGAGCAACCAGTGCTCTTAACCTCTGAGCCATCCCTCCAGCCCCATGAACCATTTCTCTTAAGTAAAAGACACATTTGGAATTATTTTTTCCCTACTATGTATTTTCTGAATGATTACCTAGGATGAGGCTTGCCTTGAGTATCTGGATTCTTCTCCTTTTCTCTTACATGGAAGGGCAGTTATTTTCCTTATTGTTAATAGCAGAAGCACATAAGAGAAACGTGCTTACTTTTTTAATGGAACGGTTTCAAATGTAAATTGTAGATTACAGTCCTGTTTAAACAAATTGAGGCCTGAGAAACATTTGACCGGATCAATTGAGTTGAACTGTTTAGACTATTGTGTAGGAAGCAGATGGTTCAACTAAATAAATACATGTTTCTTCTCAATTTCTCATGGCTTTTGGGGGGATGGGTGGGAGTAGGGGGAGCCCTAGAACTCAAAAGTAGGTCCTTACCTTTGATAACCACATTTTACTGATATATATATATATATATACATATATATATATATATATATATATTTATTTTTAATTGTCTTAGAAGTCAGGCAGGCATGGTGGTACACAGCTTTATCTGCACTCTGGAAGTAGAAGCAACAGAATCTCTGAGTTGGAGGCCAGTCTAGACTACTTATCAAGTTTCAGGACATCCAGGGCTACACAGGGAGACCCTGTCTCAAAATGCAAACAAATGCAACCAAACTAAATAAAAATTGTCTTAGGATACTGAGTTCTGTCTCACTGGGGCTCTGCTAATAAATGGTTGTTCCGGGGGCGTGAGGGTGGAATTGCAAGGGTAGCATTACCACTGCCAAACAGTGTTGTTTGATGACATCTTTACACATTAGGATAAAGGAAATTAGGGGAAATGTGTGTACTGTCTTAGCCCTGTAGTGTGGTCTGCTGCCCCTCTTCAGTGTTTCAGCTTTCTCTTTTTGCTTGGTTCATGTCCTATTTTCCTGAGGCTTGCTCAGCTGTGGTGCCAGCTGGTGTAATTTGCCTGCTAGCAGGTACGGCAGGAACCCATTGTTGTATTTCTGCCTGTTATTTTCCCAGCCTCCTTACTGCTAGGAACCAATGCTAGCATTGGTGTTACTTATCTATTGGATATTTATGTGTATGCTTATGTGTATATATGTGCCATGTGTATGCAGTGCCAAAGAGGCCAGAAGGTATTGGAGCCTATATGGTGAGCCACCTAAAAGTGTAGCCCCCGCTGTCCTGGAACTCACTCGGTAGACCAGGCTGGCCTTGAACTCACAAGAACTTTGCCTGTCTCTGCCTCCTGAGTGCTGGGATTAAAACCTGGCTTCACTAGCATTGTTTTTGATGTAGTTAAATCTCAGGTTCTGAGCCAGTCCTGGTGTTGCCAGCACTACAGATCCCAGCACTTGGGAGGCGGGGGCGTAAAGAAAGATCCTAAACTCACAATCAGCTCAAGATATTGTCGCAGACAAACTACTGGCTCTTTGTCTTCATTTATTTCTTTCAGAAAATCCTATTAGTAGATTCAAAAAAATTTTTATTTATTTAGCATTTTTCACTGCTTGATTTTACTTTGTCCTGAATGTGGAGCACAGTTGATATTTTCCCCTTTCACTGGCCAATCGGTTGTACCATTTACAACTTTTCTCTGTCAGTGCCTGCTCAGCCCAGACTGCAGCCTGTAGTGCCTATGGGTCTGTTTGGTGAGTTTTTAGTTAGATTTCTACTTGGTCCATTAGTTTCTGACACAGTCATGCTATGTACCTCATGTTGGCCTAAACCCTTTGTAGACCAGGCTGGCTGCCTACTCTCAATACTCTGCCTCTCCTTCCCAAATACAGATTACAGACACATACCACCTACACTCTTAGGCAACCATTTTTTATTGAAGTAAATATGATGAACGTATGGCTTCATAAGCTGTTACTACTTGGTAAAGCATGGATTCTGCTTCTTCTAATTCCTGTAAATTTTTTTAAAATATATATATATATTTGTGCCTTTGGCTGGATTAAGGTTGGAATTATATTGTGGGAATGGCTTGAAGTCAGTGCGTAGGGTCATAAGGCCTGCCTTCTCCTTCTTGTCATAGCATGGTTAAAGCCTCCTTTGATTCTTCAGTGTAAATCTCAGAGAGCTCACATAATGCTTGGTCACTGTGGACCTGCAGGACCTAAAGGAGCACCCTGTCCTGAGACTTATTCTCAGAGCCATTCAGTGTCAGCAGTCTTTATTCCTTTGCATAAAGAGGCTCATAGCTGACTTCAGTGGCTCTGATTATAATGCTATATCACTTGGGAGGCAGGATGTTTCCTTTGAGTTGAAACCAGTCTAGAATACAAAGTGAGACCTTGTCTCTTTGTCTCGTGGTTATTTAATTTAATCATTTCCCACAAAAATGGACTGTGGTCTGGTAAAACCCATCCTGATTTTTCCCCTGTTGTTGTTTGTTTGTTTTGGTTTTTTTCAAGACAAGGCTTTTCTGTGTGTAGCTCTGGCTATCCTGGAACTCCCTTTGTAATCCACGCTGACCTTGCAGAGATCCACCTGCCTCTGCCTCCCAAGTGCTGGGACTAAAGGCGAGCACCACCACTGCGTGATTGTGGTGGCTTTTTAAAAAGAGATGTGCAATGGTTTTTGCTTTTGTTTTTTTCCAGTGCTAGGGATGGAAATCAGGGCCTTCTGTGTGCAAGAAGAGCTTTACTATTGAGCTATATACATCTCTAGCCCTTTCAAGAAAAATAAAAATGTTTTTTGAGACCACCTCACTCTCTAGTCCAGGTTGGTATAAAATACAGGGAGAACATCCCACATTAAACTCACAAATGCCTATAGAAGAATCCTTATCCCTTGCAGCAAATTTTGGTTTTCATTTCATCCTGTTGACAAAAGAGATGCAGTCTTGGGGGAGGAGAAGCCGTGAGCTGGAAGCTGGCACTGTCTGACCCTTGAGTAATGTCACTCACTTTCCTTTGAGTTCTTCTGTATGGAAAGCTGGAGGCTGGAGATGGAGGGCTTGTATTTGCTTTCTAAGTCCAGGGTCATCTGGGTGTCCTCCTCACTTGACTGGCCTGTGCCCACCTGGTATGCCTTTACAGGTGTGCATTTGCCTGCAGAAGCTGGCAGCTGCTGTCAGGTGTCTTCCTCGGTCACTCTCTTTTTGAGACACAGTTTCTCTCTGAACCTGGTACTCCCCAGTTGACTAGATTGGCTGGCCAGTGAACTCAGGATCCACCACACCTGCCACCCAGGGATTATAGACACACGTGACCACGGTTGGCTCCTTTGTGTGGGTGCTTGGGATCTGAGCTCAAATTGTCATGCTTGAGCATCAAGCACTTTACTGATGGAGCCATCTCCTCCGACAATAAAGGTCCCATGGCTCTTGTCTGTTCACTGCTTTTCATATCTTGCCTTCAGATTGAGCTTAGTGTATAGCAGTCACTGTGACAGGCTTCCTGGAGCCCCCTCCTGTCCCTTCCCACTTTTTCTTTCTCTGGTTTCTCACTGTCTCAACACAAGAAACCTGATAACTGAAATAAATTTACATGGTACCTACATTGAGTAATTAATGACAATAATTAACATTATTTTCTGTTGCCTTGCTTTGTGGAATTAGTTTTATTGACCTGCAGATTAAATTGGGTATTAAAAATTGTCTATTCAGTAAGCCGAGTAGGAGAATTGCCTGAGCTCAGGAGTTTGAGGCCAGCCTAGGGAACATTGATATTCTTTTTTCTCTTTAAGACAAGTGTCTTTGTTGAACACATATTTCAAAGTGTGTGTGTGTGTGTGTGTGTGTGTGTGTGTGTAGTAAGTTGGGGCTAGTCTGTGCTATACAAGACAGTTTCTTATCTTTAAATTTATTTTATGTATTAAAGGTGTCTGGTATTCACAGAGTCCAGAAGTGGGTGTTGGGTCCCTTGAAACTAGAGTTAGAGGTGATTGTGAGCAACTTAATGTGAGTGTTGGGAACAAACTCTGGTCCTGGAAGACTGAGCAAGTGCTCTTAGCTGCCGAGCCATCTCATTAAGCAAAGAGGCCCTGAAACAGCATGACAAAAAGAGTTATAGAGAATCCAGGTGGTAGTGGCATACTCCTTCCTAGCACTGGGGCCTGGTCTCCAGAGTGAGTTCCAAAACAGCCAGGGCTGTTATATAGAGAAACCCTGTCTTGAAACAAACAAACAAACACAGGCAGGAAACCTCCACTTTTTTTTTTTTTTAGGGTTTGGACTACAGATGAACTTTTATGAATTGTACATTCTTTGGAGTCATCATCAGTCAGTGTGGACAATAGGTATGACTGTCCACAGTGAGAGGGCACGGGTTTGTCAGATAGGCTTCTGTAGGAAGCGTGATTTTCCAGCAGGGCACTGCCTCCAGGTGACTGTGAGACTCTGCTAAGTGTAGGTCAGTGAGGGGCTGGGGGAAGCAAAACCGTAGGGCTCTGATTGTTCTCTCAGCTTCAGAGGATCAGGATTAAATTAAATTTCCATTTCTTGAGCCTTCCTACTTATGGAATGATTCCATTTTTACTTTCCGGTAATTTTGTAGATTTTTTTTGGTCTTATTTTGGGAATATGCTTGTATGTTGCTCTTTTTTCTTCATTTTTTTTCTTTCCAGTGTTTAGAAGTTGAAATACATTCTTAGACAAAGAATCAAAAGCATTGAAAATTTCAAAGAAACTTTGAAAGGGTTCACAGAATAAAGTCACGGGCATACAGTTGCATGCTTGTGTAAAATCCACTCCAGTTCAAACCCATTCATGAGCCCTTGTTAACAGAACATGGTAAACTGATGTTTGAACATTTCTGTGGGGCAGGCTTTCCTGGATTGATACAGTTTTTACTGCCATGTTTTGATATACAAAGTATTCTTCACCCAGTTTTAAAAAACTGGAAGCTGAATCTCTGGGGTAATGGTACGTCTAAAGTCTATTTTTAAACTCCAGAACCTGCAATTGTTGATGTCACATGGTGAGGAACAAGTGAAATTACATTGCTAACCAGCCAGTCTTGAGGTGGGATGTTATCCTGGTGTCTGGGTGGTGTATTCTGATGATGTAATCAGGATTCTTACTTATTGATTGAAAGGTGGAACAGTCAGTATCTGTGCTATGTGTTAGGAGGAGCTGACTGGCCATCCTGGCTTAAAGGCTGATGGAGGGGCTGCAAGCAGTGTGGACAGCTTCCAGGAGCTAGAAGGGTTTTTCTCTAGAGCAGTGGTTCCCAACCTTCCTAATGCTGTTGTGGGGACCACCCAACCATAAAATTATTTTTGTTGCCACTTCATAACTATTTTTACTACTGTTATGAGTCATAATGTAAATATCTGTGCTTTCCAGTAGTCTTATGTCATCTTGTGAAAGGTCATTCGACTCCTAAGGGTCATGATCCACCAGTTGAGAACCTATACTTGAGAGTCTGGAAGGAACATGTTTGGCTGGCACACAAGGTAGCCCAGTGCAGCTCATTTTAAATACCTGACCTTTTATAATCCTAATATAAATCTGTGTTGTTTGAAGCCATTAGATAGTTGGTAATTTGTTAAGGCAGCAACAGGAAACTCACATGTAAATACAGAAGCTGAGATAGAAGCCCAGATCCATGGGAAGAGCTTGCCCCTCCCAGCCGTGCTTCCTTCTTGGAACTCCTGTTGCGGTCATAGACAGTCTTTATCTTAATTTTCTCTTGGACTTTGGTAATAGCTTTCTAACGGGAAGCATCGTGCACAGAGAGCAAGTCATTCTAGTGGCAGACATTCATGGCCCAGGCACCCTTCTCAGTTATCTTCAATTTCTCATTGAAAGAATGAAAGAATCTTTTCAGCTGGAAAATGCCACGGTCCTTCTGCAGTAATTATAGGCCCGAGGTAATATGTCTTCTCATTTTTAGAGGATTGTCTTGAGGGAGAGAAATACCTCATATTCCTGAAATAGGTGGAGGAGGGCTAGTGAGCATATGTTCAGACTGGAAAGGAAGGAAGTTAAAGGGGAGTGTTTGAGCAGGACTGTTGTGCAGGTGTATATATTACTGCATGCAGATACGTGACAGTACAGAGCCTGCTTAGCTCCGTAGTCTATGTTCTGGAACTGCACTGCTCTTCCCCTCTTGTCCAGATCCCAAGAAAGGATGTTTCTGTTTACTTTAGCAAGTATCTTGGCACGCACTGGCATGTGTCTGTGCGGCTCAAGTGCCAAACTTCTTTCTACACAGTTGCTTTAGTTTTATGTGAAGAATCATGAAAAGGTACAAACCTCAAAGTTACCTTTCTAGGGGAACATAGGAGTACTGGCAATAGTTTATACATAGGAAACAAGCATTTCTACAATGTGTTTATTTCTTTGAAGGATTTTTATTAATTGACATGTTTATTTGAAGTCATCATTGTAAGTACACTGGGGAGGGAGTCACCAGCTATACTGGAAGAGCTGTCATCCTCTTTTAACATAATCCTCCTAGTCTTTTTCCAATTCATCTAAAACCCTGGGGGCAAAAAGAGAAATTAGAAGTTAATGAGAATAAAATAAGGGTTGTTTTCAGGCCACACTGGTTTGCCTGTTGGAATGTCACTTTTTCCCAATATAAAAAAGTAAGAAAAATTTTCCCAGAAGAGAAATTTCCCTAGAGGTAAATTATGTCTTAGTCATACTGATTAAATACCATGGAGCTTAATCTGGTGATACTTAAGTTATGAAGTAGACCATAACATACTGACCATTCGGTGCCTATATGCCACGCCTCTTGACCCAGTATTCCTCTTTGTTCAGATCCCTGAGAGAGTAGCACACAGAGGAGTCTCCTGGAGGTCTAAGAGCTTTGCTTTGTTCAGTTCTGGCCTGTTTGTTTTGGGGGGAACTTTTAGGGGCCCTTTTTGGGTCTTTCCAGCACACAAAGTGCTGTAGACCTTTGAGACAGTTAAATTATATAAGCTCAATTTGTAGTCAGAGTGTGACATCTCTTTCTGAAGAAACAGGGAGGGAATGACATCTTTGATGAAGTTCAGGAAGTCCTGTCCTGTGTCCTTCACAGATAGCTGGCGTTGTTAAAACTGGTTTGCTATTGCATGGATCGTCAGACTAAAATAGGTTTAATTCCTCATTGCTAGCATTTCAAGTGTACAATAGCCATGCTGGACATTACTGTTGCAGGATGCCTCCAAGTGAAAATCCCCGTTGAGTTAAGGATATGATGTCTCCTGTAGGCCTTTTTTTTTTTTTTTTTTAAATTGGGGGTGATGTTGTGGTATTCAAGACAAGGTTTCTCCATGTATCCCTGGCTGTCCTGGAACTTGTTCTGTAGGCCAGGTTGGCCTCGAACTCAGAGATCCACCTGCCTCCCTAGTGCTAGGATAAAGGCTGGTGCCACCATGCCTGCTCTTGAAAGTAGTTATTCTTACTCTTTTCTTCATTTGAAAGGTTAATTTTTGCCTAATTTATGTGGTTCATGGCCCAGAAGGTATGTGCTGTCCCTAATATTAAACTGAAGTTTTAATATTTAATATTGGATTTATGGGAAATGGTATTTAAGAAAACAGAAAGCCCCTAACAAAGTCCTTAATGTAAAGGTGAGAGTCCAGATTGACCTGACGGGAACCACAGGGAGTTTCACCTTTTCATTCTTCTTACGGTCTTGGGTGGTGACAGACAAACGTAGGTACAGGAGACAGGAAGAACGACTGAAGCTGTCCGAGGCTACATGAGGTTTGGAATCTGATCTAGGAGCTGAGACTGAGGAGTCAAAGCACTGAAGGGTGGCTCCATGAGCGCTAGGGACACAGGACCTATGACTCGGCACTTAGAGGTGGCCACAGCTGGGGCTCTATCTGGTTAGCTGATTGAGCTCTTCTGGGAGTCGACACATCACAGTCATCTTTGATATTTTTTGCTATCACGTGGTGACAGACTGGCTAACCACCCAACTAATGGACCTCATTATTTTCAGTCTCTCGTTCTTTTTTTTAAGCCTGTATATGTTCCTGCAGGCCAGAAGAGGGCATCAGATCCCATTACAGATGGTTATGAGCCACCATGTGGGTGCTGGGAATTGAACCCAGGACCTCTGGAAGAAATAGTGCTTAACCACTGAGCCGTCTCTCCAGCCCTATTTTCAGTTTTTCAAGACAGGTTTCTCTGTGTAGCTTTGGCTGTCCGGAAGGTCTGTACCTGGCTTCAAACTCAGACCTGCTTACCTCTGCATGGATTTTTTTTTTTGAGGGACAAAGGAGGAGAGAATATGCGTTTCAGTTTATTTTAAATTCTTCAACATATTCAAAATTGTATTTTTTTTCCTTTAGACAGGCTTTCATGGAGTCTAGGTTAACCTCAAGCTCCCTACATAGCTGAAGGTGACCGTGGACTGATCCATCTACATCCTATTATGTCTGACTTTTATAGTTCTTAATTAAAATATGGAACGCATTACTTTTACAACAAAAGAATTCATTTTGTAAGTGACAAAGAGTATGGTTCTAGAACATGCTGGTGCCTGCTTTAGTGAGGCAACTCTTATGTTATTCTTAGACTGTAAACTTCTTATATTGATACAAGTATTAATTATTCACATGAGATTGCAGACTTGAGATACTTCTTCCTGGAATATTTCTGTCATGTTCAGGAGCTGATTTTTATAAGCGTCTTTATGTGTGAGAAGCAAAATTTTAGAATTGCAGTATGTTGGAGTTCTTAGGCTCTGTTCAGGCAACCTGTCTCTTCATACTGATGTGGCTAAACTGGCCTTTGAATGGTCCCACTCAGCCTCTGGACCATGCTGTCATGTGTTTTTTCTCATGCTGGTGACTTTGGCAGCTACCAAATCAGTGTCCTTACTGGCTAGTTTTCCTGCTCTCCCAACTATAGCTGTTCACCAGGGTTCAGCCTTTCCTGTGTACAGTGTTGATGAGGAGCTAGCACTTCATACTTTATCTTAGGTGCTGATTTTTTTCTCCGGATATTTTCATTATCTGAACTTAATGTGTTTTACCATTTAAATTTTTAAAGGTACTTGGGGAGTGTGGCTCAGTGATAGTGTTTGCTAACTTGTAGAAGGCCCAGCGTCCATCCCTAGAGCTGTAACACACACATCCATTTCCCTTTCTCATCAGCCTCTTCTGTAAGAGCCTGGTACCTTTCAGGGGAGAGTGACACCTGGAGATGAAGATCTGTGTGCTGCCTGTTCTCTGCAGCAGTGTTAGGGAAACCTCACTTCACGGTCTAGCAGATAGAACCAGGAAGCACATTTATACCCTTGTGATACAGATGTATCCATATTTTTATATAATACAGAACGTGCAAATTAAAAGCCAACTTATACAATGTTGTATGATTCCAGTGTAACACATTTTAGCCTCCCCTCCTACAGTCCAGCTTCTTAGCCTGCTAGTAAACATCCTGGTGCCCAAGGCTGACAATATATTTACATACAAAGAAGTATATTTCAGTATTGCTAGTTTATAGCCAGCCTTGTGGGAAGCACATTTCGTAATGAGATTTGTGGACTTGGTCCAGTTTTCTTTGCTCTTAATTCTACAGTTCTCCAGTTACTGAGGTTGGTCTTTGTCCTCCGCCCCACTGTGCTGTTAATCATTTGCAGTTGGAGCATGGCTGTGGCTCTGAGTTAAGGGCACACAGCCCTGCTCAGGGATATGCAGCCTCCTCACACCACCCTCTTTACTGTCTGGTTTGCGGTCCCTGGCTTTCTCTTAGAATTGTTTACCGTGGTAGAGAGGCTCAATTCTGTTCCCACTGTTCTGCTCAACCATCCTCACCTGCTAATGCTGGAAGGTAGAGTTTGGGATTGGAGAACACTTTCTGTTGTTTTTGAGGCAGGATCTCATGTAGTCCTGGGACTCTGTAGACCAGGCTGGCCTCAGATTCACACAGATCCACCTGCCTCTGACTCCAAGTGCTGGGACCAAAGGTGTGTGTTAACACACTTGGCTGAGGATGACAGCTCAGTGTGTTGAATGCCTTCATATTTTTATACTTTGTCTCCTTGGATATAAGTTGGTAACATTTGAAGTTTAGGATCTTATTTAACGTCTGTAATAATCAGGAAGGACAAGAAAGGACACACTCGTACCTGGGCCATCTAACTCATCCCTTGGGTTTTAGAGTTGTTCAAACACACAGTATTGCATGTTTTTTGAAAAACAATGAAGACTAAGCAGATAAGGGCACTTGCTACCAAATCTGACAACCTGAGTTCTAGCTCCAGAACCTGTACCTCCATACTCATGATGCGGCAGGTCCACACAGTAAATTTAAATTTAGCTAATTTAAAAATTTTTAGTAATGAAAGCCTCACATATGAGAATATAACTCCCTTTGTGTCCCAACAGCAAACCAGTTTTACTCTCCTTTCAGAGTCAGGTCTCCACATTTACCCAGCTTGGTCTTAAGCTCCTCCTAGGCTCAAACGTTCTTGCCCCAGTCTTCAGAGTGTCTGGGCTCCTACTGTGTGCATCTGGACCCTTTCAGCTTCTGTACACCATGTGCTCATAAGAGAAGTATACCATTTTTCAAGTATGAAGTTTTGTTTCTTTAAACAGAAGTTCTGCTGTCTTGGAGATATTTCTGTGCTTTATGATAGTTCTACCTCATCATCCTTATATAGGTACAGTGTCTGCTAGCTAAGTGTCCCCGGACATGACCCCTAATGCACATGTAGATTGCTAGTGGTATTCTTTCTTTTTTTCTTAGCAGTCCACAAGCTGCTCTGTCAAGTCCCAGATTTACTTTCTCTGCTAGTGTTGTATCAGAGCTGGCCGTTGATACTCAGTTTTTCCTAAGCCTTAAATTTCAGGCAGTTTGGCAAAAATGGTATTGTTTTGCTTTACTCAGAGTGAGGTTGGCATTTTTTTTCAATGTAATGATTAGCCAGATCCATTCTCTTTCTGTGATGTACCCATTTAAATCATTTTTAAATGTCATTTTGTGTGAGTTCTTTGTATATGCTAGATCCATTCATTTCACATATATTTAGTGGTATGCAATGCTGCTCAGTTGGTAGAGTGCTTGCCTAGCATGCATAAAACCTAGGTTTGGCCCCTAGCAACCCATAAACTGCTTATGGTGACATATTCCTGTAATCTCAGTACTGAGAAGGTGGAGGCAGGAAGATCAGAAGTTCAGATTCATTCTCATCCAGGTAGGGTTCCAGCAATAAATAAGAACTTGAATTCTTTTTGGAAAATGTAAATAAATGAATAAGACAATATAGGTACTTAAAAGTGACATCAAAATAGGATAGTGTCTCAGCATTTCCCCAGAGCTTCCGTCCACTAGGCTGGGTAGTCGGGGAAGGTGAGGACAAACTAATGAGAAGGACCTGTGTCCAGAGATGCCAGCTTGTTCCTTGGCCCAGAGGGAGGTTTTTTGGAGCAAGGGAAGCAGTGTGGCAAAGCACAGGCCAGCTCACTGCAGATGATGGAAGTCTCAGCTAAGTGACCGAGGGAAGAGTCCCAACTTGTGCAGCTGCTCCTCCGGGCCAGGTCAGGTCCGCAGCAGCCTTGCCCTAGGGGATAGGCACATTAGGACTGGATCAATGGGTTTGTGATTGTATAAGGCCTAGGCCTCCTCTTTAATAAAGGAAAATTTTCTGTTTCAGATTACCTAGGAACAGTACGATTTGGGGTTATCACAAATAAACATCTTGCGAAACTGGTATCCTTAGTACACTCTGGAAGTGTGTATTTACATAGACATTTCAACACATCACTTGTAAGTATTTTAAAATCACATTTGTATTAGTGCAGTGATTCTTAACCTTATGTAGGTCACACGTGATTTTTATGTGCAAATTGAGAATTCCTATAAGCCTACCCAGAGCCCAGCCCCTGGCAAGAATCTGTACGTTAGGGAACTCTTGAAAGTACCCTAGAACTTGTTTGCTTAGACTCTTAGATTGTGATACAGCTTTGTAAGTTGCCCTTCTTGAGTGAAACTGTGGCTGCTCAGTTGGTGATTTCTTACTCTAGGCCCATGTTCTCTTGAGATTAGCTTTCACTGGGCAGTGTTGTTCATTTGTTCTTGTATGAAGAGCCAGGGATGTGAGGGGCTTTTCTCCTACAATAACAGTGGAGAGTGTTGAAGTTCTTGTCAAGACATAGGGCGAAGTTGATAGCTTCTCACCTCAGATCCTAGGTTCTCATTGTCTCCTTTGTTCCCTGATTTCATTTGCTTTTTTGCTGGGACTGCTGCCCTTACCTACTTCTGAGCATTAAGCTTCACATTTGTTGTCCTTGCTGCTTCCACAGTCATTGCTGACAGGTTATTTTTCTGAAGTATATGATTTAGTTATATTACAGATGTGCATGCACGCACGCACTCACGCACGCGCGCGCGCACACACACACACACACACACACACACACACACACACACACGTCCAAGGACAGCTTGCAAGAGTTGATTCTCTCCTTCCACCATATATGTCCTAGGAGTGGGACACAGGTCGCCAGGCTTGCCGGCAGCTGCTTTTACCCAGTGAGCCCTGTTGTCGGCCCTCTGAGGTGTTTTCATTGCTGACAGGATCTCTGGCTTTCAGATCCAGTAATGATTTCTGCCGTTAGGTCAGGGTTATGGGTCTTTCTGAGTGCTGTGGAGCACTCACCACAGATGCCCTTGTTTGCCAGTCACTTTAGCGTCTGCCTAACTCTCACATCTTAGAGATGCGCTTTCTTCTTGCTATTTATATTCCTAAATGTGTTTTTGTGTTTTCCAAGTGGAAATGTTCATGATGTGTTTAAACCCCTACAGCGACTGCCTCTCCCACCGCCTGCCCACTTTCCTTGTGCCTGTCTAGCTTCTCCCTCATCTGCTTTGCTAGCTCATTTTCTTACACCGTACTTTTAGCCTGTGCATACATAGCACAGGGCAGCAAGGAGGAGTGAGTGGAGTAATTCTGAAACTGTCCAGGCTTACTGCCTCAGTTAGGAACTTCGGTTGTTTATCAGCTGATGCCTTTATCAAATGAGGTGTCGTTGGAGTAGTAGTGTCTTAAAAAGCAGGAGCAGTGGGACCATTCATTCTGAGGCCATTTAAATCTCCATTCTGGTGATTACCGCATGCTTCATCTTGTGAAACCTTCCACTAGGGAAATTATTTTTGAAGCTATGATTTACGTCATTGGACTTCAAAAATACTTTCATGTTACAGAAGAACAAAGCAAAAAATGCCAAGTGTTTCTTTCCTGCTACACACAAAATGTGATCTGGGGCCTTGTTTAAGCTTAGGTCATGCATTGATTTGCTCAAGTGTCTTCTGAGTCCCTGTTCTGTACTAGGAACTTGTCATGGTCACTGGGGTGACCATGAGCAAAAACCTTTGTAGCCTCTGCCTAGTGGAAGCTCCACTCAGGCCTCTGGGGCAGGCAGTACTTGACGGGCTAAGGTAAAGAAAGCTCCTGACTTCCATCACCAAGGATGGTAGGCCTAGATTCTTTTATAAGTCCCTCGTGGTGCTTTGTAACTCTTAGTAGACAGAGTGATTAGAGGTCGTTATGGCCAGCTGAAGGCAGGGACAGTATCTGTGGATAGGTGACCTAGTGATGTGAAAGTGACCTGCTCCCATGGTGGCTTTCTCCCCACTTGTTGAGACTGTGTGGAGAGGTGGGCTGAGTGTTGGCTTCACAGCCAACAGTGGTGCCTTTTTCTGGGTGCGTTTTTCTCCCTCACAGTGCAGTTGACCAGACCTCTGGAGGACAGTGTCGGCACTCTGGCCCTGCCTTTCTCACTCACCTCTGCTTTATTCTCTCAAATTGTCCTTGGCAGGTCTTCCCCAGGGAAGTCATGAACTTCACAGCTGACAACATCTATAAGTGGGCCTCAGAAAACCAGGAGACCCTTTTCCGATGGCTGCAGCCCCATGGAGGCAAGAGTCTGCTACTGAACAATGAGCTGAAGAAAGGACCAGCACTCTTCCTGTTTATACCTTTTGATCCCTTAGCTGAGAGGCAGCCTCTCCTGGATGAGGTAGGAGTCCAGGGCGTCCTCTCGGAGCTCTGCTTCCACATTCAGAGGCACTAATCTGTCATCAGCGTGGCCCAGTGGTCAGATTCTCTGACCGTCTTGTATGTATTGCTCTAGTCAGGGGTGAATAGGAGCGGAGGGAAATGAAGTTGCCTTCAAAGACACAATACCCAGTGTCCTCTTCTCAGGTGACTGCACTGACATTCCTGTTTAGAGGGAATTGGGAACACAAGCAAGCTGATAAGGCCTAGGAAATGCCACTGTCATGGTACCTGGCCAGGTTGCCGGCCTTGGCCATCCTGGGGCAGCAGCACAGTGGCCAAGTGCAGCTGTAGTGGTCATGTGTGCTTTTTTCTCTAGACTTTTCCTGTTGCACCGATAGACAGATTTTCAGAGACAGGTGCTGCTGGGAGTCTTCCCTCCCCCCACCCTGCTTTCTGGGACATCCGCTCTCTCAAGGCATGAGGTTGTTTTATACATGCATCATTTGGAGGCGCTTGGAGCAATAACAGTCAGCAGAGAGAGTAGGATTGGCTAAATTGGAGTTTTATTTTTTTCTTTCCTTCAAGGATCCCTTAATTGTCCCAAACAAGATTCTGACAGCCAGTATAGCAGACAGTGCCTGCCCCTCAGCCCCCAGCACCGCTCTGGAGGCTGGGGCAGAATGTCAGACTCACTATACTAGTTTTCAGCATGGGTTCTAATTGTTCTCCACTGGGAGACTTCACATTGATGCCACAGTGTGGCTTTGAAGGAAGAAAGGAGAGAGCAATGAACTGGTTCTGCTCCTTCCACTTAAGACTTTAGAAAATGTGTGCTATCTATCCACAGGTCTCTCTTCCCTCCCCAGGCCTGTGCCATCTAGATTAAGAACCATTAAGGTCTCTGCAGGAACTGGTGTCTATGGCTGTGGCCTTTTACTTCTGGGATATTGTTATCTTCTTTGACTTGTGCATGCAGAGGGCAGGCAGTATTGGTGGAGCCCGGACCCTCACTCCAGAGGCCTGAGATTGAGTTTGCTTTCAGCCTTTTGTTCTCAGATTAGCATCCCCTCCCCCAGTATCTTCTGTCTCTAGTATCCCCCCAACAGGCCTGACTGTGACTCTTCACATTGCTCTTCGGGTGCTCTGTGGTAGGTAGAGTCTGCCACCCTCTTTCCACATGTGGGTGACATGGCCCTCACAATTTTGTGCATTCCTGAGACAAGCAGTATCTGGCCAGGGTTGATTAAGTACAGGAAGCTCGTGGGGAAAGAAGTGTGTGGCAGCCACAGACTTCTGGTCTCAGAAGCTGGTCCAGTTGAGAACTAAGAGTCTGCTCAGAGGATATTTGGGCTCCAGCAAGGCCAAGGTCAGGAAATAGCAGAAGAGGGAAGTGACGTCCCTGAGAGCAGGAGCCTAGCAGGAGAGGGGAGGAGAGACTTGGGAGGAAGAGTGTCCCACATGGGTAAGGAGAACTTTGGCTTCCTGGAGAGTTCAGGGCAGCTTTGTTTTCATTGTGGGCTTAGGTCTGGCAGAAAATTGAAAGAACTTACACTCTTGAGGCACAGTAGGCAAGGACCCTTGTGACAGTTGTAGGCTTTGTGTAGGTCAGAAGTGACCAAGTGATGGCTGTACTGATCCGAGAAATGGGCAACTGCTCTTACATACACATTACCAGCATGCACACCCTATACCTGCATGTGTGCACACATAGAAAACATAGATCCTGACACCAGGAACACTATTCCCTAGTGTCTCTAGAGCATTCTTAAGGCATCATACTGTATTTTATGCAATACACTAATCAAAGGAGTCTGTCTTGGCCTGCAATGTCTTTTTGACTTGTACTCCACTCTGAGGGATCCGAAGCATTCACAGCATGAGTCAAGTAAGCAGAGGCATCCAGACTTAGGATATTCTTTGGTAGAGTGTAACAGAAGCATTGACAGCACAGGCACTTCATAATTGTTTGCCAAGTTCTTTATTGTTTACATTAAATAATTATGACATAGATTGGAACACATTAACAGGATGTACCATGAATTTTGTTTTCAAAACTGTTCTTGGGGCTGGAGAGATGAATCAGCAGTTAAGAGCACTGACTGCTTTTCCAGAGGACCCAGGTTCAATTCTCAAGCATCCACATGGCAGCAGCAGCTAACAACTGTCTGTAACTTCAAGGTCTGACATCCTCACAAAGAGACAGATGTGTAGGCAAAAACACCAATGCAAATAAAATAAAAAATAAGTTTAAAAACCCCATTTCTGTAAGAGACATGTGATGGGAAAACCTACTTAGCTCATAGGAGCGGCTGCACCCCAAGAGCGTGACTGCTGGGTGAGATACAAGGAACAGTGTTCTCTTTCTGTAATGAATATTCATATTTGGGGAGATTGAGCAGTGGATCTTCAAGGTTTATGAGGCTTATGGAGTGTGTAGGGCCCTGGGTGGTTTTCCGTTATTGTCTCACTGAATATAAACTAGGCCAAGAAGGGTGGAAGCTCCCAGGGTTCTTTGTGAGTTGTCAAGGCCTGTCCTGCTGTCACAGTGCACTGCCAAGACTCTTGTCCCAAAGGATGATGATGTTTATGGGTGAGGGGTAATTTAAAATACTAGTTCACCACTTAAAGTGACGTTTTGTTCCAAGAGCTAGTCTATAAAAACGTTTGAATTAATCTTCCATAACTATTGTTATAGAAACTGTCTAAATTGGAATATAATAATTAAGTGGTTTATACATGCCTATACACTTTTTGTTTGTTTGCGACAGTTTCATGTAGCCCTGGCTGACTTTGAACTCACTAAGTAGCTGAAGATGACCTTAAACTTGAGAATAAGGTGGTTACTCTCTTCAGGAAAGGATATAGTATACATTTCTCTGAAATGGCACATGCTCACATTTGCTCAAACTTGCTCCTATCAATGAGGCTCCATAAACCTGTACAGAAAAGGGGATGGTCTAGCACAAGTGTTTGAGGCTGTGGGGGGTGTGGGAGACTAAAAGTACAGAAGCTAGATCATTTGCTATTCAGAGTGGGGTCGTCTTTACCTGAGGTCTTAGGAACAGCAGAGGAGGAGGCAGTGTGCTGGCATCAATATAGTACAGCACTGTAAGAGGGTCTGGTCTGTTCTGAAGGGTAAGAGCCCTTTATCCTACAGGTATGTTTAGGGTCAGACTTTAAAATGAAACATCAGTGTGGCAGTTTGTTAGGAAGAGGAGGACGAGCTGGTGATCTCCTGGACAGCATGAGTGTATTTGGGAGAGTATGTGCTATAAATTTATTTACATTTACACGTGTTTGGGAAGTTTTCAGACTTACTAAAGATGGAGAAAAATAACAAGACAGAGGAATGTCAAAGGTGGGAAAGCACAGTCACCTGGAAGGCAAGAGGGTTCAAGTCTGTTCTGGACCCATCCCTGAGCTGAACAGTTTTATGGGCTGGACTTCATTTATCTATTATGGTGGATTTATATATGGTGGGCAGACATTTCTACAACCTTCTGACTCAGAACAGTGAGTGGTTCAATGCTTGCTGATAGAGAGGCATATTGTAAAAAAATAGACCCATGGTGCACACCTTTAATTCCAGCACTTGGGAGGCAGAGGCTGGCAGATTTCTGTGAGTTTGAGGCCAGGCTGGTGTACAAAGGGAGTTTCAGGACAGCCAGAAGAAAGAGTTGTGGTGGGACCACTTCTCTTTTGAGGCAGTCTTGGTCTGGGCTCCTGCTCATGGCTCAGGGATGCCATCTAGGCAGCACAGCTGCCTTCTCTACGTCCATAATCCTTGTTTCTTACCAGCCCCGCCTTGCTTTTCAGATCACCGAAGTGGCCTTGGAGTACAATAACTGTCATGGGGACCAGGTGGTGGAGCGCCTCCTTCAGCACCTTCGGCAGGTGGAGACTCCTGTGTTCCAGTCCCTGGCACCAGAGCTGCCAGCCCCACTAACTGATGTTCAGCTGATGGCAGCATCCCCCTGCTGTAACACAGTGGTGCTGCCTCAGGGGCCAGCCCTCTCCAGGACCCACAATATCTGTGAGCTGTGTGTCAACCAGACAATGGGTGGTACCAAGCCAAGCTCAGTGAGCGTACCACAGTGCAGCTTCTTTGAGATGGCAGCTGCTCTGGATTCTTTCTACCTCAAGGAGCAGAACTTTTATCATGTGGTGTCAGGCAGCATTGAATGCAGCAATTTTTTAACTTCCTACAGCCCTTTCAGCTACTACACTGCATGTTGCAGGACCATATCCCGGGGCATGGCAAGCTTCCCAGGCTCTGAACAGGATGTCTTTACGGCCCCGGCCATTGCATTTTCTTCCCTAGAGAAGAGCTGTGAGGCCACTGCCCCGAGCTCCATTCCTCACATTGAGGAGAACAGGTACCACTTTCCTGAAGTGGGCCTCACTAGCACAACCTTCAGAGGCCTGAGCTGCAGAACCAACAAGACCCTGAATATCTACCTTTTGGATTCCAACTTATTTTGGTTATATGCAGAAAGACTGGGTGCCCCGAGCTCTGCTCCCGTGAAGGAGTTTGCCACAATTGTTGATGTGAAAGAAGAGTCGCACTATATCTTGGACCCCCATCAAGCCCTGATGAAGTTCACTCTAGGTACCATTAGGTCGTTTGTCTCCCTGAGCATGATAAGCTTTGCTTAGCTAAGAGCCATAACTTGCATCGATGGTTGTATTATTCCTAATCGTGGGGTGATGCCAGCTTCATAGCTCTTTGGAAGTTTTTAGACAACTACCGTAAGTTGTCTTTATCTGTTGGTCAGTTTGAAAAGAAGCCACTTTGTCTGGTAACTAGAGTAGAAGCTTTCATTTGCCCAGTTGTGGTTGAGTTTGTCAGATAACCCATGGGGGCTAAGGGACCAAGATTGGCAACTTTTGTCACATTTCCAAGGCTGAGCAAGCATTCATCCCAGGACCCTGGCTCCCATGCCAGACAAGAGTGTCGAGAGCAAAGGCTAGTGGGACGTGCAGGGGCTGATGAACATGGCCATTATTAGACCAGCCATTGAGAGGAACTTAGGCAGAGAGGAGTGAGCTCAGACTGTTTGCTCATTCTTCTTTCACAGGGCTGGATGCGTGAGTATCAGGGCCAGTGGCCCCATTTGTTCTGCCGAAGCTTACGGCATGTTGGGGAAGCCTGCCTTGACCCTCAGTCCCTACACTGTAACCCACAAATGTTGAGAGCAGTGAAATCACTTGGGATGACCTCAGGCTTTACTGTGGGAAAGTTCCCTGAGATGGCTCCTAGGGCTTGGCAACAGCAGCAGATGGACTCGCGCTGTCCTGTCCCCAGGACTTAGTCCCTGACACACAACACAGGAGAGTAAGAATTCAAAAGCCTTGTTAGTTCAGCGTCACTAGAACTGCAGGGAGAACCGGTGGTTGCCGAATGGGGAGAAGAGGGAGGTGACAGTGAGAGGCTTGATTTCCAAGTATGAGCCTGGCTGTCCTTCTCAAAGTCAGTGCAGTGACGTGCTCCTGTAATGTTGGTTTCCTGTATCAGATTATAGTAATTACAAGTTCCTTGATCCTCAGAGGCAGACCTGTGATCAGTTTATGGAGTCCAGTTGCATCCCAAGTCATGATATGTTGGTGTGGTGGGCTTTCTTAAAATGAAACAATGTGTAATTTATTTTGTTTTGGTGTTTATTTTATGTACATGAGTGTTTTGCTGTATCTATGGCTGTATACCAACAGAGGTGCAGTATCTGCAGAGGCAGTAAGAGGTTTCCAGTTAGGTACTGGGAATCAAACCTGGCTCCTCTGGAAGAGCAGCAGTTGGTTCTCTTAACTGCTGAGCTAGCTCTCAATCTTCCCAAGCATGTGTTTTAAAATTTTACTTATTTATTTGTTTGTTTATTTTATGTGTATGGTATTTTGCCTGCTTGTATGTCTGCTATCTAAGAGGGCATTGGATCTTTTGGAACTGGAATTGTAGGCAATTGTGAGCTACAGTGTAGATGCTGAATATTGAACCCAGGTCCTCTGGAACAGGAGCCAGTGAAGAACACTGTCTTTCCACAGTCCCCAACCATGCTTTTGTTACTGTTGTTTGGCTTTTTTCCTTCTTAGAGATAGGGTCTGTCTGTCCTACAATTCACTCTGTAGACCATGCTGGCCTCAAACTCAGAGAACTCCACCTACCTGTCTCTGCTTCTCAAGCATGGAATTAAAGATATGTGCCACTGCATCCAAGTGAGCATGTACGTTTTAAAGTAAGTTGGGTTCTCTGGATTCTGTGAGTAATACTCAGCTCAGAGAAGCTCAGACACATTACTTTGAATTTTCAGGTTTCCTGAAAGATGCCCTTTTTGGGTTTTAGTTTATCCTCTGTATCAACTGGGGCCCAGTTATTCTTTGTTGGGCTAGCTGATCTATACTTGGTAGCAGTATTGAGAGTCCTTGTAAAAAAAAAAAAAAAAAAAAAAACAAATTACTTAGGGGGTTAACTCCTGAGTCAGCTGTCCCAGCTCCAGAATTTAGGCTTCATCAAGGTTGGGACGTTTTGGTTTCATAGTCTAAAACTATAGCCAACTAAGTGTTGTTCAGCTATGATAAGGACATGTCTTTAGTGTTCATATGATTCTCTTCACTTCCTCCTCCTTCACAGAGTGACTCATTGTCTCTTAAGACCTCCATGGGAAGGAGCTGTAATTGAGAAGCAAGTTCAGACTAGGGTTGTAGCTTCACTGAGGCAGAGGATTCTGAGACCCTTGGTGGGAAGGGTGGGATTGTTGCCTTGTTAGAACTTTTATTACTTGGCTTATTTGTATGTTTTCCACCATATAGAATTGTGTGTTTCTGTTAGCTTTTTTAAAAAGGAAACTTGAAAAGCTTTAATAAAGGAAACAAAAAAGCTCCTTGGCCTCAAATGAATGAGCATTAAATACCTTCACATTGTACTGTCACTGCATTTGTAGTGATGCTTAAAGAGCTTAGCGTTCAAGGCTGCCTCTTGTGTTGCTGTATGTGTTCTCACACTGTGTGTGTGTGGCAGTTTCTTTAGAATCCCCACTTTATATTGAGCATCCACATATTAGTTGTTTTGGCCTCTGAGATACTGCTACCAAAGTCAAGCATGATGGCAGCCTGGTTACCGCTGTGTCAGGGTTTGCTTAGTTGAAGTGATGACAAGCAGAAGCATGGAGCTGGGACTGGAGGCAAAGGCAGGCAGATCTGAGTTCAAGGCCAGCCTGGTCTACATAGCAAGTTCCAGGTCAGCCAGAGCAACAAAGGCACTGTCTCAAAACAAAACCTCAAAAATAAAATAACAAAGTAAGCATAGGAGGTCATTTCAGTTTTAATGTAGGTGAGCTACTCTGCTTGTACCTAGAGCAAAGGTGATCTCGTTTTCTCTTTTATTTTTAGAGTCTTTTATTCAAAACTTCAGTGTTCTCTACAGTCCCTTGAAAAGGCACCTTACTGGAAGTGACTCTGCCCAGTTTCCATCTCAGCATTTAATCACTGAAGTTACAACTGATACCTTCTGGGATGTAACTCTTCAGAAACAGGTATGACTTTGTGTAGCTCAAGAGTGGGGCAGATAGTCATTGGAGGGAACAGCCTGTTTCTGATATGCAGTTAGGCTAGTGGTGGAACATGCACAGATTGCATGGCACTTTTCTAACTGCAAAGACCATAAAGAAAACACAAAATTAGAACTAAAGATGGAAAAAGTCTCTATACAATTCCTGCACAGTTAATGGCTCAATGCCTTTAGGATTCTGAGCACAGCAGGAAATAAGGTCCAGGAGCAGATTTGAGTAACTGTCTCCCCTTCCCACAGGATGTTCTGCTGCTCTATTACACACAGTGGTGTGGCTTTTGCCCATCTCTCAATCATATCTTCATCCAGCTAGCTCGGCTCCTGCCAGAAGACACATTTACTGTGGCTAGGTAAGGACACCAATCTGCAGTGTCACGGGTCCTCTCTGCCACCAAGCCCTTGGTAGGTGGGCTTGACTCTAATGACCATTAAGATGTTTATTGCTGTTCGGATTCATAGGAAAACAGGAGCAGATTTGGCTGCTTGGAGGTCTTGGGAAGGGGATGCCCAGAGCTGCCACCCAGCCTTGGGTCTCAGAGCCTTTGCCCTTGTTCCCCTCTTCACTGGTGAAATGGAGTGGAAGACTGTTACAGCCACGTGTATAGCTGTTGTGATTCCGTGGGTGCTTTATGTGGCCTTTTGTATAAACACATCTTGACTCCTTTGTTTTGAGAAAGGCTGCCACTCTGTACTCTAGGATGGCTTTACTTACTATGTAGCCCAGGCTGGCCTTTAATCCCTGGCAGTCCTACAACCTTGGTCTACCAAGTGCTAGGGTTACAGTTGTAAGTTACCATATCTGCCTTCAGATACCACCAGTTTAATTACATTTATTCTTTGACAGTTGTTTATGTAGGCATTTTGCTTTGTTTTATTTTGAGACAGAGTCTGCCATGTAGCCTAGGCTGGCCTGGAACTCACTCTGTAAAGTCAGATCCACCTACCTCTGCCTCTTGTGTGCTGAGACTGAAGACGTATATTACCATACCCAACTCCTTGATGGTTTCTCATGTGTATATGGTCCATCCTGACGACACCTTTGTTTACCCTCCCACTCTTTTCCCATCCTGACTTCATGTTGTTTGTGTTTAGCTACACACTTGAGTATAGAGGACATACTTCCCCTCCCCCGGCATCCATCAGCAGCTAATGGATCCCTAGGAGGGGTAGGCCCATGTGCCCTTGTAAATTAGTCGGCACATGCCAGTGATCCCAGCACTGGGAAGATGAGGAAAAAAGGCTTCTGAGTCTCGTGCCGTCCTGCACTGAAAGGGAGAACAAGACTGTCTGTAGTCCCGCCCTCCTGAGGGGAAACACAAACTTACAAAGGAGGAAGAAAGGTTGTGGGTCTTGGCCTTCAGATTTACTATAAAGTGTAATCTTCAAAGAGACTGCAGTGTGTACCATCTAAGCAATGCGGATGAAGCACTTCACTGAGACCTTGGGACATTTATGTTTAGCTTCAGGTTCTTATATTACCCAGGGTGGACAGTGGCACCTGTTCTTAACGTGTAGGCGCCTGATTTACACCTGTAGTAACAATCATTTCCTCTGCCTCTGCCAGGATTGATGTGTCTCAGAATGATCTTCCTTGGGAATTCATGGTTGACCGTCTTCCTACTGTTTTGTTTTTTCCCTGCAATAGGTAAGGCTGAATTTTTTTCAGTATTGGGTAGATGGGATTTTCCTGTTGAAGCAAGCCTGAAGATGAAATGGGCTTCCATTGTAAATCTTTAATCGTGTTCTAAACCAAGTCATGCCATTAGGGATGTAGAGTAGAAGAGCTCTAGTGTTGGGATGTCATGTGACTGTCCTAGAACTCACTACATAGACCAGGCTAGCCTTGAACTCAGCCTCCCGTGCTGGGATTAAAGGCATATGCCACCACACCTGGCATGTGCTGCTTTTCTTTGATGCTTGCTCTTCTGAGTGTTTCTTACACAGCATTCATGTGCTTCTGAGAACTGGTTAGTTCTCCTATTTGCATCAGCCTGTAGAGGATGCTACAATTGCAGAAAGTGCACATGTTGTGTGGGATGAATCACTGGTCTCTCTCACCTCAGGGGATGCTGGCAGTTCCCTACCCTCTGCTCCATCTTAGGGAGCGGTCTCTGTATGTGTACATCTGCTCTGAGGTTATCTGTCACCCAGCAATACTGAAAGTTACAGTAACCGAGTGGGACATTAGCAAAGAGATCTGGGCTTGGCAATGAGTATAAGCCCAAATTTTCCCACAAGAAAAGGAAATAAATCCCCAAAGCCAAGTAAGCTGGATGCTGACCCATTCTCACACACAGATCTACACAGGATTCACTCATCTCTTGTGGGAAATGTGTTTGCAGGATCCTCTAGGGAGGGCGCTGGCCCATGTTGTTGTCACTGTTCTTTTACTTTCTTGCATTTTATAAGTCATCACACCACTGTAGTGCTCATCAGGCCTCTCTGGGAGAGGGCTTCCTTCAGCTTTGTCAAATCATTGCCTCTGTTTTTGCCCTTTCTCTCAAGAGTGTGTGCTAGAATACTTCCTGTGGTAGCAGGGGCTTGTCAGATCACACACTAAAAACAGAGTGTGACTCAGTCTGTTCCACTGCTTGCTCTGCCATTTTCTTCTTAGATGTGTTAAATTGCCATATAATCAAGAAATCATGGACATTAACACCAGCAATTTTATCTGTTTGGGACACAAGTTGGGCATGTAGCATAATGATATATAATTTTTGAATTCCAAAAATACTTTTAAAAAATATTAAAGCTACAGCACACAATAAATGCCTTTGCAGAAAAAGGCTGTCAGTGGACTGATGAGCATGTGTACATGGAAGGACAGATATCTGTAGGACAGTGCACAGAGGGACATGGTTGGCCAGCACTCCACTTCTAGAGCTGCCTTATATAATAAAAGAATGAGTGTAGGCCATGTATGGTGGTGGCATAGACCTTTAATTCCAGCTCAGAGGACTCAAAGCTCTTTGAGTTGAAGGTCAGCAGGAATTACAAAGTGAGACTTATGTCCAAAAAAAGTGAATTCTCCTTGTCCCTACAGCCCCTTACATGTGTAGAAGACTGCCCATGTCTTCTCAGATACTCTGTTGAATCAAAGCCTCTATTACTTTGAAATCGAATTTTTTCTCATTTTTAAAAAACAGATGGTGGGCACAAGTGGAGTGAGCTCACCATTAGCCAGACCAGAGATTATTGGCTCACTCAGAAGGTGGAAGAGAAAACTGTAATGTGACTACTTATAAAAATAAATAAGATGGGGCAGAGGTGATAGAGAGATCCATTGGCCCAGCAGGAAGCAATCAGCTGAGTAAGGACTGTGAGGGCCACCAGGCAGTTCTAAGAGTTAAAAATGGCTCACGACTATCTGCTGTCAAGTACAAAGGCTCATAGAAGGGGAAATGAAAAACACCACTGGATAACATGTAATAAGACTGTTTACCGACGACTCCTGCTATTTTTAGTGAAAGTATAAAGCTGTACAGCAATATAGAAAATGCAAACTCTACACAAGGTGCTGATGTCCAGAGGGAGAATGCCAAGGTATTGACATGGCTGCTTCCAAGGTACTAAGGCTATGAGCATTGGAAGATAGTGCGTGTGTGATTTTTACATCCCTGCCCATTACAGTCAGAAGCCTGCCCTCTGCCCACACTGCAGCCTGCCTATCTTCTTTCTGCTCTGGTCTTACTCCTGCTTTGGAAGTAGCAGCTGGGATATGGATCTTCGCCTTCTTACACAGGGCTATCTTAGAGCCAGTCCCCCTAAGCAGTCTACCCTACTCTGGAGGACATTGCAAACTGCAGATACCTGGGCCTGGCTGCAGGCCAGCGGTACATGTTGCACCCAGGAAGAACTTTACTGCTTCTGAGGAGCCTAGCAATGGGATCTCTCTTACCACTATGCTTTCAGGGGGACAACATTTTAAAATATGCTGTTCTTTGAGACCAGAGTCTTACATTGTTTCTCAAGCTGGTCTGAAATTCAATATGTGACCCTGGGTGCTAAGATTAATGAAGGGAGCCACTATTCCCAGATTAAAAAGGACTACTTTTTAGAAGCAGTTTATAGATATTCTGTGTACTACTTTTTTAAATGTATAGGGAAAAAAAACAAAACCCACCAAACAACTAATGTTTGACCTTACATGCTGGGCAGTGACAGCTTGTGCCTTTAATCCCAGTGGGAGGCAGATGCAGGTGGATCTCTTGAGTTCAAAGCCAGCCTGGTCTATAGAGTGAGTTCTAGGATGGTTAGGACCACACAGAGAAATCCTGATTCAAAACTATGCCACACGTCACACTCTTATGATCCCAGGACAGAGATGAGGATCACAAGTTCAGGGCTAGCCTAGACTACATATTGAGTGAGACTGTCCAAAACAAAACAGCTGACGAGATGACTTAGCTGGTGAGAGTTCTAAAAACCCAAATGGTGGAACAGTCATCAACTCCCATAGATTGTCCTTTGACTTCCACAGGATCCACATTGTGTACAAACACAAAGTAAATACAGGTTTTTAAAAGGTGAGTTTTTCTTTAAGAAATGTGTGATGGTGCATACTTTTAATGCCAGTACTTAAGAGAGGCAGAGGCAGGCATGTCTCTGAGTTTATGGCCAGCCTGGTCTCTATAGTGAGCCCCAGGCCAGCCAAGGCTACAGAAAGCAACCCTGTCTCCAAAACCAAAACATAGCAACAACAAAAAAATAAAAAGCATTTTAGTGTGACAATTAGAGAACCATAGCATTGTCCCAAGACTTCAAAATAGCATTCTGCTTACCAGTCTTACTCTGTAAATGTCTCTAGAGACATACTGAGGTGTCTCACAGTTCTTCACTGGAATGGTGCATCTAAATTTGGCTGTTAAAAAAAAAACAGGTCCATTTCTGTCAGAGAGTGTCAGAGAGTGGCAAGCCCAAGCATCCTCCATTCCATAGCCGTGCTAAATGCCCCATGGGAAAAGAATTTACTGTAAAGAGCACTTAGCAGATTATTGACAAAAACAGCTGACATTGCACTTTGAAGTTCTGAAATGTTTCAGGTTCCCACCCCTCATAAACATTACATAGAGGGGTCCATAATCCAGTTTGTTGTTATTGTAGTCTAGGCTGGCTTCAAATGCTCCATAGTGCTCTTGCCTCAGCTGCCCCCCCCACCCCCCCACCAGACAAAAGTTTCTTTGTGTAGCCCTGGCTGTCCTGGCCTGGAACTCACTGTCCTGGAAATTTGTGGACCAGGCAGGCCAAAAACTCAGAGGTCTTCCTGCCTCTGCTCCTGAGTGCTGAGGTTACAAATGTGAGTCACCGTGCCCTGTTTGGCATATCTGATTTAATTCTCCTGTGATTTTTGATAGGAAAAAGGTTACATATTAATAAAACAACTTTTGTCATTTGTAGGTGTTTGGCTTCTGGCTTTTTATGGAGTGTTCAAGCTTTTAATGAGTGCATTTTTTTCCCATTTTTAACTTGGTTTGATTTTTGTTAATTTATTTTGCTATTTTGAGGTAGTAGCTTTGACTGGCCTGGAACTTGCTGTATAGATGAGACTTAGCCTCAAATTCAGAGATCCACCTGCATCTGCTTCCCTGGTGCTGAGATTAAATGTATCTGCTATCATACAAATCTAATTAAAAAAATTAATTGCTGCTTTGTAAATAGGTGCTTTTAAAATAATTTACTTGTATTTATATGCATTACTATTGCATGTATGCCTGTGAGGGTGTCAGAAACACTGTAACTGAGTTTTAGACAGGCGTGAGCTGCCGTGTGGTGCTGGGTCCTCTGAAAGACCAATCGGTGCTCTTAACCTCTGAGCCATCTCTCCAGTCCTGTAAATGGGTGTTTTGCATGCATGTATGTGTGTGCAGTGCCCTCAGGCCAGAACGGGAAATCAGAGCTCCTGAGGCTGGAGTTACAATTGTAAGCTACCATGTGGGTCTGGGAATTAAACCCAGGTCCTCTGGAAAAGCAGCCAGCACTCTTAACCACTGAGCCATCTCTCCAGTCCCCAGTTGGTACATTAAGGAACCGTGTTTGTTGTTGTTATTGTTTGTCTGTTTTTTTCATTTTTGAGACAGTCTCACTATATAACCCAGGCTTGCTTCAAATTTGTGATCTTCCTGCCTTGGGGATTATAAATGTATGGCACCATACCTGATTAAAAATGCAATTTTGAAAAAGTTAATGTTGAACATCCACTTAACTCATTTAAGTCTTACAACATCCCTCTGAGGTACATGATGATGGTCTTACCCACATTTCACAGAGCATTCTCTCAGGGATGCTGCCGTTGGGGTCCTGTCAGCATCATCCCTTTACTCTCGAGGGTGTCAATTTGTCAGCTGACTAACCTCAGACAGAACTATAGGAAGTGTTCTGAGATATGGTGGCTAGATCGTGGGTGCACAGGTAAACACAGCTGTGAGAGAAACTTGGCTGGACAATTAAATGACCAGTTCTGAGAAGGACCTTTCTGAATTAGAGCAGGGACCTCTTTACCATCCTCACTTCTGTGCTATCAGGGCTGAGTGGCTGTAATTCATCTTAGTCCCTTGGTTGGCCCATTTGCCAGTGACACCTGTCCAGGTGTGAGCCCGGTGTTCCCTCAGCCAAGAACACTTTATGCTGTAGATACTGTGCATTAAGTGTATGGTTTGCTAGCTTTTGCTTGCTTGTTTATCTTCACTTTTATTGAGCCCTGTTAAAGGCCATGGTAACCGAGGACAGTCCTATCTCAGGAATGTGATCACCAGCCCATGACAGAACGGCCACGTTTTTCATTCTCGATTCATTGGCTTTGGGCTTAGGCATAATTGTACTTGTCTTTCTGAAAGTTAAGTACAGACACTTCAGTTTTATCCTCAGGAGCAGACAAACACTTAAGGTCAGATTGCATTACAATTGCAATGCAAGTCTGGGGGTATCTCAACTCCACAGAGAACTGCTTTTGAGTAAGAACTCAGCATCTTTTCTTGGTCAGAGTGGCTAGCCTGACATCAAGTCCCACTTTTCTCTGCATTGTGCCTATTGAGACCCTCACTTGACTTTCCCTTCCTCTCCAGAAAGGACCTAAGTGTGAAATACCCTGGAGACCTCCCCATCACCCTTCCAAATCTGCTGAGGTTCATTCTGCATCACTCAGACCCTGCCTCTGCCCCTCAGGACCTTGGCATCAGCCCTCCTACCCAAGAATGTGGCCAGAACAAGGCAGTCCTGCAACATGAACACATCTCTCACGTGGAGAATGTATTACAGAAGCTAAGATCCGAGATGAGCACCCTTCGACGTATGCAGGAGAAGGTGGAGGGCCGGCTCTTTAGTGCCCGCAGGGATGGGCACCGCCTGCTACGCCGGCAGCGTGCCCTTGAGCAACAGCACAGGTTGCTTCATCGCCATAGCCAGAAGCTGCAGGCCCTGTATGTGCAGAAGGTCCAAGAGCTCCAAGAGCTGGCCAGTGCCTCAGAGAACCCCCTCCCTGAGCACACATGGCTCAAGATCCTTATGTCCACTATGGAGAAGGAGCTGGAGGGCCAGGGTGGAGCTAAGGAACCAGCCACTTTGGAAAAGGCTCGTCCCAAGCACTCTAAGCCCGTGGGCACTACCCAGTTACCTGGTAACGCCCCTTCACCTTCTACCACCAGCTCCACTCTGGTATCTGAGAGGAAGCATGAGAACAGGACAGACTAACTTCTAAAAGATGAAGGAATCAGAGGTGAAAACTGTACACTGGGAATATATTTATGCAAATTTTATTGAAATTTATTGTAAATAAAGATTTTCTCAGTGGTCTAGAAAATGAACTTGAATGGCATCCCTTCCCTTCCACCTATTGCACAAACTTGGTAGCTTTGAGACACAACAGTAAGTAGCACAGTCCATTTGAAGATTTATCTAGGAAAGTTGTCCTCGCTTCAGTGGTTGAGCATTGGAGTTCTTGCCTGCTCCCCGGGGATGAAAGAAAGGTTAGCTTCTTCCTCATCAGACCTCACCACAAAAGTATTGAGGAAGAATCCTAAGAGAGGTCATAACTTAGTAACCATTGGAGTGTATGGCTCTGGTGTACACTTCAAACAAAATGTAGCCAGGGACAGGGAAGACTATTGTATGGTTGTCCACTAGTTCTACAGGCATTTCATTTTTTCTCCCAGAGACCTCTACAGTGCCTGAACTTACTCGTTAATTCATTCCTCTCTCAATGGGCTGACTCAAATGCCAAAGACATCCCCAGCAACTGGGAAGGGGACAGGAAGCTCCCCAAAAGTGTAACTGATAAGAATGTTATGTCTGAAAAAGAGAAACGTCATTGGCATAGTAAATGCTGCAATCTGTGTCTGACAGTGGAGTGATTTAAGCATTTCCAGGAGCTAACAAGGGTAGATCCAAGCTGTTCTTGAACCAATGGGTGGTAGAGCTGAAGTATAGGCTGCTGGCTGCAAGGCAAATTAGAGGTACAAAGCTGGAGTGGGATGGGGATGGTCAAAACCCTCAGCCTCCACCGGCCCCAGGGTAGATCCTTTCATACCTTCTGTGCTCTTCCTAGACCCATAGAGTCATTTTTTTCCAGGTCCAGCATGCATACAAACCATCCTAAGCAGCCCCTGCCAATGGCCCTTACTACCTCTTCTGTGATTTAGCTATCTCACCAGGGTCCAAGAGTTTCTTAAGCTGTTTTCACCTCAGCGGCCTACCAGAGGTGTCTTATTCCTTCACAAATGGACGCATAGCTGTCTTCCGTCACTTAACATTTGACACACAGACCCTTTGTAAGCATACACTGCTAAAAAGTGTTCCCTGCAGCTCTTCCCTTGGGATTCCAGAGAATGGACTGGTTTCACATGCTATCTCCCTGCTGGCCTGAAGCTTTGCTTCCTGCCCATGCCGCTCTCAAGTGTGCTGGCCACCTATTCATCACTAAGGATGCCAGCACACTCTTATTTTAATCATGACTGCTTTAGAATGCACTTAGAGTGGTGGGGTTAACATCTAAGGAAGTTGATAGGCATGGACTTAAAGGATATCCCAGAGACACAGGCTGCTGGCTCCCTTACCTGTGAGAGCCAGGCCCTGAATTTGAACTCCTGCTGGCTGTTGTAAATGCATATGTGCACACTAGAAATGATCTTCTATGGTACATAGGGCCTTTAGAGCTGGGGGCTCTGTCTACAAAGCTCTAAAGATCAAAGTGAAACCCAATACCCAGCCAGAGGGAAGGAAAGGAAGTTCACTTATGAAGAGGTGAGAAAAAAAAAACTCACCCATGCCCCCAACCCCACTCCAGTGAAAAAAATATCAAATACAAAGCAAAACCTTGCTTGCTTGGGCTGACTAGGTTTCAGACTTCAAGTAGCCTCCACAGGCTCTGGTGTTGCCAGAGAACCAAAATAATTTCTGCAGTGCTGAAGGGATGTACTGGGCATGCTCAAGACCAAAGGGCAAGAGACTGCTCCGCTAAGCTGCCTGGCAGCCCTCAGGACTCATGGGGACTGGTCCGTCACAGGCTTCCAAACAAGTATAGCAGCTTCCCTGCAGTGACTGCCATCTGCACACACTGCTATTTAACAAAGCTGAAGCTATGGAAAGGTGGGGGGGGGTGTTTTTTCTTCTACCCATTACTACCCAAGCAGAAATCACCCAAGCACCCCAGCTGCTTTGCCTTTCACTTCCATCCTATACACAAAGATAAGACCTCAGTGAACCCTGCCAAGGGCAACTGGGGCCTGACCAGTCAGAGACCCTCCATGGTCATACCTCAGCTCACTATGAGCACAGTCATCAAGCCAGTTCCACCGGCTCTATGTGGTATTTTTAAAGATCAGCAAAAAGGCTCAAGCACGTGCTTCTGGGCCTATTTACAGTTCACAGGTTGGTTAGTTCACGCATTACAGTAGTAGCTCCATCAAAAACAGGCTCAGCTAAGACATTCAAGTAACAAAAGCGCTAAGGGGCCGTGAGCCCCAGCAAGGTCAGGCCTGCCCACTGCCTGCAATGGGCAGCCCCACCAGGAGGCTGAGGGGAAAGGCCAGGACAGCCAGGACCCGCAGTCAGTGCATGCGATGATGAAGCCCAAAGAGACCATGCCAGCAAGTCAACCCGTCCCACAAAGCATCGTGTCTGCTCTGCTCTCTCAGTGCTTCTGGGCTGGCTGCAAACGGAACCAGGGCCTTCGCAGCTCAGCTCAGCCATGCACTTCTGGGCCATTGGCGGTCATCAACTTGGCCTTTCTTTCCACACATGGGCCCTTAGCAGAGTACTGCACCAGGAGAAAGGGTTCCTTTGTCTCGCCATCACCCACGATGCTCTCCTCGTCCTCCGACTGGCTGATGCGCTGCAGCCGCAGGTAGCACCAGCAGCCCAGGATCAAGGCCCCCAGGGCAGCAATGGCAATGAGGATCACAATGACTGTGACCACCCCCGTAGTGGGGCTGTGGTCCATAATAGACATGATCAGTGCTGGGAGGGGCTTCTCTGGTGGAAAGTTCTCGGTATGGCTGGCTCAACGAGGCTGGAATTTGGGCTGCACAGAACAATCCTGAAAGACAAAGCCAGGAAAGACTATACCAAGGGTTCGACAGAGGACTCAGACACCCAGTTGGCCCTGGCTGGTGTCTGTTTTTGAACTCAACAGGTCTGGCCCTCAACCCAGTGACAACCGTGGGATTGCCCAGATGCTCACCCGCTTTACTTCCCCCAGCTACTTCTAACACCCAGGTGTTTCCGCTGTCAGTCACTGATGGGAAGGGAAACAGGCACCGTGACAGTGGAGGCAGAAGCGACAAGACAACTGGCCACTAATCTTCTTCTGTTGAAGGCAAACATTGTTTTTTTTGTCTTAGTTAGGACCACAGGCCCAAGCTACCATGCCTAGCTGGAGGTGGGTACTCTAGAAGACAGCACCAATATGTGTCCAGTAACCACTGTTCCAGGAGCTAGAGGAAGGATTTAAAAGAGAAATAGCATCAGCTCAAGGTCTTCTCAGACCCAGGTGAGAGGTCACAATAGCCAACAGCATTTGCCCTGCGGAGCCACAGCTGATGTGTGAAGACTCTGGTTTCCAGGAGGCCTGTGGAGGTAGGGCAGGCAAGCAAAAGTAAAGCAGATCCTAGAAGGCAGGTACTGGGGGAAGCTTCAGGGAAAGCAAGAGGGGCGGGGTAGCTGGCTCCTGTCTGTACATAGCTTGGCATCTAGTACAGGTGCCAAACTACCAAGAGGCCAACACTCCCAAATATCTGTCCAGATCACATCAGAAGCACAGGGGACCAGGTGCTGTGATGCTACGGGTATAGGTGAGCTTCAGGGAGGCCACACTGGCAAGAAAGAGCATTCATTCATGGCAGGGGAACGGTGCTGCCAGGGCTCAGAAGGCAGAAGAGAGAACCTGGGGCAGCACCCTGTTAAGAGTGGCAACAGGAAGTGCCAGCTGGGTTCAGGCATGCTGAGTGATGCCAGGACATGGAGAGCTGGGATGCTCTTAAGCTATGGAACCCAGTTCTCACCTGTAGACAAAGTTTTGAGTGGCAAAGGAGGAGACTGTAGGACACACAGGCCTGTGGAATCCGGACTCCTCTCTCTCTCTAACCTCCAGGGCTTACTCTAGGTGGTACTCCAAAACCCAGCCTGCCACCACCTCCAGGAACAGGGCTTTGCTACAATGGCTTCCAGGTGCTGAAGCTATTAGGCTGCTCTAGTGTCTCAAGGTCCCCCATTTTTTCACTAATGCCAATCAATAATGAGCATCAGAGTGACCAGAGGAATAAAGATGTCTGTAAGGTCAGGAACAACCTACACTGAAAAAGACACGAGTGTCCACATTCATCCCATGCGTGTAGTCAGGTAGACAGTACCAGTACGGGAAGATTCTTCCTCCAAACAAGCTGGAACTTGCTATATTCTTGAGCAATAATCACTTTAATTGGAAAAGACTCTCACTTAACTATGGAGGCTGCCAGAGGTCAGGTCCGCCTAAAGGTCACAGACAGCCAATTCAATGCCCCAGAGTGTCCAGGAGCCAGGCCTCGTGACCAAGGAATACCGCCCTCATCACCTGTGCTGACTGCAGGGCAGCTGCAGGCAGGGAGGCGCAGCATCCTCTGATCCTCGGCCTTCATGGTCTCCGAGAGTCTGAGCTGCCTCGGTCCCACAACTGGCTCCCTGTCCACTCTTGTAGTCAGAGCACACAGGATGTGCCCAAGTGCGTCCCCAATCTTGCACAAAGCGCCCCTGGGCCCAGACCTTTGACTCCACATTTCCTTCTGCCCAGGATGTGCTATTCCCTTTGATCACTAGGACTCAACTGGGGCCGACCATACACCTGACCACACCTGATAAGCAGAATCCAGGGATTATGTTCAACATACTTCAAGGTATAGAACAGTTCCCCAAACCACAACAAAGGATAGCCTGGCCTCAGATGGCACCCACATGGAGACGGAGGAAGAAACTCTGACCTAGTTTACACCAACTCCAGGAAGGAAGCCTCTCCAACTAGAAAGCCAGGGAAGCTGCTTCCCCTGGCATGGCCACCTAGCCCCTGACCTTCCCCCATCCCCAGAGCTGCATGTCCCAAGAGTGCTCTGCTTGCTCTGTAGCCTGGCACCTGAACATCAGTTCCCACAGCCCACACAGCCAGACCACACAGGACACCCATGGTTCTGCCTCCACCTGCCCTTCCTCCCAATGTCTTCTGGACAGGAAGAGGAAGTGTGTGTTTGGGATCTGGGGGGCGGGGGGGGGGGGGGTCTGGGATAGCAAGTGGGAAACCAAACAATGGTACTATGATCTGAGAGAAACAGCTGTCCTGGGACTAATGAGGAAACTGAGGCACAAGCATCCAGAGGGACCCCCAGGAGAGCAGGGCTGACCTCAAACTCTTGTCCACTATGCCTGCCCCAGGCCTAGAGGTGGATGGATACAGCCATGGCTCTGACCTTTGAGCATAGACTCATGACTCAGCCGGCCATGCCTGTGGCCTCTGCCTAGCCCTGATGGTCTTCTTCCTTTTTTCATTTACCAAGTGTTCCTGACAAGTGATCTAAACCTGACACAGTGGCCTCAGAAGGGGACTCCTGAGGTTGCCTCACCCTCTTCTGGAAGCCTGCCTACCATCCATGCCTCCTAAACTATCCTGTGGCTGCCTTCCAGAGGTGACTCTTGGGGCTGCTTTCAGGTCTCCAGATGCTGCCCAGCCTGTACCCCCTACACACACCCCAGTCTTGTCTAGGGCTCTCTGCTATCTGCAATTTCCTGGTTTATGGAGTTTTTCCTTGGCTGTTATCTCCTGACCTGTGGCCTCCAGAGAGCCTTAAAAAAAAGAGTCACTGTCCCTCACTGACACACGGTGGGTGCTCAGTAAGGGCTGGCTGGCTGAGTGTTTCAAGCCTAGGCATATGGTGATGAGTTAAGAGAGATCAGGCTTTCATAGAGATCAGTCAGAGCACCCTAGTTCTGAGTCCCTAACTCTTAGACTACTTCCAAGTTCCTAAGTACAGGTCTCCTTGCTTGCCAGTAGCCTTTGGGAAAAGAGATGTCAGCCAAGTTCAGGCAGAGCAAGACATGGCAGTGGTGCCTAACAGGTCTGTACCAAAACAGGACAGCTAACTTAGTGGTCCTTAACCTTCCCAGTGCTGTGGTCCTTTAACACAGTTCCTCATGTGGTGATAACAACCATAAAATGATTTCCTTGCTACTTCATAACTTAAGTTTGCCGCTGTTATGAATAGTAATGTAAATATGTCTTCTCCTATGGTCTTAGGTGACCCCTGTGAAAGGGTCATTTGACTCTCAAAGGGTCACGACCCACAGGTTAAGTCCACAGAGCAAACTCTTCATGCTTGGGGCATTAGGGAAGCAGAGTCCAGAGGAAGTTGGGGTGCCCTGCATCTGGCTAGTACAATCCTCTGCATACCACTGACCCCCATTTCGTCCACCAAGGCCGGTGGGTCTGGGCATAACAGCCCATTTGAGGACAATTTCAGGACCACCTCAGAGCAATCACATCCCAGTCCACCTTACCTCGTTTTCACTTGTCTTGATCTTCCTACTCTGCAGATGAGGAAACCGAGACCAGGGGTCAGCCAGACCACAGACCATAACTTCCAGGTGAACAGTGGTCAGCATGGGCCTGGGCACTCCACAGTCACCCCTGTATGCAATGCCTGATAATTGCTGGGCCTGGGTTCTCAAGGCCCAGAGCACACAGGTGACCACTGGGCAGGGGTCTCCTCTAGATCTTTCTTGGGGAGGGTCTCTGTTACGTCTACCTCTTTGTGGGATCCCAGGCTCATCCTTCATCCCACCATTCATGGTCAACCCACAGAGCAAGCCGAGTTCCCTCTCTACCCCACAGAGCCTGGCCTGGACCCAATGTCATGAGTAGCCTCTTCTCTAGAGACACCCCATTCCTCACTTAACTGGACACATCACCGTGCTGCGAACTCAGCTCTACACGGCTCTGCCACCCCACTTGAAGCCTCTACCTCCCGGGGCACTGCAAGGGAGCCAGAAACGTCACCATTTTCAGGGCCAGCTAATGTCCAGGAGTTTCCAGTACTGTCCCACTCTCCAGCAAAGTCACCTGCCAAGTATCCTTTTTGGGGACCCCAGGCCAGAATTATTTCCTGCCTCAGGTTCTGTTCTGCCAAACCCTAACAAGCACCATAAGCGAGGTCTCCCCTCTAAGAGCTTAGATCAAGGATAACAGCAGCAGAAGGAGGAGAGCTAACAGCCAGCATGGTCTGTTGCCCACCCACCACCGTAGTCTCTAGAAGAGATATCTGCTCCAGATACCACCCCACTGAGAGATCTCATGACAGGAGAGGAACTAGGGCTGAGAAGTTTGGGGACTGCCCCAAGTCAGCTGCAGTCTCAAAAGAGCAAGCCTGAGTCCTGCCCCTCCTGGGTAAGGGTAAGTCGTTTGCCAGCCGGCTTCCTGCCCCTCCTGGGTAAGTCATTTGCCAGCCGTCTTCAGGATCCCATGTGACCCTCCAACTTTGGTAGTGATAATAGCAGATGCTGAAAAAGTTCCTTGGTGACTTACTCTTGAGCTTAACATCTCATGTAAGATCTCTCCAAAATTTCTGCCTCAAAACAATCCTAGAGCCGAGTTATTACTCTTCCCACTTGACAGATAAATATAACTTAGAGAAGTTAAGTCAGCTGCCCAAGGTGACATAGTTTAAAAGTGGATGTGTAGCTACTCAATCCAGGCAGTCTGGATCCTAAATTACCGATTTCAAACCTGAGCCTAAATCGTCATCTGCCTGACCTGTCTCCTCTCTCACGGGGGGCTGGGCTCACTGAAGGGCGTCTGAACCCTTCCTAGGAGCTAGTCTAGAGGTGACCTGTGCCGAGGACCAGTCACTTATGACAAGCGCCCCAGCAGCTCCCGTGTGCAAAGCGCGGGCGGCGTGCAGGCGCGGTGCCAGGCGACGCCGCGTCTCCCCCACTCTACAGAAGGAGCAAGGCGAGGCGTGAGGGAAGCAGGGGCCCGTTCAGGGGGCGACAGCTGCGGAGGAAACGTCAGCTGAACAGACAAATCAAGTCCGCCTGACCCGGTTTCTTTTGTTTGCTCTTGTGGTTATTTTTTTTTGGGGGGGGGACCTAGAGTCAAGCCCACGCCTCGCAGTCTGCCGGATGGAGAACAAGCGCTGCGGCTCGGCCTCAGTTTCCCCACCGATGAAACGGACGCCAGATAGTCCCCGGGTCCCCATCCCCCCTTGATCTCATCATGACCACGCTGGGACGCTGCCAGGAATCCCGTCAATGCTGGGAGTGACTGTTCGGGGCAGCCCGGATGATCCGCGCAGGGTTGCGGAGAGGAACAGACGCCCGCCGAGCAAGCAGCCTCCGCCCCCCACCGCCTCCTTTGTCCCGATCGCGCCGCGGAGGACAAAGAGCCCCCGCCCGTGCGCAGCGCCGACCCGTCAGCGCCGCACCCCGGCCCATCCGGCGCGTCCCTTCCCCCTCATCCGCTCGCCCTGCCGGGTCCCGCTTACCATGTCGCGGTCCGCACGCAGTCCCGCACACTCGGCCGGCAGCAGCCTCGCCGCCCGGCTCCGCCCGCGCGATAGCCGGGTCGGCCGCCGCGCACTAGCCAGACGCCGGAGCCAGATCTGCGGAGGGCGGGGCTCTCCGGCTCCGCCCAGTCCGGGGCTCTTCGGCCCCGCCCAGTGCGGGGGCGGGGCGCTCCGATGCGACCAACGGGAGGCCGTAATGGGACCACGGGGCGGGGCGTGATGAAGGGGTGGAGTCACGTGCGGGTCGGGGGGCGGTGAGGCGCGCTGGTGGTGGGCGGCTGGGCTTTCGTGCGCGCCTTACGGATGCTGGCGGTACTGGGCCTGCTCCTGGAGTCCTCTTTCTGGGAAAGTAGTTCCAGGCCAACCACAAAGGGAAAACTGAGATTCTCCTCAGGTAAAAGTGTGGCTCACCTTCGCATGGTTGCAGGCACCGGCCGAGTTGAAAGGCTCTGCTTTGGAAAGGAGCTGACTGTTTTTTGTTGTTGTTGTTGTTAATTCCATCATCATTTATTCATACATGCATCCACTCACCCATCTGCACCGATCATGTGTCTTGCCGAGCCTGTCACCCACAAGCCAGACAACAAGGTCCCTGTCCCCAGAGATGATGACTGGAGTGAATTATTTCAATATAACCTCTTAGTTAAGACTTCACCAAGTGCTGTGTTCCCTTCAGCCCGCTAGACAAATCAAAATAACTCCAGATTTTAAAAAAATGTATCATCCCATTTGACATTAGGAACCCAAGGCTCCAAAGGGTTTAAATACTACCGATGTCTCTCGTATAGGTAGGATTTGAGGCCAGATGCTAACTGGTGTAGTGACTGCCCCCAAGAAGATTGCCCAGGGAGAGGACAGGACACCGTGGTGGCCACCTGGAACTCCCAGGAAGTTCAAGACCTCTGAGACCCAAGGTATTCCCGAAGACAAGAAGGAACAGTTTGGTTGGGGCAAATCAGGCTGGGAGCTCCTGGGAGCTGGGAGGCCAGGGGCTGCTATCCGGACTCATGCAGGAGAAGGTTCTGCATACAACCTGAGCTCATCAAACTGTTTCCTACCCCCCCCTTTTGACCCATGCCATTTATTTTATCTTGAAATTCTTCCACGTCATCTTCTAGATCTCAGCTTCCCCGTGCTTGCTCTGAAGGCTTCTATTTATTTCCCCCTCAGTGGACACTCCTGTCCATTGTGAAATTGTGTTTTCCGAGGATATTTCATTAACTTCTGGTCTCTGTTTCAGAACTAAGACTGATGAGTCTATAAACAGTGTACAGTAAACTCTTTCTTGTTGTTTTGTTTTTTCTGAGACATTGTCTCACTATGTAGCTTTTTTGCGCCACCACTGCCCGGCTCCTTCAATATATTTTATCGAGTGCCTTCTGTAGCCAGGTGGTGGTGGTGTATGCCTTTAATCCCAGCACTGGAGACAGTAGAAGCCAGGTCTCTGAGTTCCAGGCCAGCTAGTCTACAGAGCAAATTCCAGAACAGCCAGGGATACACAGAGAAATCCTGTCTGGGGGACTAGCCAGAGAGAGAGAGGGGGGGGGGGAGGGGGGGAGGGGGGGGGGAGGGAGAGGGAGGGGGGAGGGAGAGGGAGGGGAGAGGGAGAGGGAGAGGAGAGAGAGAGAGAGAGAGAGAGAGAGAGAGAGAGAGAGAGAGAGAGAGAGAGAGAGAGAGAGAGAGGAAGGGTTAGCTCTGCTGCTGATGGAGACCAGGCTAAGGAGGTGAGCAAGACTGGGGCACAGAGGCAGAATGAAGCGGGCTCTGGGTAGCTGCCCATGGGCAGAGCCAGGTGTCTCTGAACAGCTCCTGTCTACAGATCTTCCCATCCCAGTCAGAGCTCCAGCCTCATGAACCATGTGAACCAAGCTTGGAATGCAGACTGGAAAGAAGCAGGTTCTTCCCCAAGTAGTCCATTGTCTGGTTTTGGTCTCAGGTGGCCAAGAGCTCATTAGTGGTCAGATCCTGAAAGAGGCAGGCTCAGAACTCCAGAGCTGGGCTGGCAGGGAGATGAACAGGGAGGCAGGGATGTGACAGAAAGGATGTGTTGAGAGGTGTGAGCAGCTTAACACAGAAATGACATGGTCCTCCCTGCTTCAAATCTTGCCTCCTGGAGGGCTTTGAAAAAGTAGCCTAAGCTCTCTGTGCCTCACTTCTCCTTATCTGAAAAATGGGGACAACACCAAGGTGGACCTCGCAGATTTGGGAACACATCAAGTAATGGGAACAGGGGGAGAACTCCTACCTGCTCACCGGTCACCTTAGTAACCGGTTAGGTGTAGAGAAGATGCAGATGCTCTCATTTGGATCCTGGCATACTGACTGCATGCCTCTGACCTTGGCTTCCTCATCTTCATGCTGAGTCTCCTGTGCCCCCAGTGCTGCAGATGGGTGAGAAAGGCAGTAACCCAGAACTTCTCAGAATGCTTCACTGGTGGCAACAGTAAGGGGCATGAGATATTAAAACTGTCTGGCTGGGGATGTGGCTCAGATAGCAGAACACTTGCTTAGCCCACAAGACGCCTGAATTCCATTCCCAGCACTGCATGGAGAGAACACAGTGGCACACACCTGTAATCCCAGCATTTGGGAGGTAGAGGCAGGGGGCTCAGGGTCATCCTCAGCTACATGACGAGTTTGATGCCAGCCTGGGCTACATGAAACCTTGCCTCAAAAAAGTGACAGACACTTAGGTAGGTAGCACTTACCATGAGTTTAGTTGCGTGCTTTACCAAGCCAACTCAGCCCCCATTGTACAGATGAGAAAACATGAACTTTCAAGTACATGCCTCAGTCATCCAGGAGAGAGGGTCACAGTGCAGATTTTTCAGTAGTTGATTTGAACCTGAGAGTCTTGTTTTTTGGTTTTTTTTGTTTTGTTTTGTTTTTTTAAAGACAAGGTCTTACTATGTATCTCTTGCTGTCCTGTAACTCACCATATTTGGACTCACAGACATCTGCCTCTGCCTCCTAAGTGCTGGGACTAAAAGCCTGGGTTACCACCGCCTATTTGATATTCTGATTTTCTTATGAGCTCCCAGAAGGTGTTGATCATGTGGGAACCACACTTTGAGCAGTCAGGGGCTGTCAGCTTCAGTGAAGTGACAAAGGCAGCAGGTATCTCGCCTGTGGTTGGCCCACAGGGCCCTGCACTTGTAATTGTGAACCTAACTGCTTGTTTGGTGCCCTCGCTTCCTCTCCCCCACAAGCAGGCAGGAAGTGTTGCGCTACTGCAGCCCATTTCTTCCTTCTTCCTCCAAGGTGACATCTGGCCCAGGGTTTTCCCAGGGGAAAGGTTCTGGAGGTTCTCAGATTTTCCTTAACAAGAAAGATAATTAAGGGCTTTCTGGGGCCCAGCTGGGCCTGCTGTGGGCCCGTGTGGCTGTGGGCCCACTCCTCCAGTGTGCCAGAGGCACTGGGACAAGAAGGGGCGTGCTGGGGCTGGGAGGAGAGTCCTCAACTAGCCTCAGAGGAGACACCCTGCAGCTGGGCCTCTCTGCTTAGCTGGCAGTTACCAGTCTGAGTCGGTCAGCTGTTTCCCAGGCATTCCCAGGAGGGGTTGAGGCTTAAAAACAAAGTGAAAATTAGCTGGCCACAGGGGAGTTTCCTCATGGGTGAGACGGGAATCGCCGGTGAATTGGAACACAGAGTTTCCCCTTGCTCTGAGGACACAGAGAGGAGAGAGGACCCGGGGAGAGGGGGCCTCACTGGCTGATGGCTGTACTGATTTATCTACGGCTTGCTGGCCCATCTCAACTTGAGCTAATGTGTGTTTTTTTTTTTTTATGCATTTATGTCTCAGTTGCATTTTATTTATGAGCCAGATGCCTTTTCATTGTTGATAGTAACTTACATCTTCCTTCCTTCCTTCCTTCCTTCCTTCCTTCCTTCCTTCCTTCCTTCCTTCCTTCCTTCCTTCCTTCCTTCCTTCCTTCCTTCCTTCTTAATACAGGGTTTTTCTCTGTAGCTCTGGCTACCCTGGAACTCACTCTGTAGACCAGGCTGGCCTTGAATTCACAGAGATCTGCCCTCCTCTGCCCCCCAAGTGCTAAGAGTAAGGTGTGTGCCATTATGCCTGACTCCTCCTTTTTAAATAAGACTATTGAGGGAAAACAACAAAGATGCATTGAACGTTCAAACATGCCTGAGTTAGTTTCCTCTTTGCCCAAGGACTGGGATAACAGGTATGCACCACAGGCCCAGTTTCTGTGATGCTCGACACAGATGGAGCCAGGGTGGGCCTCTCCTCACTGCACTGCAGCCCTGGGCTGTATCCTCTCTCGTGTTTTTCACAAAAGCCCCGCATTTGCCCTCCACAGTCTAGAACTGCTGCTGGGCACAGGAGGAATGGTCTTGCCTAGCATCCTCGCCCGCGCTGTCATTCATCCCTGCACTCAGGAGACAGAGGCCAGGAGGATTGAGAGTTCTGGACCATTCTAGGCAAACATAAGACTATCTAAATGGAAAGTGGTGGGAGGAGAATAGAAAAGAAGACCTCCTCGTCCTCGAGCAACTGTCCAATCCCAGTGGAGATGAGTCCCAGGGTCCTCCTGTATGGAGGACCACTGTCTTCCGAGCATGGCATTGCCATCTTTACTAGAGCACTTGTCACTATCCACAAGAGACCTTCAAGAAGGGGTCTGTGACCTTTCATAGCTGGATGGGATGGTAAGGGTCATTAGACCCTCATCTCAGGTCCCAGCCCTCTGTCCTGTTCCTCTGGAGGGCCTGGAGGGAATAGAAGATGCCCGAAAGGGGATCCCAGCTAAGCAGCCACAGGAAAGTTGTCATCCATGCTGGATTGAGACTTTTCTGTGAAGCAACTGTTTGGGATCATGGTCCTTGAAATAATCCCATCATGCTTCTGTCAGTAAGCTCGTTGGTTCACAAGCTAAGATCTGTATGGAACTATTTTTCAGTCTGTCCTGTGCCCTATAGGAGGCAAGTAGAAATTGCTCCTAGCACCCCAGGAAAAGCTAATGCAATGCTCAGTCACACACTGTTCACACCACCGTGGTATCAGGCTTTGAGGTCTGGAAGGAGCTGTTCCCCAGGCCCATCTCAGGGCTTATCTGTGGCTGAGCCCAGGACAGAATGTCCTGTTCTCTGGATCCAAGCCTAGGAGCTTCCAGCAGAGAGGGGATGGAGAAGCCAGATGGAGCAGAAGCTGGTGGACCACTGAAGACACATGACAAAGGAACTCGGAACTGCCTAAGTTCCAAGAGCCCAGCGTTGGCATTTGCCAGCTCTGCAACCCTAGGATTTTTACCTACTTTCTCTGAGCATAAATCTCCTTATCTATAAAATGAAAATATCTGTCTAGGCCTGCTAAGACCTTTAGACGTACTGGACTGAACCTGGTCAGTTGAGCTTGGTCACAGGAGGTTTACACTCATGTGCTTTTAATTTTTTTCTTTTAATTTTTAGTCTTTTTGAGACATGGTCTCATGTAGCCAAGATTTACCTTGAACTTCTAATCCTCCTGCCTCTATGTCCAGAGCGTTTTGATTATAGACATGTGCCAATATTTCTGGAGACATGTGTGCTTACATCTCCTAAGATGACTCATTCATTGAACTGGCCTCAGATCTTTGCTGTGAGCACCTGTCTCAGGACTAGCTGGCTTCCCTGGGGTAATTCCCCACATAACACAAGAGTGTTTCATGACCTAGCCCATCATCTCCACCTCATTCTGTTCCTTAGAAGTGGGGCACCAAACCACACAGGCAAAGGAAAGGTGTACTTTTTCCCTGGGGTGTGTGTGTGTGTGTGTATGCATGCACGCTTGCATGTGTGGTGTGATGCATGTTCTTAGGTGTGTGGTAAGTGCATGCACGTCCTCATGTATTGGCAAAGGTGTGCACGTACACATACTTGTGTGTGCACATGCAACTGGAGGCCTGAAGTTGATGTCCAGTGTCTTTCCCATTGTGCTCCACTTTATGTACTGAGGCAGAGTCTCTCACAGTCTCTGCCTCTTGTTCACACCCTTCTGGGGATGCAAACTTCTGTCCTCACACTTGCTAGCAAGTGCTCTGCCCACAGGTGACTTTTCAGGCTATGAGTGGGTCTGTCATTCTGTCTTACTATACTAAGTCATTATAGTGGGAGTTTTCTTGTATTTTATTTTAGACCTTTCTGTTTCCAAGAAGATACAATCAATTCAATCAAGCTCATATTGAAATCAAAGATGATAGCATTCCTGTCCTGCAATCAGTTCCCAAAGATAGGCACTTCACTTTTAAATGGCACAAATTAAAAAAAAAAAATATTTTGTTAGCTAAGGAGTTGATTTACTTTGGCAACAGGAGCCCAACATGGCCTCGAGTTCCTGGTCCTCCTGCCTCAGCCTCTTGAGCGCTGAGACTACAGGCATCCTCCATTGGGCCCAGCTTGCTGGCTCCTTCACTTCCCCACCCACCTTCTCTTTATTTACTTCAGTGCTAGAGCTGTAGCTCAGTGTTCTGAAGAGACTAGGGAAGTGCTCTAGCACTGAACTATATCCTCTGTCCTTAGTTCATGCATTATTCTGCACGTGCGCACACACACATGCACACACACACACATACGCACACACACATGCACACATGCACACACACACATGCACACACACACACACATGCACACACACATGCACACACACACATGCACACACACACATGCACACACACATGCACACATGCACACACACATGCACACACACACATGCACACACACATGCACACACACACACATGCACACACACACATGCACACACATGCACACACACACATGCACACACACATGCACACACAAACACGCACACACATGCACGCACACACATGCACACACACATGCACACACACATGCACACACATGCACACACACTGGTTTTTTAAGACAGGATTTCTCTGTGTGGTCCTGGCTAGAGCTATTGAGGTATATGGATGACATTTATGAGCAAGTAGCTGCTGGAACACTATTTTATGGTTTCTAGTGCTGTGAAGAGACACCATGAGCCCAGCAACTCTTATAAAGGAAAACATTCAATTGTGGGTGACTTAAGAGTTTCAGAGTCCATATCATCATGGTGGAACATGGCGGCATGCAGGCAGACATGGTGCTGGAGAAGGAGCTGAGAGTCCTACATCTTGATCCATACGTAGGAGGAGGTGAATTGTGTGTCACTGCAAGTAGATTGAGCAAAGGAGACCTCAAAGCCCACCCCTACAGTGACACACTTCTTCTGAAAAGGCCACACCCACTCCAACAAAGCCACACCTCCTAATAATGCCACCCCCTCTTTTTTCAAATCACTACAACTACTAACTGCAGAGAAATGGTGAGTTTAGAATTTTGGTAGCAAATGGCTGGGTTTGAGAGTTCTCCTTGCCATAAAACTGACTAATACAGTATGATGTATGGTACTAATATGTAGTAGAATATATTAACATAATATATTTAATATATAACAAATATATATGCTAGAAATAATGATATTCCTAGTTATAAATCTGTAATATATAAGAAAATACATGAGATCATAAAAAAACAGAAAATTAAATAATTAAGGAAAATTACTAGGAAAAAAGCCAAGTTAGGCAGAGCTAAGAGCTTCCTCAATCAGACACTGAAAGATTCCAGCGGTGGCTCTGGGCTATTTTGGGGGACAAGAATGGGGCAGGATCCTGGGGTTTTAGAGTCTGGCAGGATCTGATCTTAGGTAAGAAACTTCCAGAAGTGAAGTGGTATCTGAAATGAAGGTGGAGCCTCCGCTGTCTTAGGTGGTGAGAGGTTCCTTTGACAGTGCTCCATCCCAGAACCCTAGAACCCTCTGCACTCCAGGCAGACACTTTCTCCTGTGTGCTGTGTTCCAGAGCTCTGCCACTGCTAGGTTCCTGGCAGCCTGGATGATGGCGTCAGCAGGACTGCTTGCTTTGCCTGGCCAGGTGAGATCACCAGACCACAGTGTGAAGTGGTACAACAGGTCACACTCTGCTGCTGCCCTTGTGCCTGAGGCCACACAGCTTAGCTAGGGTGGGCCCTGCAAGACACTGATTCAGCACAATGTTCTGAGCCTTATTTCCCTGTGTATAGAGAGCATGGGCTTGGGACACTTCTGGGTAATTGCTCAGAGTCATGCTGGGTGGTGCCTATAACAGGAACAGCTGGATGCAGAGGGGTAAGGGTGTTGTCAGTAAAGTATTTGTCATCTACGTAAAAATCTACATGTGATGGCAGAGACAGGATTCCCTAGGGATTGTTGGTGACCTAGTCTTGCTGAACTGGTGAGGTTCAGCTTCAGGGAGAGACCCTATCTCAAAAACAGGGTGGAGAGGGATCGTGGAAGAACCTCAGGCCTCCACATACATGCCTTTGCACACACAGGATCATATTAATATACCAGACAGGACAATAAAGAAAACGGATGAATCCTGTGTGGAGTGAGGTTCCCAGAGCTCATTTCAGAGTGGCCTGTACTGCCCTGTCTGGGCTTCCACAAGCTCTACTTCTTGGTGGAGAGGCATGAGCAGCAGGAGAAGATTTCAGGCCTGGGTCTCCAGTTCCTCAAACTATTGAAGATGCAGAGCTCAGCCTCAGCACCACCATTTGACCCGATGTTCCCTCTCCCCAATTCCTCCACTGCAGCCACGTCTTCTCTGTCTCTTCTAACTTCTGTCTTCTCCAGTCTCGCTACCCTTACTGTTTCTGGGCCTGGGACACTATTCTTCTCTCCATTAGCTCCTCCCTTCCATGCAAGGCTCTGCTCTGGGAAGCATGCCCACGCCTGGCCCTTTCACCACACTTCTGTGTGTCCAGCCAAGTCTTACCTGATGGTCCCCACCAGACCCTGGAACCTCTGAGGAACAGAAGCCCATGAGTTCCATCTGAGTAACCAAGGACAGTAGATTCTCTGTGAATGTTTATCATAAGCAAATGGATGGATACAGGCCAGCAGACACCACTAAGCCTCAGTCTCAGAAGGCTGAGATGGTATTTACCTGCCTCTAAGATGCCCAGACTTGATGCTTAATAATTGCTGATTGGTATTTAGCAATCTGGCCTGACCACACCCATGAAGGCATAGTCCTTCCCCATGATGTGACTGGACTGTTGGGCATTTGGGGAGTTCTTCCAAAAGGCCCTGGGGCAGGCCAGATCCTGAACAGTGGATAAGTGAATAAGCCCAGGCAGAGTGTGTGTACTGGGCAGGACAGGACACGAGCCTTGAGCGTCTGTAGACCTTTTGGCTCTCTGGTTCAGCCATTTCTGTGGTTCACCGTCAGTCACCTCTAGCCTCCTGCCATCAGGAAACTTCACCCATCCTGTCTCCTACCTTGGGAGGTGCCAAGCAGGAATAAGGCTACCCGGAAATGGCTGAACCCAGGAGCTGGGGGCAACAGAGAGTGGACAAGAGAATACATTACAGCAAGCATCAAGTTCCCTCCTGGACAGTGACCTTCCTGTTGGCAGTGCCTGAGAGACGATCACCAAGATCCCTCTGGGCCCTCATGAGACCTGCCAATAAGGCTAGCCTTGACAAAGCCTGGCCTCAATTATTCTCTACCTATCCATCTAGGAGGTATATGCCAAGTCCTGGAGACAATTTCTAGCCATCATGGCTGCCCTTCCAAAAGGGAAAGACATGAATAGATGAGATGATGAGCATTATCATCTCAGAGAGGAATAAAGAGATGGTGAAGTGGCAGGGGCTGGAGACTGGCACACACAGCTCAGGCCTAACAAATGCCAAGAAGGCAGTCTTCAAACATCCCCAAGCGAAGGCACCCCCAGTGCAAAAGTTTGGAGGAATCCGAGGGTATGGGGAAGGGTTTGGAGGAGGGGACTCATGGCAGGCCAGGCACATAGGTGAGAAGGGCCCTGGAGAATGTGGCCTGGGTGGTGCCTAGGGCCCCCAACATGAGAACTGTGTTCTTTCCCTTACTATCAGAATCTTTATTCTCCATATATCCAGGAAGCCCTCACCCGACTTTTCCCCTCCCCAGGACCTTTCCTCTCTACTCTCTGAGCTGGAGTTTCCCTGTGTGTGACAGCCCAGGGGGCTTGCATTTCCAAAGGTTCATAGTGAGATTCCTACCTACTGTGTACCTGTTGAGTGATGGGGCTGATGTAGGTTATCAGACCCTCCAAGCTCACCTATTGTAGCCAGACTCTGCAAGCATGCTATACAGAGCATGGGATCAGGTCTGGAGCAAGTCGTATGAAACCACAGGGCTTGAGAGGCAGGGTGGGCCCAGCAAAGTTGTACTCCAAAAGTCTGCCAGGCCTTGTTATGTCTCACAAGGGTGGGAGTAGCACTGGGGGCTCATTGGGACTTTCCCTACCTGCCCCAGTTCAGCTCCCTGTGGCTGAGCCTGACACCCTACAGCTATTCTTGTGTCCTTCCCTCCGCAGGCCTGGTAGCAGCCTTCATTCTAGCTATATATACACACTAGTGTTCCCTCCCTCTGGAGGAGGAAGGAGGACATTAAACTGACAGGTTGATCTGAGAGAGCCACAGTGAGGCCTGTGGGCGTCATGTCACAGGACTGCAGTAAATGCAGAGTGTAGGAGCTGGGCCAGTTGGTGCCTCTCTGTGCCAGTGACACCTCAGGGCCTGTCAGCCCTCCCTTAGCAGTGGAGAGGCTGCAGCACCCATCAGTAGATATTTTTGTTTTAGGGGAGCCATAAAAACAGGTTCAGGACCTTGATAACCATGTTCTGAATGTGGATAAAGGTCCAAACTTTGGTGTAGTCACAGTCACCAAATGTGAAAAAAAAAAATCACCAAGCTGTACACTTCAAATGGGATGTGAATCCTATAGGATGTGAATCATATCTAGGTAAGCCCATTAAACACCCTGAGTAGAGTGTACAGTGAGATGGTCATAATTCCAGCACTTGGGTTGTTTTTTCAGGTGAGCCTGGGATACTGGTGTAGTTTCAGTTTCTGTGATAAAAACACTCTAATAAAAAGCAGCTGAGGGTAGGAAAGAGTTTATTTCAGCTCACACTGAGGGCTCACAGCCCATCATTGAGGAAGTCAGTGCAGGAACTTGAAGATGCCGTGAGAAATGGAGGTCTCTGGCTCATGCTCAGCCTCATACAACCCAGGGCAGCCTGCCTAAGGATGGCTCTGCCCAGAGCGAGGAGGGAGGGACTCTTACATCAAACAGCAACCAAGACGGGCCTGCAGGCTGATCTGATCTAGGCAGTTCTTCAGACTTTCCTCAGTTCCAGGCTGTGTCAAGTCCACAAGTATTGTTAACTATCACAGCTGCATAGTAAGACCTCTATCAAAAACAATAACAGAACACAGGTATGGTGGCACTCAGGAAACTTACCCAGAGTTCAAGTCTATCTTGGGCTACGTAGTGAGAACCCATCCCTGTCCACATTCAAAAACCAAAACCAAACAAAAAACCAAAAGTGATTTGAGCTAGGAATAATAGCGCATGCCTTTAATCCCAGTACTCAATAGGCAGAGGCAGGTGTCTGTGAGTTCAAGTCCAGCCTGGTCTACAAAGTGAGTTCTAGGATAGCCAGGGCTGTCACATAGAAAAACCTTGTCTTGAAAAATCAAAACAAAACGAAAATTAATTTGCAGGGCTTTGTAGCAAAATAACCAAACAATACAGGAACACCCCAGATACCCTACACCCTTCCTCCAAAACACAAGAGTACAGATCCACTCAGATAAACAAAAAGTTAAAGCCAACTATATAACCTTCCCACCTCAAAAATAATTACCTCAGTCACAGTAAGCAGAGCTGCAGTTCCCTGAATGCCAGGGACATGCTGGACCTTGTTCTAAGCATATAACATGGGGCAGGGGCACTTACTTGGAGAGGGTATACAACATGGAGGGTGCTTACTTGGGGAGGGTGTACAGCATGGGGAGGGTGTACAGCATGAGGTAGAGTGTACAGCATGGGGAGGGCGTACAGCATGGGGAGGGTACAAGTACCAGGACTTGCCTGATGAGGTCAGAGTACAGTTTTCAGGAATCGTTTTTTTTCCTTCTACTACGTGGGTTCCAGGGAGCAGACTCAATGTGGCAGGCTTGTAGGAGGGCATCTTTACCTCTGAGCCTTCTCATCAGCTCCATCATATTCTTCACTGACACCCACCAGTAAGCCACGACTGGTCCAAGTCCTAGACATTGTTTATTCACGGTGATGATGTGAAGCAAATTGCACAAGGTCTCACTATATAGCTCAGGCTGGCCTGGAACTATCAATGTGGCCAGAACCCACAATCCTCCTGCCCCAGCCTCCTGAGTGCTGCAATTCATGGCATGTATCTGGCTTGCTAATTACATTTTGTTGGTTGGTTGGCTCCAGTATGGAGACAGCCATGTGTACAGTTGCTATGCTTCTCACATCTTTTCATCTAGCATGAGTTCCACTTAGCTCCTTGCCTTTGGTCCCTGCAGAGAGCATCTGACCTTTCATAATCATTGACTAACTGCCCCTAAATAGTCACCAGCTGAAGTCAGCAAGGTTTCCCCAGCTTTGGCCTCGAATGTGGGACAGGCAGTGTATTCGTTATTTTCAAAGTCAGCAAGAAAGCTACACCTGTATAGAAAAGGGACTTGCATAAATTCTTTCCAGCAGCTAAATCAGCCATTTATCCATTTTGTCAAAAGCCCTGTCTGCTCAAAGCATGTCTGGGCTCTGCCTGCAGTTCTTGCAGAAAGTGGACCGAGAGTAATGAGGGAGGAAATAGGTATGGGGGCATTCTGCTCACCTGTGGTAGCCTGGCACTCCAGAAATGAAATGTCCTGGAGCTAGAAGACATCAGAGGCTCTGGTGGGGCCACACAGGGAAGTCTTGAGAACCTACACCCTTCACTTCTGGTTCATCCTGCCCCTGCTCTTCCCAGCTGCAGCTAGGGGGATGACACACACAAAATGAGGGTGACTCACTCTACCTTGTAGACCCCCAGCACCCTACTCTCCCCCGAAGGCTGAGCCATCTGGCAGAAAGAGATGAAATGCCCAAGGGCATAGACACCAGGGTCAGAGACGTGAGCTCCAGCAGCTCAGTGTTTTGCCCAGCCTCAGTATTCCTATTTGGGAAGTGGTACACAATCTTCTTTGGTTGTTTTCAGGAGCTAAATGGCAATCACTACTATTGATGGGTGGTCTCTAATTTTTTAAAATTTATTTATCTGGGTGATCGGGTAGGAGATTGTGAGCAGCACAGAGTATATATGTGGAAATCAGAGGATAACTTTCAGGCACTGGTTTTCCCCTTCCACTGTGGGGGTCCCTGGGATCCAACAGGCTGTCAGGCTCGTGGCCATCTCTGAACCATTCCAATGACTCCTTGAGAGCAGAGCCTTGACGTGTGCCTAGTAGGGAATCTGGATTGTAGGGGCTTTGTCTGCAGCTGCCCAAGATGAGGACCTAGGTACATCTTAAGCTCCTAGGTTCCCACTAGTGCTGGCCTCTGAAGCCCTGGTGTAGACACAGCTGAACCAGAGTGGGGTGTTGTGGGTCTGAAGCCACTCTCACTGATGAATGAGAGTCTTGGGGGGGGGACTTCCTGGACTTTCCATTTCTCTCTTACTATTGAAGACCCTGTATTAATGAAGACATATATCAGAAGATCCCAGAAGCACACTTCCTGAGTCACCACCAGCTACAGGACTCTGGGTATTTCTTAGTTGTCACCCAGTGACTCAGGTTTTTCATCCAAAACAGCAGTGTAGACATTGCCCTCTTCACAGGCTTGTGGCAGTGACTGCAGCCCTTTCCCTAGTCTGAGTTAACACTTTAAAGCTCAGGATTGCCCTGAACAAGCAGTCTGGAGCTCCTTGCTCTGGGTCTCCTCTGCTAAGACAAAACCTTTGTGTGTCTGTTTTCTTGGTCTCCACATGACACATGACAAATGTGTCTTACACATTTTCTACACAGAACCATTTTCCCCAAAGAGTGGTGACAGGATGGAGTTAGGAGGCCATAACATCAGCACTGGAATGCTCTGTGACACTGGGTTGTCACTGCAAGTCGACTCGAAACTAGAAAAACTTATTCTTTTTGTTTGTTTAATTGTAGGTAGCATTTAATTAGGTTGATGATCTGACAGTTGAGGAATTAAAGCAACAGTGATTAGTTTTTTTAGAGATGAAAATTAACGATTCCAAACACTGTCAGTACTGTGGTTATGTAACACGTACTAAGAAAATCCATTAAATCTTTGCTTTCTGTGACACCTATAACCAATATAATAAATATCTAATTAAAATGCCGAGCTAGGAATGAATGTTAATAAACTTTACATTAAAAAAAAAAATTTAAAAGAGAAAGGGGCCATAGCTGGATTTGGATGTATGATGGTCTTTATTTACAACATTATTGGCAAAAGTGGGGAGAACATTAAAGAGCTTTAACACAGGGCGTTGCAGCTGACCCTGTTGGCCTGTCCAGGTCCCATTCTCCCTCTCCAGATGGACAGCAATGAATCTGCATGTGCAGCTTCTTTCATTAAGTACAGAGCCCATCTCTCAGGCGGTCATTAAAACACATAAACACAAAGGAAAGGAAACCACTCCTTAAAAACTGCAACAAATGGAAAGTATTTTAAGTATGAAATTGTCTTTCTTGGAAATAACCCATGCCCAAGGAAACCCCAAAGCTGGAGAAGCACTTACCTTCCCTGTGGGAGTGGTCAGTTATAACTACCATCTACTTATTTCAGTTTCTCAGCTTCTGTGAACTTACTGTGAGATGCCAAAGTCAGAAGAGAAATCGCAGGAACGGCACCCATGACGGGGCAATAAGTGTCCTGTAGATTCCGGGTGGCAGGACATCCAGTGTAGATCATTTCGATCCATGATGATCATGTTGAGCTCACCTAACTTCTTTCCTGTCGTTCTTCTAAATCAAGTGTGTTTAATTCTTCTAGCTCATCCGGGTCTTCCCCAGGGAACAGATTTTCATCAAGGGATGAGCATTGATCCTAGGTTTGTTTGCTACTCTCAGCCCAACCTCCAGGTGCTTCACTGTTACATTAGGTTTCCGGCCCCGACTAGCCCCACAGTTCGGACCCACCTGCCGCTGCTTATCTGGACCAGCCATCCCAAAGTCCCAAGGAAACACACAGACGCTTATATTAACTTGATGCTATTTGGCCTACGGCTCAGGTACATCTCTAGCTAGCTCCATCTTAACTCAACCAATTTCTATTAATATGTCTACCACGTGGCCCGAGGCTCACCTGTGTTCCTTACATGTTGCTTCTTTGGGTGTCTGGCTCCATCTGTATGTGACTCTGCCCTCCTTCTCCTACCTATTCTGATTTCCCCACCTACTTTTTCTACGGTGCCTGCCATGGCCGAAACAGTCCTTGTATTAAAGACTGATATTTGCAGCATACAGAAAGACATTCCCACATCACTTCACTTAATTTATATTCATGTTTTTGAAGCGTGTGTACTGAACCTTTCAAGACTGGCCACAGAGATACCAGCCTCTTCTACATCCCTTGGGATGTGCAGGCTTAAATCTGTGTCATTTATATCCATAGAATCATCAACCTCACTACCTGTCCTCTGCTTCTGACAAGCTCCAGACCAGCCTCACAGTGTCTCAAGGTCAAATCCAGCAGCCCCTTCTCAGTCACGTCTGGACCTCCAAGTATGTTCAAAAATGATGAGACGAAATCTCAGCCCATTAAAAGTATATTCAGGATAACCCAACTGTCCCTAAACTCCCCTTTACTGTGCTTAAAGGGAGCCTACACACTCCTTGAGATCGTCGTCATTTTATACAGGTGACCAAGCCCACATGTGTTGTAGTGGGGGCTTCTTGGTCCCAGGCGGCCAGAGGCCCAGACCCACAAACCTGCTGCGCCAGACCCCTTAGCCGCCCGCTGCTGCTCAGGCCCCCAGAAATGACTCAGACGCTTATATTAACTTCATGCTGTTTGGCCTATGGCTCAGGCACATTGCTAGCTTGCTCTTACATCTTAACTCAACCCATTTTATTAATCTGTCTGCCAACCCTTCACTCCCCAGAGAAGGCAACGGACCCAAGGTGAGTCAATTCTGGCATATCCAGTCCCTCATCCAAGTATCTAGGCTGAGAGAGGTGTTTTTCCACTAGCCAGTTCATGGACTCGGGATAGACTCTGGTCTGATTGCAAGAGGTTCCAGAAACTGCTCACACACATTTCGACTGTCATCTACATTCAGGGGGTTCAGATCTGTTCCAGGAAGGTTTGTCAGCTCTTATTTCAACGTCTATGAGCTCCCAACAGCCTACTCCATGGGTCTCCCCATCGTGATCCCCATCCCTCCAATCAAGTAATCTCTCTTCCCTCTCTGCAGCTGGACCAGCAGCCCAGCTCCCTGTTTAGCTCTGGATCTCTGCATCTGCCTCCATCAGCTGCTGGAGGAAGGTTCTATAACAGCGGCAATTAGGGTGGTCATTCATATGATAATAAGGAAAGTCAGCTTAGGCCCCCTCTCCACTATTGCTTGGAGTGCTAGCTGGGTTCTTGGGTATTCCCTAGCACTAAGTGTCTCTCTAATCTCACAATGGCTCCCTTTATCAAGATATCTGCTTCTTTGCTCTAACTCTCTCTGTTGCTCCCCCCACTCAACCATCCCATTCTCTCATGTTATCTTCTCACTTCCCCTTGCCCCCCCCCCAGTATGATCACAGTTTTCTTGGGTGATCTATTTCCCCTTTTCAGGGGGATCTGTGGATGTCACTGCTAACTTTCCTGTGAGCTACTGGGGGTGGTGTGGAGTGTAGCCTGATTGTCCTTCGAATTGCGTCTAAAATCCACTTATGTGTAAGCACATACCAAGTCTGTCTTTCTGGGTCTGTTACTCACTCAGGATGACTCTCCAGATCCATCCATTTGCCTGCAGATTTCAGGATGTTATTTGATTCTTTGTATTGTTCTCTTTGTTTCAGATTTTATTGATTTCAGCCCTGAGTGTGATTACTTCCTGCCTTCTGGGTGAGTTTGCCTCTAATTGTTCTAGAGCTTTCGGGTGTGCTGTTAAGTCTCTTGTGTGAGATTTCTCCAAATTTTTTAAGGTAAACATTTAGTGCTCTGAATTTTCCTCTTAACACTGCTTTCATTGTGTCCATAAGCTTGTGTATGTTGTGGATTCACTTTCATTAAATTCTAGGAAGTCTTTGATTTCTTTCTTAGCTTCTTCCTTGACCCAGAGGTGGTTCAATTGAGAGATGTTCAGTTTCCATGAGTTTATAGGCTTTCTGTGATTTTTGTTGTTGTTGAACTCTAACTTTAGACCATAGTGGTCTGATATGATACAAGGAGTTATCTTGTATTAATAGATATTTTGTATCTATTAATATTTGCGTTATGACTGAGTATGTGATCAGTTTTAGAGAGAGTTCCATGGGGTGCTGAAAAAAGGTCTATTCCTTTGTGTTTGGGTGGCAAGTTCTGTATCTATCTATTAGCCCATTTGAGTCATAACATCTGTTAGATCCTTATTTCTCTGTTAGGTCTATCCATTGGTGAGAGTAGGGTACTGAAGTCTCCCACTATTAATGTGCAGAATTTGATTTGCTTTAGTAATGTTTCTTTTATGTATGTGGGTGCTCTAGTGTTGGGGGCATACATGTTCAGGATCGAGACTTCATCTTGATGGATTTTTCCTGAGATGAATAAGTAATGTCTGTCCTGGTCTCTTCTGATTGATTTTAGTTTGAAGTCTATTTTGTTAGATATTAGGATGGGTACACCAGCTTGTTTCTTAGGTCCACTTGATTGGAAAGTCTTTTCCCAACCCTTTACTCTGAGCCTGTGTCTGTCTTTGACATTGAGACGTGTCTCTTGCATGCAGCAGAAGGATGGATTCTGTTTTTGTATCCATTGTTTTAGCCTGTGTCTTTTATAGGTGAGTTGAGTCCAATGATATTAAAGGATATTAGTTACCAGTGATTGTTAGTTCCTGTTATTTTTGATGGTGTGTGTGCTTCTCTTCTTTGGGTTTTTTTCCCCCTGTGGTATTATCTATTGCTTGTGATTTTGTGGGTGTACCTAGCTTCCTTAGGTCAGAGTTTTCTTCTAGTACTTTCTGTAGGGCTGAATTTGAATGTTAGGCATTGTTTAAATCTGGTTTTGTTCTGAAATATCTTGTTTACTCCATCTATGGTGATTGATAGATGGGTATAGCAGTCTTGGCTGGCAACTGTGGTATTTTAATGTCTGTATAACATCTGTCCAGGACCTTCTAACTTTCATAGTCTCCATGGAGTAGTCTGGTGTTATTCTGATGGATCTGCCCTTAAAAGTTACTCGGTCTTTTTCCTTTGCAGCTCTTATTATTCTTTCTTTATTCGTTAGATTATTAGGTGGCAAGCAGACTTCTGGGGTCTAGCTTATTTGGTGTTCTGTAAGCTTCTTGTATCTTTATAGGCATTTCCTTCTTTAGATTGGAAGTTTTCTTCTATGATTTGATTGAATATATTTTTCTGTCCCTTTGAGCTGGAATCTTCTGCTTCTTTTATTCCTATTACTATTAGACTTGGTCTTTTCATGGTGTCCAAGATTTCCTGGACATTTTGTGTTATGACTTTTTTGATTTTAGTGTTTTCTTTGACTGATGTCTATTTCCACTATCAAATCTTCTACACCAGATATTTTCTCTCTTCCGTCTCTTGCCTTCTGTTGGTTATACTCGCATCTGTGGTTCTAGTTTATTTCTTCAGATTTTCTATTTCTAGCTTTGCCTCACTTTGAGTCTTCTATATTGCTTCTATTTCAATTTTTAAAAAAGATTTATTATGTATACAGTGTTCTGCCTGCATGTATGCCTACAGGCCGGAAGAGGGCGCCAGATCTCATCACAAATGGCTGTGAGCCACCATGTGGTTGCTGCGAACCCAACTCAGGTCCTCTGAAGAGCAGCCAGTGAGTGCTCTTAACCTCTGAGCCATCTCTCCAGCCCCCCCCCCCATTTCAATTTTTAAATCTTGAAATATTTCCTTCACCTGTTTGATTGCTTTTTCTTGAATTTCTTTGTTTTCTTTATTTTAAGGGATTTGTTGATTTCTCCATTTTTTTCTTTTATAGCAATAAATTTGTAATATATCATAAGAAAGATTAATATCTTATTTAGGGGTATATTTCACTTACAATACAAATTAAACCTTAAGACAATTTTTGGAGAGAAAAATGGTCCCAAAACGGCTCCAATCCACTCCTCAGAATACAGGAACGAAGATAGCGCCCCAGACTCGGTGTCCCTGGCTCCCAATTTATTCTGTCCACATCCTGTAGAATCTTGGTTCTCAAGAGCTACCAAGGCTCCCTAAATAATGCCGGAATCCCACCACATCCTTTTTCTCTGTTTCTTTAAGGGAGTTTTTATTTCCTCTCTTAAGTCTTCTATTAGCTTCATAAAGTTGTTTTTAAGGTGGTTTCCTTCTGCTTTTTCTACATTGCCATGATCAGGTCTTCTTTTTGTAGAACCACCAGATTCTGGTGGTGCTACATTGTTCTTTATGTTGTTATATATATATTGTTGCACTGGCGGCCACACACTGCTTCCTCGGATTTGTCTGTATCTCAGGGAGCTGTTCTTGGTGAAATCTGTTCTTGCTGTGTCTGTGTCCCAGGAAGCCTCTCTTGGTCCAGTCTGGGTCCTTGGTCCACTTGGAGGTAGTGTATTCTGTGCCACAGTGAGCTGTTTTTGGTGTAATAAGAGCTGGCTGATTCCGTGTCTCAGGGATCCAATCTTGGTCCAATACGAGATCTTGATCCAGAGGAAGCTCTTGATCCTGTAGGAGCTCTTGATCCGCCAGGTGCTGAGGAACTGTAGGTCTAGGTAGCTGCTCAGGTTGCAGGGTGGACGGAATGGTGCAGTGGAATTATGTTGTTACATTGTAAATAATTGTCCTGGTCTATGAGTTTAATAAAAAGCGCTGATTGGCCAAAGGCAGACGGGAAGTGTGGGCAGGGCTACCAGACTAAGAAAACAGTGGGAACAGGAAGACCAGGGCAGAAATGCCACAGAGACTCCAGAGTTGCCAGACAAGCCAGAAGATGTAGAGGACAACTATACTGCTCTGAGAAAAGGTACCAAGCCCCATGGCTGAACAGGGTAAGAACCATGGGTTGGTTTAAGGGTAAAGAGTTAGCAAGTTATATGTCTGGACCCCAGGTCAATCAGCATACAATTAATGTAAGCGTCTGTGTGTTTCAGTGGAACTGTGGGACTGTGGGTCTGCAGATCCAAACCTTGAGGCTAGGCCTGAAAATGCGGGCTGCTAGGCTAGACTGGGAAGTCCAGGCCAGAAACCTCAAACAACAGGATGGGGTGAGGGTGAGGGTGGGATGTGTAGTTGTGGGTGTCCCCAACAAACTGGATTTTCCTGGAGGGTTCTGGCCTTCAAGGTTTTCCCTGCTGGCCTAGATTTAGGGGAGGGATAAGTGGGGGTGGGGTTCCATGGGTTGTGTCCCAGGACCTGGGTCCTGTAGACCCGGCTCTTTATCTAGGCTGGGTGAAGTATCACACACTTCTTGGTCCAATAGGTGCTGAGGAACTGTGGGTCTCAGGTAGCCGCTGAGGTTGCCAGGTTATGGAGTGGTTTGAAGTTTTGGGTGGGATTTGAGGTGGGGGTGTCCAGCGACCCGGATTTTACTGGGGATTCTGTAAAATTGTCTGACCAAGGGCTTCCCACTCAGTAGGTGCACAAGAAGTAGTTGGCTTCCTAAAACAACCTATTTGTTGTGATTCCTTTGGGAGTTAGGTGACACTTTTTCAGGGTTGACTAAGACCATAGGAAAACACAGATGTTTACATTAGGATTCGTAACAGTGGCAAATTACAGTTATGAAGTAGCAATGAAGATAACTTTATGGTTGGGGTCACCACACATGAGGAGCTGTATTAAAGGGTCGCAGCATTAGGAAGGTTGAGAACTGCTGCTAAGGAAGTCTGCCCTGTTGCCTCATGACAGCATGATAGCTGGACAGCCATGCTAGCCCCTTCCTCAGTGAAGGCAAGGCTGGGTACAGAAGAGTAGGTTACACCAGGGCTCCCAGGCTCTCCCAGACAGGCCCCTGTCCTTGCAAGCTATGTCTAGGGTTCCCACAAAACCCATTAGGATGGAGGAACCTCTCCTGCTGGGATTTAAATCCCCATTCTTCTCTTTTCTCCCCTGGAATCCTCAGTATACCCTTCTGTTTGTTGGGGGTCATGAGATCGCCTATCATTTGGGGATGTGAGGAGGACAAGGTGCCTGCCCTCAGAGGGTTGGATATGTGAAAATGTGTTACTAAGGCAGCTGAAGGTGCTGGCCCCTGAAATGAAAACAAACAAAACAAAAAAGTGAACTTTGAACACCACTGTTGAGCCTGTCTGTAGTACGAGGTTTCCGGCCTGGACTTTCGGTCCTAGCCTCAAGGTCTAGGCCCACAGACCCATAGTCCCACAGTCCTGCGGAGACACACAGATACTTTCAATAGTTTTTGGCTGATCAGCCTAAGGCCCAGGCATATCACTTGCTAACTCTCTACCCTTCATCTAACCCATGTCTCTTATCTTGTTCAGCCATGGGGTTCGGTACCTTTTCTTAGAGCAGCATAGTTGTCCTCTGCTTCTTCCAGCTTCTCTCTGGCGTTCTGCTCTGTGTTTCCTGTTCTCAGAGTTTTCTTAGTTTGGTAGCCCTGCCCACACTTCCTGCCTGCCTTTGGCCAATCAGCGCTTTTTATTAAACCAGTGGGTGGGACAATTATTTACCATGAAAAAACACAATCCCCTACACCTGTCCTCATACTTCATGTCACTGGCTTGTCCAGCTGGCCACAGATAGCAGCCCCCTTGGGCAGAGAGGCCCAGACAGACCCAGACATCACCATTTGCCGTGAGCTCAGTGCCAGCCTGAGGTACACAGTGAGTGATGTCTGGAAAAGACAGAGGTAGAGGCTGGATGGAAAGCTCAGTCAATAAATGCTTGCCTTGCAAGCTTGAGTTTGCTTGTCTATTTTACTTATTTTTGAGGACTGATAAGATTTTACTACTACTCAAAGGATACTTCAAAAACAGCCGTCAAGAGTGTTGAAAGGAGCCGGATGTGGCAGCTTCTCATCCCAGTACTCAGGAGGCAAAGGGAGATGGCAGGTCTCTGAGTTCGAGGCCAGCCTGGTCTACAGAGCGAGTTCCAGGACAGCCAGGGCTATTACATGGAGAAACCCTGTTTGGGAAAAACGAAAATCAATAAACGAAACAAAACAACAACAAAAAATGTTGAAAGAAATCCACAGACAGAGCAGAGCTGATCCGGGGCAGTGGTCACCTCTGCAGGTGGGATATCTTCACGCCTCTGGACGCATTCTCTTAGTTTACAAAGGGTTCTGAACAATTTTCTTGTTAGACAGCTTGGAGATGGAGGGCCAAGGTCACGCAGAAGGCTGTGCCAGGAGAGACACGGGGTGGTGTTCTTTACCGTCTTCACGCATAGGCAAGCTCTGCAGCATGTCAGCTCTTCACTCACACCCACAGCCTCACCCTCTTACCCCAAGCTTTGCTCCATCTATCCCTGCTGCAATGCATACTTTCCCACCCCTGCTCTGCCCAACAGCATCTTGCTCACCTCAGACTTATTTCCCACCTCCTTCTGAATGGTGGCTGGAAAGTGCATGGGCTTTATGGGACTGATCTGACTTGAGTTCCACCCTGTGTTTTGCAGACTTGAGCCTAAGTCTACCTGTAACATAACAGAATCAATACCTTGCTTAGTCTTTCAGATTAAATTGTTGAGCTGTGGTGGCTCAGGCCTTTAAACTCAGCATTTGGAGATGTAGGCAGACGGAGCTCTGTGGATTTGAGGCCATTCTGGTCTACAAATCGAGTTCCAGGACAGACAGGGCCATTACACAGAGAAACCCTACTTTGAAAAACCAAAACCAAACCAAAAACACCAACAAACAAACAAAAACAACCAAAACCAAACCAAAACAAAGATTAGCAAAAGACCAAGCTGTCAGAGATCGGGAAGTGTTTGGCAGGTCCTCAGAAGTCAGGGCCTGGGGATGTAGCTCAGTTGTTAGAGTGCTTGTCTGACAAAGCCCTGGGTTCTGTCCCCAGGACCTCATAAACTGGATGTGATCACTTACAGTAATCTCACAATCAGGAGGTAGAGGCAGGAGGATCAGAAATTCAAGGTCATCCTCAGATATGAGTTTAATGCCAACCTGGGATACCTGAGGCCCTGCCTCAAAAGCCAAAAAGAGGTTAACTGTTTCTGGCTTCAATCAAGATCTATGAGGCCGCAGCTGGCTGGGCCACCATCTGCATATCCGCAGGCTGTGGTGATGGATTGGGCTCAGCTGGTAGAAGGAGGCTGCGTAAGGGACAGCTGGCCATAGATGATGTGGGCAGCCTGTGTGTGAAGGACAGGAAAGTTAGCGCCTGGAAGAATAGCTGTCAGATCCAATGCGTGTTGAGAGCCCCACACCAAGGCTTCCCAGCCAGATGACTCTCCTTCAACACCCCATGAACATGGACATAAGAGCCTGGGAGCAGGGCCATGTGACCATGGTCAGGTCACTTTGCCTCTGTGGGCCTCGGTTTCTGCAGATGTAAAACAAGGCTGGTCTACAGCTCAAGTTCCAGGACATCTAGGGCTGTAAAACAGAGAAAACCTGTCTCAAAAAAACAAAAAGTATTAGTAATAATAATAAATATCCCCTAGCAGCTGTAGTGTACATCCTGGTTCTCAGGCCTCCCAGCTCAGACTCCACTACTTGTCCAGAGTCGCTGTATCTCCAGCTTGTGGCAGGTAAATTGTAGGACTTTGTGGCCTCTGTGGTTGTGTGTCCATACTAAAACTATTTGCTTCTACTTTTTTGGAGAATCCTTGCTAGCATCTGCACCCCAGACCACAGGTACTTAAGGACCTGACACACACTATCAAGAAGGCAACAACTTGGTAGGGCCATGTGGTGCTGTGGGGGAGGGCACACTTCCCTTGCGGCTTCTGTGTCTTTTTCTGTAAGAGTGACAGTTTTTCCCTTTCATTTGGAGCAGCAGTGTCATCGAGGACAGATATGCATGGGAGTTACTGGGAGAGGGCAGTGAGGGATGTGTGGGAAGCTAAACAGTGCTCTCTGAGGGCCGGGGCTCAGCTCAATGACAAAGCACATGCCTAGAATGCATAAGGCCAGGATTTCATCCTCAGAACTGTCCAACATGAACAAGGGACTGGAGAGGTGGCTCTGCGGTTATGAGGACATGCAGAAGACCTGAGTTCAGGTCCTAACCCTGCCTGGCAACTACAGTTGGAACTCCAGTTCCAGAGGATCTGATGCCTTCTTCTGGCCTCCTCAGGGACTGCAAGTACATGGTGCACAATAAACTAAAAATTGTGGTGATATTGAGCCGGGAGTAGTGGTGCATAACTTTAATCCCAGCATTCAGGAAGCAGAGTCAGGTGAATCTTTAGTTTAGTTCAAGTTTGAGGCCAGCCTGGTCTATATAGTGAGTTCCAGGGCAGCCAGAGCTACATAGTGAAACTCTGTCTTCAAAAAAAACAAACAACAAAATTATGGTGATGCAATCTCAGGAAAATATCTCTTATTCTCTTGTGGAAACTAAAGTCCCTCCGCCTTGAGGCCTGGAGATACCCCCATCCTGAGAAGTTTGTAAATCCCTAAGGGCAAGTGTCCAAGGTCCTGGGTAATCAGAGGACATTCTGGCCCAGCCATGAAGCATCTTCTCCCCATCCTAACAACCAGCAGCTGCCCACCTGACAACGATAGTAAAGAACCCTCCTCAGCAATAGTAAGAACCCACCTCCAAGCCTGATAATGGCCTTTTCTATGGTCTTTATTTCATTGTTGTTTTAAAAGGCCCTGCTTTTGAGTAAAGAGGAGCTCACTCCTCCATTGGTGCTGCTGTGTGACAGTCAGGAGCTGAGCTCAGCTGTACAGCTGCAATAAACCTTGCTTTGTATTTGCATTAGGAGAGTCTGTCAGTGGGGATCTTTCTGGGGGTCGCTGAGACTGGGCAGAACACTTTAAGAGACTGGAACTTTTGTTGGGCCTCAGAGGTAGAGTTGTTAATACACCTTGAGTTCACTTAAGACTGTTGTCCCACTGTGTACTCAGCCTATTGGCTTAATACCTTCAAGAGAATATAACAATATTACTTGCCTTGGATTTCCCATGTAGCTAACCTTTATAACCTAAGCCAGTGCAAATCTGTAATCTTAAATTATGCACTCTTCATTGTAGTGGAATTATATTGTTACAATGTAAAAAATTGTCCCGCCTACTGGTTTAATAAAAACGCTGATTGGCCAAAGGCAGACAGGAAGAGTGGGTGTGGCTACCAAACTAAGAAAACTCTGGGAACAGGAAGAACAGAGCAGAGAAGCCACAGAGTTGCCAAACAAGCCAGAAGATGTAGAGGACAACTATGTTGCTCTGAGAAAAGGTACCGAGCCCCATGGCTGAACAGGATAATAACCATGGGTTAGATTGAGAGCAAGAGCTAGCAAGTTATATGCCTGGGCCCTGGGTCAATCAGCGTACAATTAATATAAGCATCTGTGTGTTACAGTGGGACTGTGGGTCTGTAGGTCTGGGCCACGAGGCCAGGCTGGAAAGTCTGGCCAGAAACCTAATACAACACTTCACACACCCTGGACCCAGAGTATAGATTAATGTACTGATAATCATTTGCTGAAAACAGCAAAAAATAGATATCAAAAGTAACCTTATAAAGTAAATATCCATCATAAATTGTAACGGGCAGGCGCCCCTAACTTTAGTGTCCCTAGACACCCCAAGACCACGGCTAATGACCACTGTCAACTTTAAAGAAAAAGAGAGTTTAATGAATGATATACCAGTACACACATGTGCGGGCTCGAGACACTGTGGAAGCCAAGAGCCCCGAATGCTTTCAGAGTAGAATTCTTATACCGCACTTTGAGTAGGGGAGGGGTACATCCGGCTCATAAGATAGAAGTAACAGTTCTCATGGTAGGGCTTTCCTGGGTGGCCCCACCTAGGTTGCTACATCAGGAATGTGGTCCCAGGACCTTATCTTGGGGTGGTCCCTCTTGAGTGAAGTCCAGAAGGTCAAGCTGCTGACCAGGTGGGTCCCAAGAACTCAGGAAGTACATCCTGTGTGCAGTTGAGCAAGCTGCCATAAATCCTGTGAACAAAGCTTTTCTGAGAATCTGAGCCCTGAGCAAACTGCCATCTAATTTAGTGATACAATGGAGCCGAAACTCTGTTCTGAGCAAGCTGCCATTAGTGTGCTTGATACAATGGAACCGAAACACCGTCAACCTTGGCTAGTTTCAGGGACCTCAGGAAGGGAGTTGAAGGGAAAGAATCAAACAGGATTTTTCTATCTTCACAAAATGTTGAACTCAACATTTGGATATTGCTTAATAAGCAAAAATGGTTTTAGTTCTGTTTGCTGCCTGGGTCAGTTGCAGTCAGTGACATCATCCCTTGTAAGACTCTTAAAGATTTCTGTAAAGCATCCCATTCCCCTCCCCATGTGACGTTGTCTGTGCTGTGTAGTTAAAATAGGGCAAAGCCCTTTGTTAGGACCTTTAGATAGACAGACAGACACAGACACACAGGGACACGTTCACCAGACAGCCTTCAGCCAGGCACAGATTCCAACGGGAATTCGAATCTGGGCTCGCTTTTGTTAAATGACACCAAGGATTTCTTTCTTTAGTGTGGTACTGATGTATTAAATATACACAAAAACAAGCAAAATATTTTAAATTTTTAAACCAAAATAGCATAAAATTAGATATGAATAGTGGCCTCTGAGAACTTCCATGCCCCCAATCCTGGTACCTGCCACTGTTTACTATATGTACAAAAGGACCCTGAGAGGTGGCAGAGGAACCAGATGAGTCCACCACAGTCACAGAGATTCTCCTAAAAGGCAAATATAGGTAGGGTGGGAGCCAGCAGCAGGAGTTACAGAGGAGACCATGACAAAGAGCCATAGGCCAAGGGAGGCAGCAGCCTCAGGGTTGGAAGAGCCTCCCAGAGGCTTTTAGCCACAAGAAACTCATTGTGAGGACTATAAAAGGGTTTGTGAATGGTACAAGCCTCTGAGCTTGTGGTCAGTCATTAGCACAGCTTCAGGAAATTAACACAGCAGGAGAGTAGCTGCCTCCATTTCCTGAGTAGTGAGCTTAAGTGATAGGGAAGCTGGTTAAGTGGAGTGGTGCTTGGTGTGCAGCTGGGTGCGAATGTGTGTGTGTGTTCATAAGAGCATAATATTCACAAGGATGCAGGGTTGGAAAAGCCATCCCCTCCTAATGCTCTAAAGCTATGGGGACACCTGATGAAACACTCAAGAGTTCCAGTCACAAGTTTAGCTATGGTCCTAAGTCATCTGTGTGATCTCAGGAAGTCTCCGTCCCTCTGAGTCAACCACAGAAGTTGGACATGGAGCCCTATGGGCCTGGCCATCTCTATCATTGGGTAGCAGGCAGGCTTGCTTGGATGCTTGGCTTCGGGAGAGAGCAAGTGAGGCTGTGCCTAGCATGAAGCTGGACACTTCCAGTGTGGCTCTAGAGGATGACTCTGGGCTGGCAGAGAAGCTCCTCTTCCCTTCTCACCTGGAAGGACATTCCCCTGGGAGGGTCTGGCATGGAGTAGGGATCCCATTAGTCTCAGGAAGTACAGAAGGAGGGTCCCTCCAACACAGTGCAGGCCCAGAAACCCAGGACAAGACCTTATTTGGAAACTGGGCCTTGCCAACGTGATCAAATAGGAATAAATGGAAGATACAGGGTCAAGGTTCCCACCAGTGTCTGTGGTCCTCCGAAGAAGAGGGACAGCAGTGTCAACGAAAATCTCTAGGTCATCTGAAGTCATAGGCAGAGATTGCGGTGAAGCCACCAGGGGCCAAGGACCTCATGCTCCTCAGTGTTGGGGTAAGCGATATGCCCATCTTGGCTCCAAGAGGAGTTTTGTAGATGTTGCTGAGACTCTGTTTGGACCCTCACTAGTGACCTCGGGGAGAAGAGGGCTGTATGGGGATAGGATGGGAATGGTCATGAGTAAGTATTGAGAGGTTTTCTGTTCTTGCACTGTGGAGTTTCATCATCATCATCATCATCATCATCATCATCATTATTATTTTGTGGGCTTTCTGAATTGGGACCTGCCTCCTCAGAGGTTTTAAACCTCTATAAAAAAAGAAGCATAAAAAATGGTGCATGTGAGCAAAATGATTTAGCAGGTGAGTTTTTTGGCCTCCGTACTTGTAGTGTCTTACACACGTGAATACCCGTGATGGGGAGGAGGAGGGGCATGACATGGGAGACAAAAGCATTACACATGTAATCCCAGCACTCAGGAGGCAGAAGAAAGTGAATCTCTGTGAGTTCAAGGCCAGCCTAGTCTACATATCAAGTAAATTAGAGTACTTGCCCTCATAGAGGACCTGAGTTGGGCTCCCAGAATCCATAGGCAGCTCACAACCCTTCGTAACACAGTTCTGGGGTATCTGACATCTGATCCTTTTAGAGATGAGGAACACACAGTACATATATATGGAGACAAAAAAGCATTCACATAAACTAAAAACTATTTAAAAACAGTTATCTATATTACAGGTAGAAAGCGTTTGGGCTTGGTTTTGAGCAGCTCCACAACACTCTTTCGGCCCCCTTTTTAATAAGAAGGAGCTGAGATTGGAACCCAGAGTGGCCACAGCCTTCCTTTGGCGTTCAACCAAGCTGCCCTTTCCCAAACGGCCTGCAGGGGAGTCAGAGAGCCGAGGTGCCCAGAGAGCACCAGGCAGCACCTGGCCAGCAGGGGGTGCAGCAGTCTTAGACAGCAAGAGAACCCTAGGTGTCTGGGCCAACTGAGCCCCAGAGGCTGTCTTTGGGAGGCTGGAGACACAAACTAGCATCAGCCCTCATTTTAGAGAGGAGGAGTCCAGTCTAGAGAGCAAGAGAAGAGCCGCCCCAGGGTGATCTCAGACCTCCCTTTGCTTCAGTATTTATGCTGGGAACTGTGTGCAAACAAGGAAGGGACAAGGAAGGGCAGAGACCAGCCAAGGTTCCTGATATGCTGTGTGTGCTTCTTCCTGTGTTGGGCACCTGTTCCATTGAGGTTTTTGGGCTTGGCTAGTTAGAGGTCTAGACTTACAGACCTGTCGTTTTAGAGTATTTAGTTGCCTGTCGCTGTTTAGGCTTTTTAAAAAATGACTTAGACATTTATATTATTTTTATGTTGTTTGGCCTTTGGCTTAGGCATATTGTTAGTTGGAGTTTTTTTTTTTTTAAATCTTAATTTATTTTTATTAATCTGTTTGTCATGTGGCCCGTGGCTTATTTGTGGTTTTTATATGGGTTTTTTTTTTGGGGGGGGGGGTAGTTGGGTTGATTTGTTTTTGACTTTTTTTTTTACTTTATGTTTTGATTTTTTAAAAAAAATTTTTATGGTGTTTGTTATGAGCTAAAACAGCTCTTTTATTTAAAGATTGAAATTTACAGCATAGATAATGTTTATATAACTAATTTATAATTAGACAGTGAAAAATACATATTAATTAGATTTTTAAATATACAAAGATATATTTCAATTAGATAAATAATCTTCAAACACTTCTAAGACCTACAAAATATAACATTTAAAATATTTTAAAAACTTAGACTTTTCTAAACAGTGAGACAGATCTGCTCCTGACAACACCAATCTACCTCAAAAAAAAAAATTTAAAAAACTCCATATAAAATCTACTTTCTTTATGGCAACAGTTAGCCTCTAGACAAAAACCTATTCTTATATTAACTGCTTGACAATATACTGTTTAAACTAGACATACAAGTTCCACAAAAAGATAACCTCTAAACTTTGACAAAACAAGCCAAAATGATCACTCAAATTTCTACTTTACAAAAAACTGTCAAACATTTTTCAAGACTCAAAAAAACAATTAATAAACTATACCAAAATAAACAATGCAGTTCTTCAAATTTCCTACTTCACTAATAAATATGCCAAAGACTATGCCTATAGACTAAAGATAGATCCCCCAACCTTATATAAAAACTTTAAGTCACTGTCCAAACAAATAAATGTCATCTCTAGAGTTTAAAAGTTGCTTATACTTCCAGTTTACTTAAATATTATATCCTTCTATAGTCTTTAATATAATTAAAAATTAAATAATTATGGATATAATTTTTCTTAATTATTTTACAAATATATTAAATATACTTTAAATTTACAGAAATAAGATAAATAATAAAATATTTTCTTTAATTTTATTAAATACAAATAAACTAAATATTATAACTATAATTCTTAATAACTGTTTTGTTATATATAATTTACTATATTAAAATTAAAACTTTCCTTTTTAATTAGACAAAAACAGAAGCACTATAAAAATATCTATATATTATAAATAAAAAACTATTTTGTCCATAACAAACACCATAAAGATAAACAAAAAATCAAAACATAAATAAAAAAAGACAAAGTAAAAAACAAATCAAGCCAAATGCCCCCCAAAATATAAAAAACACAAATAAGCCACATAACATAACAAATTAATAAAAATAAATTAAGTTAGAATAGAAAAAACTAACAATATGCCCAAGCCATAAGCGAAATAACATAAAAGTAATATAAATATCCAAATCATTTTAAAAGTCTAAACAGCAAACAATTAAACTATCTAAAACAACAAGTCTCAAAGTCTAAACCTCTAACTTCCCAAAGCAAAAAACGGAATTATAACGGGGACCATCTGCTTTGTATAGAGGGCGGTACAGTCCTTCTAGGCTAAGGCTTCTTTGTTGCTGTTTTCAAGACAGGGTTTCTCTGTGTACCTCAGGTTGTCTGGAACTAGCTCTGTAAACCAGCTGGCCTTGAACTCAAGAGATCTGCTTGCTTGACAAGAGTATCACCATGTAGCTCTGGCTGTCCTGGAACTAGCTGTGTAGATCAGGCTAGACACAAATTTAAGAGACCTGCCTGCCTCTGCCCCCAAGTGCTGTGATTAAAGGCATGTACCACCACACTGAGCTCAGAGACATCTTGCAATCTTGGAGCTTTTGCAATTTAAGCTCTCTCTCTCTCTCTCTCTCTCTCTCTCTCTCTCTCTCTGTGTGTGTGTGTGTGTGTGTGTGTGTGTGTATGTGTGTGTATAGAGGCCAGATGCTGACATTGAATATCTTTTTCAATCTCCCCTGCTCGATGTTATTTTAATACAGTGGCTCTCACTGAGTCCTGGAGCTCACCAATTAGGCAAGACTGAGATCCCTAGGGATCATCCTGTCTCCACCTCCACATCATTAGGATTACAGGTGCATTCCACCATGCCCCACTTTTTACATTGTAGGATTGAATTCAGCTCCTAATGAACTGAATTTACCAAATGAACCACTGACACAGCCCCACCCTTTGCATTTTCTAAGCAATGTTCCTGAGCAGTAGCAATCAGGGGCTCTCTGGACTCTTGTACCAAGGTCTTCTCTGAGGGCTGGTGGCTACAGTGAAGGTACGAGGGAGGGTCTGGGCATGTCCTTTGGCCTGCTGTCTGCTGTTAGCTTCAACATACACAGCTTAGAGCTGAATGGGGAGGAGGGGATGCCTGCCCGGTGACCAGGAGCTTTGCACTTTGGCTCTATGAGCCTCTTCTGCACAGAGGAAAGTCTGAACCCAATTCTTCAGAAGTAGAAACAGAAAGCAGCCCCATATGACATAAAAATGTCACCCAGTTTCACCACATAGAGGCCCCTCTGTCCTCAAGCGGACTCATATAGAAGCTATGGAGTTCACTGATAACAGCCAGCATCGGGGCTTCCATACGGGTTGATTGATTGTGTGTTGGGGATACAATGACTCTTCCAAGCAGAAGACTGCCAAACAATTCACTCCAGTGATGAGTCTTTGAGACAGCAACACTCTTAGTATTACATGATGAAAAGGACCCTCCCCTGTATCTTCCTCCCACTGCCTACTACCCGCCATCCACTGCCACTCTGGCTTTGAGGCAAACAGGAGGCAAAGCCACCGTGAGGAACACTTCGAAAGTATTCTAGAAGCAGTCATCACAACTGTGAAGACAGCAAAGTCAAGAAGAATCCAAGGCACTGTCAGCCTAGCGGAGCCCGGAAAGACAGGGCAGACAAATGTAACTCAGATGTCTCTCAGAGGAGAGTGCATTAGAGCAAATAAGCCTTTGGATTTGAGCTCCGGCACCTAAAAATAAATAAATAAACTAAAAATGTCTTCAGAAGGCCAGGGGAGATAGCTGAACAGGTAAGAGCACTTGACACACAAGCCCGGCAACCTGAGTCTGATCCCTGTAACTACATAAGAACCTGATCAGTGGTTATTATTCATTCCTGCACTCTTGAGTTGGGATGGGAGGTAAAAAGACAGGAGAATGAGTCAGAGTGTGCTTGTAATCACCTGTAACTCGGGCATCGAGGGATCTGACGCCCTCTGCTGGAATAGCAGTACACACACACACACACACACACACACACACACACACACACACACACACACACACAGTGTGTACATGTGGGTAGAGATGCCTCTATTCCTCCCTCTAGTCACATACACCAAAGCAGGCACTCTCAGGACAGGCCACAGAGCTAGACAACTGTAGAAGCAGGAGGGGCCGAAATGAGTGGCCAATCTGCTGCTCCAATGCTTCTGGCCTCTCCCTGTGGATTCCCTCCCCTGGGAAGTGGAGCAGGGTCCCTGGGGAATATGAGTCATATCACATATGACCAGACAGGGAGCATGGATGAGGTTCTCACAGCTGGCTGCTACAGGGTTCTCTAGCACCTTGGGGAGGAGTTTGAGCACTTTCTGCCTTGGTGGAGGAAGGGAAGGAAGAGGTGAGGGGTTGAACTGCTTCTGAGGCTCAGTCCAGAGTCCCCTGCAGGGGCCCTAACAGGCTCAGCCCTATTTGGGATATTGTTTCTACAGCCCAGCATTGTTGAGGGCTGCAGAAGACAATGACAATCTGGGATACTGCACAAAGCTGAGCTAATTCTGCCAACTGGGATGCGAATTTAAGACTATTATGAAAGTTCATTTAAAGCATCGAGAGAGGACATGGGTTGACTAACTGGTGAAGAATGCACCTCACCAAGGCCTGACAAAGAGCTATTGGGAATCGCAGCTGCCTCTCTGGGAATAGAAGACAGGAAGTAGGGCATAGCTAGCCAATGAGCCCCTCAGACCCCTCATGTGTCTCACCTAACTGAGAAATCGGGAAATGCTGGGGTTGGTGTTCAGGAAGCATTAGCCCTTGAAGAATGTGGGCAAGGGGAGAGATGGTTAAAGGTGAAGCGTGGCCCTCTAGATAGTTGATAGAGACTGGACCTGACCTTAGAGATCTGGAGTGCCAGGTGTTGAAGGAAGTGGGACATGATGGCAGGTGGGGACAGACCTGGACAAGCTAACCAAGATGATGAGCACTGCTGAGATTTTTGGTCACCTTGTCATAAGCTAGAGCCACCTGGGAAGAGGGATCCCGCAGCTGAGAAGATACCTTCATCAGAAGGCACATAGGCAAGAATGTGAGGCATTTTCCTAATCAATGGCTGATGTGGGAGTGCCCAGCCCAATGGTGGTGATGCCACCTCGGACAGGTGGTCCTGGGTTGTGTCAAAAAGCATATTGAGCAAGCTGTGAGGAGCAAGACAGTAAGCGATGTTCCTCCATGACCTGTGCTTTGGATCTCCAACGCCTGTGGAAAAAACCACATTCAGTAGCACACTTCTGTGATCTTAATGCCGGAAAGGCAGATAGGAGGATCTATAGGCTTTCTGTGAGCTCCAGTTTCAGTGGGAGACCCTGTCTCAGAACTATAGTGGAGAGTTATTATAGCAAGTTATTAAGCAGTTACCATAGCAAGACACAAGATGTCAGCCTCTGGGTCTCTGTGTGCTCACACACAAAGAACAAAACCTCAAAGTTTTCCAAACAACTGCAAATTTTTTCTTAGGCCAAATTAAACACAGTAATTGACATCTTGGCACCCAGGCTGCCAGTTTGAAGCCTTTGGGCGTAGGTGTGACCTGTATCGCCAACATAATCCCCTTTCCACAACTGAAATGGGAACAGTCTTGCTTACTCCGTGGGCCATGTGGTCTTCCAGCATGTCAAGCCTACATATAGGAAGCTGTCACTCAGCAGGAGTTAAAAATAAAATGAACCATCTGTCTGTGGAGCAGTGGATAAACCTGAATATTACTCAGCCATAGAAAAAGAAGGAAGTGCCGGGCAGTGGTGGTGCACGCCTTTAATCTCAGCACTGTGGAAGCAGAGTCAGGCGGATCTCTGAGTTCAAGGCCAGCCTGATGTACAAAGTGAATTCCAGGACACCAAAGAGAAACCCTGTGTGTGGGGGAGAGGAAGGAAGGAAGAACGGTCATATTTAGAGTCTCAGAGGAGAATGGCAGACACAACAGACTGCATATGCTTTTCTTCCTACCATATGGAATCTCCAGGGCCTATTGAGATAGCTCGGTGGGTAAAGGAGCCTGCTGCCAAGCCTATACACACAACCTGAGTTTGCTTCCCAGGTCCTCCATATAGGAGAGAACCACCTCCCACAGATTTGTCCTCTGAGCTCTACATACAAACACATATGTGTACACACACACACAATAAATAAATGTAATAAGAAATTTTTTTTAAAGAAACCTTCAGAAAGAGGTGGCTCCAAGGAGACAGCAGGGATGTCAAAGATGCTAGAAGTTGGGAGATTGGGGGGAGATGATGGGATGGAGGTACCAGCTTTTGTGAGTATTGGGTTTTATTTTTGCTTGTTTGTGTTTTGAGACATGGTTTCTCTGTGTAGCCCTGGCTGTCCTGGAACTTGCTTTGTACAGCAAGCTGACCTCAAACTCAGAGATCCACCTGCCTCTGCTTCCTGAGTGCTGGGATGAAAGGCATGTACCACCACCACCACCAGGCTAAATATTGGGTTTTTAGGAGTGATAATAAAATGTTCAAAATCGATCCTAGGAATGGTCATGATTCTCTATGCACAGACCAAAAGCTGTGGAATATCCCACCTTGCATTGAAACTGTGCATTGTATGAATTTTATCTTAATTGATATCTTGTTTTTGATTTTATTATCTTATTTGACAAGAGAAATCAAGCAATTGGCAGCTCCAAGATCAGTTCATCTCTCTCCAGCTCCCTGTGAAGCCAGGGTGAAGGGTTCTGCTTCTTTGGGTCTCAGTTGCTCATCTGGTGCCACAGAGATTGACGCCAGGGTGTCCCAAGGGTGTACTAGCCTACCATTTTAGTCTTGCCTTCATAGATATCTCATTGTTTGACCATGCCACTTGCTCAATGAGACCCAGTGAGATTCAGGCTAAGGTGCCAGTCGGGTTGCAAAGCCACTGTTTGCTTCTGTCTGCAAAACTGTAAGGGGTCAGGGCAGGACCAGGAGGGTACTCACTGAATCCAGCAAGGCCACATGATGTTTGCATGCAACTGCAGGCCTGCCGCCAGGATGCAGTTTGCTGCCTGTTTACTGTAGTTCAATTCAGCTCACAGAGGGGGTGGTTTGGAGTCATGTGGCCTGGGTAGCCTGCTTGCTGCATGTCTTGGGGGGAGGGAAGTGGAGCCACCTGCTTGCACATCAGTGGTTAGGACTACTAGTAGAGAAGCCCAGGATTTGGTACTAGCACAAGGCAAGCTCACAAGGATGCTGCCGCTGCTCCTCAGTAGAGCGGAACCACAGGTTCTGGCTAGGGTTCAGACAGGACTGCAGTCTGGGACCATTTTACTCCAAGATCACGTTTGTAATATCTGCAAGCATTTTTGGTGGTCTGGCATTTGGATTTTGGATGCTACCAGCATTCAGTGGGTGGGGGTCAGGATCACACATCCTATTTTGCATTGGCCAGCCGGCCATCAAAAAGTGCAATACTGAGAGACATAGCTAAGATCATTGCTGTGGGTTCATCATGACTTTGGTTTAATAGGCTTTCTGAGACAGTTCCAGAAAGTTCTGTCCAGCTACTCCAGTTTCCCAGTGAGTGGCTCTCTGCAGAACTCTACATGACTCTTTATTCCCACTCTACCATATCCTCCAAGATTGAAACATTCCATCCTTTAGAGAAGCTCAACAATTTGAGATATTAGAAAGGTAAACAGCTCCAGGAAGTCCCTAAAACCCACCAGATACACTGGGCCCCTCCTTGCCAGAGAAAATAATCTAAGCTGAGAATCCCTCTCAAGAGCAGAGCCAAGATGCAGAGAATCCTTTTAGACCAGACTAGCTGCCTAGAAGCAGATACCAGCCCAGCTGCTTCAAAGAGGTTTAGTCAGCTGAGGCCCTGGAAAGGGTACTGTCCAACTGATTGAGCTGCCTGCCAGCTGTGCAGTTTGCTCTGCTTCCAGCTTTGTGAGTTGCCACCATGATGCCTTTGAGTCATTTCTGCTCCTGTAAGTAACCCCTCATCCACATTCCTATAAATGACCCCAGTGAAATTTAATGGTATACAGTTTGTTAGTGTCCCCCTCATCCCATGTGTGCTTTGGTGGGGAATAGGGGCAGAAACCACTGGAACTCTGTAGTTGGAAGCGGTAGCTTGGGATTATCTGCAGTCAGATGGACAGAAACCAATACCTGTATGTTCTGGCATGTTATAGCCTGTGAGGTGACATGGTGTGTGGAAGGATTGGTGAGGCCACTGTACGGTTGTGGAGGGAGAAGCAGGGTTGGTGTAGCCTGGAGGGTTGAAAGGAGATAGCTCTCCATGCTCATGTGTATGTGTATGAATTCTTGTGTACTTATATGCACACTTTCCTGTGCACATGTCTGCATGGGCTGCATGTGCACATGTACCTCCATTTTCATTCCTAAATAAGTATTTGTGTACCTGTGTACATGTGTGATGATAAGGGTATGTTGTATCTTCATCTGTGTATCCCTGTATCTGGTGTGTGTGTTTGTGTGTGTGTGTGTGTGTGTGTGTGTGTGTTTGTGTGTGTGTGTGTGGTATGTATAGGTCAGAGGACAACCTCAGGGGTCATTCCTCAGGTGCCATCTCCTTAGGTAGTTTGGGCAAGTGTCTCACTGGAACTTGCTTAGTCAACTAACTGGACACTGAGCCCCAGAGATCCTTCTACCTGCCTTGCAAAAAACCATGTCCACTGTGCAGCTTTTTATATGAGTTTTAGGTCCTCATGCTGTGTGATGAACATTTTAATAAGCCTGTTTTTGTTTATCTTTTGAGACAGGATCTTGTGTAGCCCATGCTTGCTCTGTAACTCACAATGATGGTCTTCAGTTCCTGATCTTTTGCCCTTACCTCTTGGGTGCTGGGATGACAGGCATGTGTCACCATGCCCAGCTCTGCATTTTAGCCTTTTTTTTTTTTTTTTTTTTTTTAAAAATGTGTGTTGGGGGAGGAGAGGAAGGGAGGGAGGGGGAGAGGGAGAGAAAGAGAGAGAGAGGGAGAGGGAGGGGGGAAGAGAGAGAGAGAGAGAGAGAGAGAGAGAGAGAGAGAGAGAGAGAGAGAGAGAGAGAGAGAGAGAGAGAGAGAGAGAGAGAGATCAGTTACTCCCATAGGCCAGAAGAGGGCATCAGATTTTTGGGAACCAAACTCAGGTCCTCTGCAGGAGCAATAGATGCTCTTAACTGCTCAGCCACCTTTCCAGCCCTGCATATGAGCCTTTATTGGAGTTTATACATATGCCTGTAAGCAGCCTCACACATGCCTGGGTGCTCATGTATTCATGGCAGACGCCAAGTGCTTTCCAAGGATCAGCTCTGTCTCCACAGCAACACTGGTGCCCAGGACAAAGACAAAGCCTCATCCTGTACAGTCAGCCCCTGACTGCCTGGAGCCAAGCCCAGATACATAAAACGTAGAGCCCATCTCCCGCTTACCCATGGAGTCTAACCCCAGGTGACCAGTCTCAAGAGAGGCAACTGGTGTTGTAGGATTTACCTCCTAATAAGACAGTGAGAAGTCAGCCTGACCCCTCACGAATGGCCTCTAAGACTAAGTAACCCCCTCAACTACTACAAAAGATTTACACAGTCTCAAGGTCTCTCCTCCCGGAGCCACTGATGGCTGCTGTTGTACCAAAATGTGTTTAAGAAACTCTTTACTTTTACTATTTTGGATCTTTCCGATAATTTATTTGTATCACTGGCCTGCAGGTATAGTTTGCAGATGAACTGAGACAGAGAGATGAGGTAACTAGCCTAAGGCTGCAGAGCACAGATTTGATCTGACTTGCTGCTTTTCTGTGCAGAGGCCCTGTGTGCCTTGTGTCCATTCTCTCTGGGAACATGACCCATATCACCTTCCTGAGTGATGTGTGCATAAGGTAGGAATTTCCATGCCTATATGGTCAGGAATGTAGGGGCTTGACAATGGTTCCTGTACCGGTGTCCATGTGTGTGTGTGTCCATGTATATGTGTGTCCCTGTGTGGCACCATCAACATCTGTATATACCCCCCAAAAGTTGGGATGTTGGGGATCTCCAGCTCAGGGTCCCATTCAACACTCCTGTCTCCCTTCTCCCATTCTGGACTCCGCCCCCTCAGAAAGCCACCAAGGGTCAGCTCCTCTTCCTGGGCAGCTCAAGACTACGCCTACGGGATATTTAAGACCTGGTCATCATATTTGCCATGTGACTCCTCTCCTGCCTTTCTGAGAGTCATCTGGGGGTTGCTCTGCTCTGTGTATTAAGTTGGGATTTATTAATTCAGCCAGATTGGCTTATACATCGGTGGCGGAGGATAATCAATAGTCGGGGCTCTAAAACTTATTAGTGCACTTAGGGTGGGGTCAGGGCTTTCTCCTTCCTCTGTTCAGTGGCAGAGGGCTGTAGAGGGATCACGTAATGACAGCCTGGGTGGCTCCTGGCAGCTCAGCCCAGTCCTTCTATGGCCCTTAGAGTGGCCTTTGTTTCCGTTACTAGGGGTCTAGAGTGGGCAGGCCTGTGGAATTTCAGGCATTTGTCCTTTGAGGGGGAGGAGACTCATGGAAAACTTCAAGCTCTGGCTCAGCCTGAGGGCCATGTGCAGTCTTCAACACAGGATCTGCTCTTCCTTCTCAGGGCAAGTGCGGCTAGTAGAGTTTTCAGAATCCAGATGGATCTGTGTAGCTTGCGTCTGCCTTGGGCCTGGAGTCTGGCTCAACGGGGCTTCCTTCAGACCAAGCCAAGGGTCCCACGTACCAGGGCTCCCCCTGGCCAGCAGGGCTACACACCAAGTAGCACTGACCTGCCTTCAGTTGGGTGTTGAGGGAGCTAGGAGAAACCTTCTTTGTGAGGTGGGGGACATCTTGCTTTTATTCTCTCCAGCCTGTCATACTCTCCTTAGTGAAGAGCACATCTGGAGAGGGCCCGGCTGGCTGCTTAACCCTGCTCCCAGCTGCTCCTGCCACATAGTGCCCTCATATCTTGGTACCTGGAGATGAGACCTGAATTTGAATAGAATCTTGTCTGGTGGAAAGAATGCCTGTGTAGCCCTGGTTGGATCCCAAACACCACTTAAATCAGTACTCTGGAGGTGGCTGCAGGAGACCAGAAGATCACCATCAAATCTGAGCATGCTCTGTAGAAGACCACGTTGAAACAAAATAAAAAAAAAAAATGGCCTTTGAAGAGGTAATCAAGCCAGAGATCAGCTCCCTTTTTTTACACATGCCTCATTATACAGCCCACACTGGCTTTCAACTTGGAGCCTCCTGTCCCTGCTTCCTGAGTGCTGTGACTGCTGGCACTGCTGGCACACACTATCATACCCGGCTGCACCATGGTTGTTCTAAGGCAGCAGTGGTTCAGAACCTTTAGGTCGAAAACCCTTTGTGGAGGTTGAATGATCTTTCACAGAGGTTGCCTAAGACCATATGAAAACACAGAGATTTACATCACAGTTTATAATAGTAGCAACATTATAGTTATAAAGTAGCAAAGAAAATACTTTTATGGTGTGTGTGTGTGTGTGGGGTGTCCCTACAACCTGAGGATCTGTGTTAAAGGGTTACAGGATTAGGAAGGTTGAGAACTATTGCTCTAAGGCATTCCACATTTAATTATTTATCATAGCAGCCTTAGGACCCTAACAGCTCTGTAGCTGCTGCCACACCCCCCTTATTAAACAGGGTTTCACTGTGTGGCCCTGCCTGGCCTGAGCCATCTCTGCCTGTTCCCCAAGGTCATATTCTAGAGCAAAGATTTCCTGTTGTGTAGGGAGGTTTCTTGGTCCTCTGCACAAAGCTTCCTGTATCCTAGTTTGTCAAATAGATCACATCATTCTGTACCTGGGCCTCTCATAGCATAGCCATCAGCCAGGCTATTTGCTTTCTGCAGCCCTCTGATTCTGTCATGTGCTGTGGACTAGAGCCCTGACCAAATTAAAGCTCAGTTTCCACAAATATAAAACAGGGACAATTGTGGTTTCTATTGCTATGATAAATACCCTGACCTAAAGCAACTTGGGGAGGGAAGGGTTTATTACATCTTACGCTTCCACATCACAGTCCATCACTGAAGGGAGTCAGGACGGGAACCCAAGGAAGGATCCTGGAGGCAGGAGCCTAAGCAGAGGCCATCAATGAACACCGTTCTTAGTGCCTGGCTTAGCTTACTTTCTTATACAACTGAGGACCATCCAACAGGGGGCGCCCCCACCCCACTTCATGGGACTGACCCACCCACATCAGTCAATCAATGTTCCACAGGCTTGCCCACAGGCCTGTCTGCTAAGAGTGCTTTCTCAACTGATATCTCTTTTCCCAAATGACTCTCATCTGTGCCATGCTGACAAAGGACGAACCAGTTGCCAAGCTGGACTTAGAGAGAAATGGCTGTCAGGAGACTGTAGTATGGCGTTTCTGGCCTGGACTCTATGGCCAGCCCGGTGGCCTGGAGCCACAGTCTCATAGTCCCATAGTCCCACTGAAACACACAGACACTTATATTAACTGTAAATGCTGATTGACCTGGGGCCCAGGCATATAACTTGCTAGCTCTTGCTCTTAAAATAACTCGGGATTCTTATCCTGTTCAGCCATGCAGCTTGGTACCTTTTCTCAGAGCAGCATAGGTGTCTCTGCATCTGCTTCTCTGGTGTCTCTGTGGTATCTCTGCTCTGTTCTTCCTGTTTCCAGAGTTTTCCCAGTCTAGTAGCTCCACCCATACTTCCTGTCTGCCTTCAGCCAATCAATGTTTTTATTTAACTAGTAGAGGGGACAATTATTTACAATGTAACATAATCCTACTACAGGAAACCAACTGTTGTTCCTTTGGCCTGGAACAGAAGCAGGTGCCAGATCTGTTTACACCAAGCCCAAGGGCTGCCTGGAAGAGTGTGCCATCTCAATGAGGGTGTGTAGATGGGAACAGATGAACTCAGCAAAGAAATGCAGGGGGTGGAGAGACATGTAGGAAATAGGAAGAGCTCACCCAGAGGTGCTTGGGTCCAGGAAGATTTTCTCAGGTCAGAGGAGACTTGAGGTCAAGAGAGAAAAGTAGGGAAAGGCATTCTAGGCAGTGGAAATAGTATGTGCAAAGGCCTGGGTACAGGGTAATGTGTAGAGACCAAGAGATCTCTCTACACAGCAGGGGTTCCTTGCTCTAGAACATGACCTTGGGTCTTAGGACATCATTGGGAGGTATTGGTGCTGTTGCTGTTTTGAGACTGAATTTCATGTAGCCCAGGCTGTCTTTGAACACCAAGGATGGCTGGGTATAACCTTGAACTTCTGAACCTCTGCCTTCATTTCTCAAGTGCTGGGTCACAAATGTGTGCCACCATGACCGATTGCCTCTGGGTGGTTTGAAGCAAATTCATATTAGCACCCACTGCCCAATTATGCCACTCGGGTCATTTTCCATCCACTGGGTTTCAGGAAGAGAAGTAGAAGGCTAGGATTCTTCAGCTGGGAGAGTCTGGCATCCAGTGACTTGTGTCTGGATGACATTTACCTGATGCTGACCTCCCTGCTTCTGGAGTCCCATAGCCCTAGAAAGCAGAGCCAAGCCTTGGCTTACATGGAAGCCTGACAGATTCTGTGGATGCTAGGATGGACCAAGAATTCTGGATGACCCTCCTCCAGAACTACTAACATATCAGAATTGCCCCTGGGCCCAGGCCCATGACACCTGAAGACAGGCAAAGCTCAAACATGCCGGTACTTCCTACATGAAGCACTACACTTGGGCTACAAAAACATTTATGCAATATTCTTCACCCTGAGCTAGACTCCCTGCCCAGCTCCAGAAAACAGCACAGAGACAGGGTTAGAACCTGCCTCTGGGTGCACCAAAGCCTGGGCACACAGGCACCAATTTCTCAGCCTTGTTTGTATCCTTCTTGGCTAGTAAATTTCAAGTCTTTTGTATGGAAGCAGGTGAACAGTCAGGGGCAGAGGAATAGTATGTTTGGCTTTCTAGGCTCCCTCACTCCCCATATTTATGACCCTGAACCCTTTCTCCAGCGGAGGGCTGGACCAAGTTTTTGCAGAACCAACCCGGGTTGGATCAAGTGAGACCCTGCTGAGTCTGGCCCCCAATGAATTTCTGGCTCCCACCCTCATGCTTCTTTGGGACTGATGTCTGATGTCCCCAGTTTGTGTCCTTAAAAGTTCTCAGAGGCCTCCAGAAACTGTCTCTTCTTGTCTGATTTCTGCTGACTCCAGTTTCTGGGGTTTTGATGGGAGACCAGTACTTGGAAGGAAGAACAAAGCCAACACCTGCCTGCTCTTTGGTACCAGAACTTCCTGTAGAAGCCCCTGTGGTATAGTATGGACTTCCTCCAGACTCTGTTCAGCCTGGATTTTCTCTCTCTCTCTCTCTCTCTCTCTCTCTCTCTCTCTCTCTCTCTCTCTCTCTCTCTCTCGTGTGTGTGTGTGTGTGTGTGTGTGTGTGTGTGTGTGTGTGTGTGTGTGTGTGAATGTATGTGTTTGTGTGTGTGTTGGTTTGATTGTTTTTTTGGTCAACCTGGCAGAAATGAGTCGTTTGAGAAGCAGGAACCTCAGCAGAGAAAACACTTCCGATGTGGGATGCCTTTCTGTATGTTGTGAATATACTTTATTACCATTTGTTAATAAAGAAGCTGTTCCGGCCTATGGCAAGGCAACTTGGGGGCAGGTGGGAGAAGGGCAGAGTCAAAAAGAACTGAGAAAGCTAGATATAATGGAACATAGGTGAAGCCGTGGAGCCGTGTGGCAATACAATAGATTTATAGAAATGGGTTCAGTTAAGTTCTAAGAGCTAGTTGGTAATGAGCCTAAACCACAGACCAAACAGTTTGTAATTAATAATAGCTCTTGCGTAACTATTTGGGACTAAGAGGCTGCGGGTCCAGACCTCAAGGCTAGGTTGAGCCAGAAACTTTTGACTACACACTTCCATCAGGTTGGGCCGCAGGCGAGGCTGTGGGGCATTTTCATGACTGATCATTAATGTGATGATGGCAGTACATCCCTGGGTTGGTTGTCCTCAAGTGTACAAGAAAGCAGGTTGAGCCGGCGGCGAGGAATGCAAGTCAGTAAGCAGCACTCCAGAGCTTCTGCTGCTGGTGTTGTGAAATCAAGACAGGAGCCACATTGCTGTTAAGAACTCACATTGTTTTACTTTGTCACTAAGTCTCCAAACCTTACAAGATTAAGTTTCTGTTTCCTAAACCTAATGTATCCTAAAAACCATGTTTTTCAACCTACGCTGACCTTGTGACCCCATGATGTGTGCCCACCCCTTAGCCTTGCTAAACTCCTAACCTGTGATACATGATTGCCCTTTGACCTTATTAAATGTATCTTTCCTGATGTCTTGATGACTCCTCTTCACATGATATGCTCTGGCCTTATCTACCCTACAGGCAGCCATCCCCTGAGCCCTGAGTCCGCCCCCCCCCTTTTTCTATACAGGTCATAACAGCCAATTATCCAGACAGCTATTTTTTATCAACACTAACCCTTCCTCATAAAGGGAACCTCAAAAAGCCAGTGAAGAGCTGCTCTCTGAAATTTCAATTTAGGGGAAGGCAGTCAGCTTGCCAGTCCCTTGTGTACTTCTAAATACAGCTTGCTTTAATCAGATAGCTGTGAGCCATGGAAATGGGTTTTTTCCCTCAGGTCTGACATTCCTACCTTAAATCTCTGCTTCCCTCACTGATGAACCATGTTATGAAAGTGTGACCAGATAATCCCTTTTCTTTTGGTCATGGTATTTCATAGCCGCAATAGAACCTTATCTAAGACAATACAAGATATTTTCTGGAAGCTTTAAATCCACTTCTGGGCTGCAGATGTGGCTGTCAGAACACTTGCTTAGGGTACAGGAAGCTCTTAACTAGGCAAGATGGCACACATGTAACTCCAGTAAATAAGAGATGGAGACAGGAGGATCAGATGTTCAAGGTCATCCTTCATTACATAGAGAGTTTGAAGTCAGTCTGGGATACATGAGGCCTTGTCTCAAGAACAAAGCCAAACAAAACAGAGAAACTGTAACACAGACTGGGAGCCGAGTCCAGGGGAGATGACGCAGGCAGAGTGTGGAAGCCCTGGGAAGGCTCTGAGTGTGCAGGCTTCTCAGCCCCTCCCTACTGCTTGGTGCTGAAGTGAGTCATCGTTTTCAGGCAGGATGACCTGCTTGGGAAAGCAGCAGGCTCTACTTATATCTACTGATTCATCCCAGAAGAATGGGAAACATTTCCCTCCCTCATTTCCTTTGAAAAGCACCAAGTCTATTCTCAGTAGCTGTGTTTGCTTTGGGCCAGTGAAGCCTTTCCTCCCTCCCCACTCCCCCGTGTGTGTGTGTGTGTGTGTGTGTGTGTGTGTGTGTGTGTGTGTGTGTGTGTGTGTGCCTGCACTAGTAAAACATTGCAAAGAACAGAATCAGAATTAAATCTCCTTATGTAAAAACAGAATGTATCCTGTATGTTGTGGGGCATTGGTGATGAGCTATCTTGAGGCATGGCTGGATCCAGGGTTCTGGCAGCAATTTCCTCAAGGGGCCTGTCTCCACCTGCTGGGTGAGTGAGTCCTTTGCATTACTAGCCTAGGAGAGAATGCCCTTGCTCAGAGGCTCAGGTGAGAGTCTCAGGGTACAGTCTTACTAGCTGGATTTGGATCCCATGCCTTTGGATTAGGTGATCCAGAAAGCCATGCCATCATCAGTCAGTTGTGGCTGCATGCAGGCTGTAGCTGGAGAGCCTGGGTTGGGCCTAGGATGGAGAAACACTTCATAGCTAATGACACCCAGGCTTCCAGGAGGGTAGAGGTGGGCTGGAAGGGGCTTATGGGAGGTATTGGGGGTAGCTTCTAAGTGGCTAAGGCCTGTACCCTAAAAGAAGGTCTCAAATCCTAATTTCATCAGACTGAAAAAGTTATCTCTCTCCCAAGTGCCAAGAAACCAGCTCTCACCATTTGTGGGGATGACTTATACACCTGGGACTGTCCTCCATTGCCCTTGTCTTAGAAACCACTGAGGGCTTGATTAGGAACCTGGCAGCTGGAGGCGGCTCCTGAGTTTAAATTCTACATCTGCCCTGATGACCTCTGAGAGTGTGGGCTTGTTTCTCAATCTCTGTGTCTGTGTTCTTTTATCTGAAAAAAAAAAAAAAAGGGTATCCTGAGATTTCCCGCCTCCTGTGACCACCACAAGGATTCAGTGAGGCTCCCAGAGCTGGGTGACCTGTGTGCATGTTGAGGAATATTATTTTAAGATGTGCTACATCTGTTTATCCTGTGGAGCATTCATTTAATGATGCAAAGATGTGTTGCATTCTTTTATGGTGCATCTGTTTAACTCTGTGGAGCTGTGTTACTTTGCCTGATTGGTCTCATAAAGAGCTAGTAGCTAGCAAGGCAGGAGAGAAATAAGTGGGACTGGCAGGCAGAGACAATAAATAGGAGAAAAATAGCAAGAGAGATCGAGGGTTAGGAGGAGGAGGAGGAGGAGGAGGAGGAGGAGGAGGAGGAGGAGGAGGAGGAAGAGGAGTCCAGGGGCCAGTCATCCAGCTACACAGCCAGCCATGGAGTAAGAAGTAAAGAAAGGTACACAGAAATAAAGATAAAATCCCAGAGGCAAAAGGTAGACGGGATAATTTCAGAAAAGCTGGCTGTAAATAAATCAAGCAAAGGCTGGGCACTTATAAGTAAGAAAAGGCCTCAGTGTGTGACTTATTTGAGAGCTGGGTAATAGGGCCCCCAAAGAGCAAAGAGCCGTGAGAGTAAAGAGTAAAACAGCAGTAAATAGAACAACAGTTAGAGGGGCTGGATCACCTCAGCTAGCACCTCTGTCGTCCGAATCGGATCTTCATTAGTGTTTGTCAGCCTAGTGGTGGTGCCGTAGTTCACATGGAATCACCATTGGGGCCCATCATCCTTTCGGAGAGCTCAGATGAGACTGCATTAGGGCCACATTATTCCCTTTCTTGGTAATTTTTTTCCTGTGGTGTTCTTCTCTCTTCTTTGGAACTTATTTGTCCTAAGGTCTTTAAATTCCGCAAGATGATTGTTTTTTTTTCTTCTTGAAAAAACAGAACTAAAACCCTTCTCCACCCCCAACTTTGAGGAATTTCCTTTTTGCAAGTTATATCTGATCAGATGAAAAACAACATCTGTTAGTCTTATCATTTCGTCTAATCAAGAAGTCTTTCTTGTTCAAATCTAATCTTTTTGTTGCTTTGGGAAGGAGTTTTCTCTGTGATGACAAGAAATGACTGAACCAAATTTGACATGGGAGCCTGCAAGAGGCCCTCCAAAGCATTTCCCAATGGCAAAGGTTACCTTGTCTGTCCCTTGTTGATCTATATTTGTTAGTCTAATACCTGCCTTTGCTATACCTTCCACATAATCCAGAAGGGAGGGGTATTCTGGCAGAGTTATCAGTCCCTTTTTAGATGACCTTGTTTACCACAATTGAAACATTTGACATTTTGGTTTTGTTTTTCAAATCTCTGGAAATCACCGCTCCTATCTGAGTAGCATCATGGTTATGAGATTCAATATTGATTGCATCTCAGATCCATTCCTTCAAGGATGCTGATCTTGCCTTTAGTGACATGATTACCTCTTTGCATTGTGCATTAGAATTTTCAAAAGCCAGAGAATCAATTATTATTTGTCTAGCTTCTGAATTTGGTATCATTCTATTTATTGCTGAAGTCAATCTTTGTAAAAAAAAAAAAAATAGCGAAGTTTTCTTTTGGGCCCTATATAACTTTAGTAAATGACTCAATTTTCTTTCCTACTCTTCAATTCCGTCCTAAGCATTCAAGGCTGTCATGTAGTATAAAGTCATCATATAAAAATTGCCCTTCTACATTAGCATAATATCCCTCTCCAAGAAGTTGATCTTGGGAGTTTTCCATGCCTCTAGCCCTACTTTGTTATTCAATGGTCTTAGCCATGTCTTTCTACCAGGTCTTCCATTGTAATTGAGGACCAGGCTCTAGTACTGCTATAACCAAATCTCTCCAGTCTTGAGGGATAATTCTATTACAAGTTGACCACAAGTTTAATACATGCTCCACAAAAGGTGAATGTGTGCCATATGAGACTATTGCTTCCTTGAATTTCTTCAAATCTAACATTTAAACAGGCATTCATTCAGATCTTATAGAGTATGGGTAACATCTATCATTTGGCAGTTGCTGTAAAATTATAAGGTTCACTGTTTGCCTTAGGTTGTTTCTCTGCAACCTTATAATGCAACACTGAGATTGGTTCTTTTTAAAATTCCTCTTTCTGGATCTGAATGTCTCTATGATTTGTTTTAACAGCTTTTTAAAAATATTTTATTTTGGAAGTCATACTAACCAACTTTTTAAATGATAAAACAAAAACAATCAAAAATAATACTTATACTGCTTGACATTATATAACTCCCCTCTGAATTATCATCTCATTTAATTGTTCCATTTTCAAATTGTCGCATATTATCAAACAGAGACCAAACTCCCTCCATTGTAATAGTTTCCTTTTTTAATGAAGGAAAAACTCTTTTCTTTTAACTAATTTCTTCCTTTAAGAATTCACAATTGTCTCACCAAATCTGCCAGTGATGATGATTCAGAGGATGGTGAAGTGTGAAGCTGAAGTGTTCTGCTGTGTAGATTTGTAGACACCAGAGTGGGTTTCAAGGCTGATACTTAGTTTGGAAGCAGCTAGAGCAGGGCGTCCAGGGAAAGCCAGCTACCTACCAGGAGAGAAGAAGCCTAAGAGCCAGCCTCTATATGGGGGAATGTGAGAAAGGAGCTATCTACTGCAGTGGAGCCCCAAATCCTGTGGTGTCTGCTGCAGAGAGGTTACAACAGAAAAAAATCTCAGACTTCCTCAGAGGGCTTAGGGAGGAAAAAGAAAATCTAGCTGGTGGGGTAGTAATTGGCTTTGTGTAGCTCCAGCTTGTGCTAGTGGCTGCAAAGCCATAGGCATCTGGCTTTTTCATGAATTCGTGCCCCAAAAGTTGGATGCCAGGTGTTGTATGAATCCTAACTGGTCTTAATAAAAAAACCAGAGCCAGATATTGGCAGGGGTCTCCTGTGGCCCAAGGCACTTTAGAATTCACCATGTAGCCTCTACTTCCTGCCTCTACTTTCCAAGTACTGGATTACAGATGTGCACTACCATGCCTGGTTTATATAGTGCTGGGATTACAGATATGCACCACCATGCCTGGTTTATACAGTGCTGGGATTACAGATGTGCACCACCATGCCTGGTTTATACAGTGCTGGAATTAAACCCAGGGTATTACTTACATCTGGCAAGCACTCTACCCATGACCACACCCATCTATCTTTTGGTTTTCTGAGACAGCTTTGTTATTTAAACTGGCTTTAACTCAAAGCAACCCTCCTACTTCAGCTTCGTGTTCAGATGACCAGTGTGTGCCCACCACTGCTGCCTCATGCTTATCTGCAGTGTCACAAGCATGGGTTCTATATGGTAGAGTTTGCATGTGGGTCATTAGATCAGATTAGGTGAGGTGTGAAGAAATTGACACTGGCCTTGATGGGAAGGGTTGGCAAATGCTGTGGTCATGTTTTTCAACCTGTCATGTTTTCCTTTCTTAAGAAAGATCCTGTCATATGTGGGACAGATGTGATAAGTATATAAATGTTTAGGTAGTGAAGTTAAAAAAAAAGCTCTGGGTAAGTGCTGTTTACAACGTGCCATGGTGAGTCCATCTGTTCTCAAATGTCCCACAGTAACAGCAGTCTGTTGTTGTTGTTGTTATTATTATTGGGTTTTCACTATGCACCCTGGCTGTCCTAGAATTAACTCTGTAGACCAGGATGGACTTGAACTCAGAGATCTGTCTGCCTCTGCCTCCTGGGGGCTAGGATTAAAGGCACATGCCACCATCATTCAGTTGCAATCTGAATGTCCAGCATCCCTTCTGGGACAATAGCTACTTGTGTTCCCTTGCATTATAGTGGGCTGTTCCTTTCAAACTCAAGGGTAGCATGTGATCAGGAATTTGGTCCTTGACTCCATTAAGCCTGGGCAGGGATATAGGCACATGGCCCACATAAAATCAATAAGATGTTTGCTGGGACAGTTCCATGGGAGTGCTCAGCTCACTGGGTGCATACCTGGGGCTGCTGGGAACAATCTTGGCAGTCACAGGGGAAAGGCCTGCCTGAGGATGAGATAGTCACATCAGAGAGAGAGAGAGAGAGAGAGAGAGAGAGAGAGAGAGAGAGAGAGAGAGAGAGAGAGAGAGAGAGAGAGAGAGAATCAAGAGCCACACAGGGCACAACATCTTATTCTTAAATTAAGCATTTTGAAAACCCCCACAGGAAAGTGATGGTTTTAAATAACCAATCCTGAAAGGTGATCCTATTTTGTTATCTTTTGGAGAAGAGAGAAGGGAGGGGGAGGGGAAAAGAAGGGAGAAGGGAAGGAGGGGAAGATGTGGAGGGGGGGAGGGAGGGTTCAATTTGAGCTAGAAGGATCAGAACACATTTCGCTGCAATCTATGGCTTCTAAAACCTTCATTACTATGTGGCTAATAGATAATACAATCCAGAAATGTCTTCCTTAGTGACTTTAGGTAACTGTTTCTCTCTCCTGTGGATCTACCTTTCTGATATCTCAGACTCTTTAGATTCAAGGATAAGCTCTTAGTCACAGGGCTGTACATGTACCACAGAACTCAGGCTTTTTGGGAATGGATAGCATAAAGTGTGGAGAGTTAGAATGTTACCAGTCTAAAACGAAATTATAGTGGGTTATTTTAGTCTTTAGAATACCATCCTCTGGGTACTGTGTATCACTGTTTTAATTAACACTCTGGACAATTAAATGACTACAAGAAGATATATCTATGGCAACACTCAAGATACATCTTTACTCTCTCTGCCTTCCCCCATAAACCTCTAAAGTCGAAAATTTTAATCTTCCAGGGCCTCCTTCCTCTGGTGGGTATTAGTATCTGTAGTATTGCAGAGAATGGTGTCTGATTGATCCCTTGTTCAAACCTAACAGGAGAGGGGATGGTGAGGTAGCCCTCTCCATCCCCACAGGAGTCAGGACATCATCACAGTGACTCTCTCAAGCCCTTGTACTTACCCGGAGCCTTGGCTGCCCACGTCTGTTTGTCCTGGGCTTGAGCTTGGATAGCAGATAAACTAGGGTCTTCCACCCAGGAAGCAGGGTTTGGCACTACAGCCTAGAATGTGCATATGTGGAAAGCTTTGCAGCTAATTGATTATTCTAGCTCTCCAGGGGCCAGTGGGTGGCCATGCTCTTCCTTACAGACAGTGCTGCTTGGTCTGTCCAGGATCTCTTGTGGTTGTACCAGATTCCCTGACTATATCTCGACACTCCTAGACGCTGCACCCTCCAGAGTGCTGGCCGGCCTCCAGCTGATATGTTTGTTTGGCTCTGTCTTATTTCATTTTGTATTGTTTAATTTGAACTGACAATTAAAATTTGAAGGATGGGGGACCAGTTAGATGTGTCAGTGGGTAAAGGTGCTTGCTGCCAAGCATGATGAGCTGAGTTTGATCCCCAGGGCCCACATGTACACCATTACACATTCTCTCCCTCTCTCCCCTCTCTTTCCTCTCTCTCAATCTCTCTCTCTCTCTCTCTCTCTCTCTCTCTCTCTCTCTCTCTCTCTCTCTCTCTCACACACACACACACACACACACACACACACACACAGAACTATGCCCACAAACATGCTAAAGGAATAAAGTATTTTTGTTAATTTTCTTTCTTTCTTTCTTCATTTTTTTTTTTTTTAAATAAGATCTCCCTTGGCCAGCTTGGAACTTATAAATATCCACCTGCCTCTGATGGTATTAAAGGTGGATACCATTATACCTAGCTCATCAGGATTTTAAGAATTGGAGGATTTTTGCAGGAAACATCTCTTTACCTTTTGGTCTCTCCTGAAAAACAAAAACAAAAAAACCCCCAGAAACTCATCAACTTTCCTACCCAGAATAAATAGGCTACATCTGGAGCCAATGACTCTTCAGTTCCCTGGCCCAGCCCCCAGGTAAGCCTGAGAAGACATATCAGGATCTTGAACATTTGGTTTATAAAACAAGGGTTCCAAGCTCCTGTGAGGGGTGGGAAGAGAGGCTGGGAAGGCAAGAGCTGAGCCAGGCCTGGTGATACACACCTGCAATCCCAGCACCGTAGGAGGAAGAGCTAAGAATGGGGAAGTCTACCTACCTCTGCCTCCCAAATGCTGGGACTACAGGTGTGTAACACCACATCTGGCCCTGAAAGATTTGGTTGTTCTCATTGCCTTAAATCACGTGTATGTATGTATTGGTGCACTTGAGTGCAGATGCTCGCTGGGGCTAAAGGCACCAGGTACTCTGGAACTGAAGTTACAAGGTGGCTATGAGTCACCACCCAACATGGTCCCCTGAAAGAGCATTGGCCTTTGGTTGCTGCATTCACATACTGCTCCAGAGACTTGTCCTGACTGGGCTCCGTGAGGATATGAATAAATGACAAACAGGGTAGACACAAAGAAAATCTGGGATAGGTGGAAGGTGGTAGGGTTTTTACACACAGGTCAACAGGAGACAGCTGAATCAAGGAGTTAGCTGTAGCTAATCACGGTAGCAGCGCTAACTGTGGGGGAGCAGTCTTCTGGCTGTAAACATCCGAGGTAGTGCTATGGTGGTTATTTTCTTCACATAATATCGACATTTATATTTAGACCAGGAAGGAAAGCTTTTCTATTTTCCCAGGAGTCCATGTCCATGTCAGTAGCACCCATTTGCTCAGGACTTCCTTTGTTCCCTATACTACTTCTGTAGATGGACTTTTTCTGTCCCACCGGCCAGCTCCCAAATAACCACACAGAGACTTCTTATTAATCATTAATTATAAATGCTTGACTGACAGCTTAGGTTTGTTTACAATTAGCTCTTATAACTTAAATTAACCCATTTCTATGAATTTACTTTCTGCCACATTCATCCCCTACATGCCCTGGGTGCCATTTTCTTTTAAACCATCACAGGGTCTCACTTTGTGGCTCATAACTCACAGCCTCCCAAGTGCTAGGTGATGGCAGTGTCCTGCCTCTCAGCCTGCAGCAGTGTAGGAAGCAGCTGCTTGTCTCCTGGACAGGTGGACAGGCTGACACCTTCACTCCCAAGCAGGTCTCTGAACTTTGCCCTCCTTGTCAGTCTGTCCATTTGATCTGTCTCATCCACTCACTGGTGGTAACAGTTAAGGAGATGAGGAAGCTGAAGGTCAGGGAGTGGCTTCCCTGTCAGGGGACAGCACGGGCAAGGTAGGGCAGGGCCAGCTCTCTGCAGTTTTCTGCTTCTGTGAGCCTGTTCTGTTCCTTGGCTACCACTCTGCACTGGAGGGAATGTGACTTGTGCCTACCCCAGATGCCATTTCCCCCCGTGGCAACAGCCTTGCCATCCCTCAGTTACTCACTAAGAAGGAAACTTCAACAGTAGCCTCCTTCAAAATCTGACTGCCAGTCCCAGGGGCTTCTGGAGCTGCATCATCAGTAGTGGGTTCCTGGGACCCACCATCCAGCCACTGCTCCTTCCCCAGGTGTTGCTAACTGCAGAGCCTATGCCAGCCCTGAAAAAACCCAAACAGCCCTTGATGGGCTGATGTAGGTAGTGGAGATGTCAGAGTCAGAGTCTGGGCCAGGGTATCCCTAACTGTTGTAAACAGACAAGTAAGATGAGATTTATTCAACAGGGCAATGTCAGGAAGAGGGACAGAGGGGTCCTGCAACAGCTTGGGATCCTGACATTAGGTTAGGTTTAAATGTAGAGCCAGAGGCCAGCATAGCTAAGGGCCCTGATCAGGGTGTGGTCCCACCCATTTTATCACCTGGGCCCCAATCCCTTCTAAAGGTGGCCTGGCATGTTCAGAACGATGTAAAATCTATTCTTGGGAGACAAGTTCCCCTGGCTGCACCCAGCTTCAGCCTTTCCTTGTCCAGCATGAGATTCCCGGGAACTGTAGTTTCTTGGGGACCACTGCTTCAATAGTCTGATAGCTGGGGGATGGGAAGGCACAGGGTGTCTTGCTTGGCTCCTGTCAGGATGGTACAGTATTTTCTGGGAAGAGAGGGCCCTAGGTTGTGACTGCCAAACACACGACAGTCACTTCTATAGCTACAGAACACCCCAGTGTGTCTCCAGAGATCGGAATTCTAGGGTGATAGGAAGGGCTTGAGAAACATCCAGGAGGTCAGAGGTATCAGTGCTCACTTGGGTCCAGCCTGGCCTCCAGTGGACTCCTGGAGCAACTGCCTCCCTGTCTTCTCAGAGTCAAGCTCGAAATGATGGAGTATGGTGCATAGGGAAGCCAGTCTATGCTGGAGCTGGAGTAGGTGGGTGCTCCCCAGAGGCTTAGGGGACAGACCTGGGGTTATTTCCATCCAGGAAATAACCGTGTGTGTGAGTATTGGGCTGGGCTCCCTGGCCACAAGTATGCAGTGTCTCTGACCACAGGTGTCTCCACCTAAGTCAACAGCCATTGCCATGGAAACAGCCCTATAGTTACCTGAATGCTTCCCTTCTTCTCTATCCCACATGTCCAGAAAGAAAAGCCTGCTCCCCCCTCTCCAGTGGATCCCCATGGCCCTGTCCCACATTACCCAGAATGCCTGTGTCACTGTCCTGGAAGATCACCTGACCTGACTTTCAGAAGCAGCCCTGGGCAGAAATCTGGGCAGGGCTCATAAAGATTGGTCTGGGAACACAGTGGTCCCCATAAACCTGTTGGTGCCAGGCATCAACAACCTTTTGTGATAATAGGTGGTGACTCCACAGCTGCCAGAGGAAAAAATGTGAGTGTGTGTTGCTATCCCAGAATGTGAGAGGGTGGAAAAGGCTTTGCTCTTAATTAGCCATACGTTTACTGGTACAGGCAGCAAATGACGTGTGTGTGTGTGTGTGTGTGTGTGTGTGTGTGTGTATAATTTATATTTATATTTTATGTACATTGGTATTTTGCATGCATGTATGTCTGTGTGAGGGTGTCAGATCTCCTGGAACAAGAGTTACAGATAGTTGTGAGCTGCCATGTGGGTACTGGGAACGGAACATGGTTCCTCTGGAAGAGCTGACAATGCTCTTAACTTCTGACCATCTCTTCAGACCCACAAATGGCTTTTTAAGTGTATGGTGCATCATATTGAGGCAACCATGGTACTAGAGATTAAACATTGTTTACCTGACATCCCATTTGAGGTGCATATTATATGTGATACATTGTCACATATCGGTAATGCCAGCACTTGGGAAGTCAAAGCAAAAGGATTGCCATGAGTTCAGAGCCAGCCTGGGCTACATAGTGAGTTCCAGGCCAGCCTGGGCTATATAGTAAGGGGAGCTTTTGGATTCTTAGTCTCATTAATAAAAGGATTTAAGAATGGATGCAAATGGAAGCTGAAAGCCCACTTCATTAATGTAAAGAAAAACCTCCAGGGCAGGCTAGTGGCAAACCTTAGCAGCTGCTGGAAGGCAAAGGGAGTTGGGAAAGAAGGGGAAAGGCCTTCCTGTTTGTTAACTGGCATATCAGTCAGCCACGTGGCAGACAAGAGCCTTGGGGAGGGCACTTCCAAGAAAGGGTATATATTTCCAGTTTGCTTCCTATTGCTGTAGTAATGGCCTAAAGTAGCTCAGGGAAGAAATGGGTTTTACTTCATCTTACAGCTCTCAGGCACATGCCACTACTGAGGGAAGTTGGGTCAGGAATGGAAGCAGAGGCCGCAGGACTTGCTCCCCATGCGTTGCTCAGTCTGCTTTCTTACATCATTCAGGTCCACCTGCCGTGTAGTGGCCTCACCCACAGTGGGCTGGGCCCACATTCATCTTTAATGAAAATGCCCCACAGACTCGGCTACAGGCCAATGTCATGGAGACATCGCCTCATTTGAGGTTCCGGTTCCCAGATGACTTGAACTTGAATACTAAGGATCACAGATCACAGCGAGGAAGGCCAGAGTGCTAGGGAAGGCATGCTCAGAGAGGAGATGGACGTTTCATTTTTCTGAATAATTCAGAAAAGAAAGTTGATTCACAAAGCTACATGGCTACCCAGTGTAGGAGAGCCGGGAGGTTCTGGGAAAGAAAATTACCTTATGACATTAAAGAGATGATATTACACTGCCCCCCCTTCAGACTTAATTCACTTCATTTTTCTTGTATAAAAACTCTGTGTGGTGGCCATAGCAGGAGCCTGGGTCCTGTGAATAGACTTTGGTGTAGGTTTTCACAGAATGGTCAGGGAATTCCTGATGAGGAGACTTGGTGAACACAGTCTCTTTCCAGAGGTCAGGTGGCTGTAGGTTTTAGAGATGTCATCAAAGGTAGCATTGGCAAAGTCTCCCAGGGTGACAGTGCCCCTGGCTGATATTAGCAGTCACCAGTACTGGTCAACAGCAGCAGCTTCTTGGGGACAGGAGCAGAGATGATTGCCAGTGTCTGGGGGTGAGGGAATGAGTCACACCAATAGAGAGCCACTGTCATCCTCTCATCCTGCATGAAATAGTGTGAAGCTTGCCAATCTCGTTCACCCAGTAGCCTCTCTGCACAGGGATGATGAAAAGCTTGACCAACATGATGGCCTCTCAGGTGGTAGTGGCTACCTCCCTGGAGCACTTAACACCATGACCATTGTAGTCCCCAATAGCAACAAAAGCCTTGAACTTGGTCTGCTGGCCAGCCTGTGTCTGCTTCTGCACTGGCAGGATATTTAGAATCCTTTTAGAGATTTGCCCCGGAAAAAGTCAGTAAGAATTATGGTCCTTAATGGGCAGGGAGTACAGTTAGATTTCCTCCAGGGATTAATCTGTCGCATGAATCCTAACTGGTCTTATAATAAAAACCTGGAACCAGATATTGGGGCAAATGTTAAAAAAATCAGAGAGACAGAGGAACAAGCCACAGCCACTTCTCACTGAGCCAACTCTTGTACCAGAGGGGAAGATCCTTTCATGAGTTTTCATAAGTCCTTATACTGAATAGGGGAAGCCAAAGGAACCAGAAGGGTTGGACTCTGCCCAGTCATATCATTTCCTGTCTCATCCTTCCCAGTGTTAGGATTAAAGGCATGTGTGCTTCCCAAGTACCGGGAGCTGGTGCTGGGATTAAAGGTGTGTGTCACTACTTCCTGACCTCTATGGCTCTGTCCTCTGATCTTCAGGCAATCTATACTAGATAACACAACATATTGCCACATTAATCTTCATGTCCAGCTTGGTGACAACTTCCGTTTACCTCCAAGAGTCCCATGGTCTCACTATGGTCACAGCCTCAACCACAACCAACATGAGGCTGCTGAGTCCTCCATGGAAGCATAGGTCTCCAGGTTCTCTGGACCTTCCCACTGCACTGGTGATGCCGGCCATTTAGTGTTTTTCCAGAGAAGACAGTACACCTATCTCTTTAGCTTGGCTAAGATGAGAAGTGAGCTGACCTTCCTGAAGGTGGTTGTGAGATCCAAAGTTACACTTTAAGTTTTAATTACTATGCTTTAGAGATCTGTAAGACAAAAATGCCTGTAAGCCCTTGTCTAAGGACAGACAGTTCCTGAATGCTAGAGGTGACTATTATGGGAAATAACAAGCCACGTGTTTTCACTCCCTAAATAAGTTTGTTCTACCCACCTGCAAGGGCTGTGTTTGATCGCATGTGGGCAGGAGATATGTAGGCAGGAAATACATCAGGATATATGCTTGCCCCTGATTGGACCTGATAGGAAATGTAATAATTATGGCTTTTCCTTCTTAAGCCCTTGCCATATTTGATTCTGGGCCATTTCCAGGGAACCTAGGTATGGACCTGGCCAGAGACTAATCACTTGGCAATATTTAATTAAATCTTGCTTCAAATTTGGCTTTAAACTGTGGTAGTGATCGTATTTTCAATCAGTAGAATTAACATGGTCCTTTAGCTAAGTGGTTGACATGGCTACATTGGAAGTTCTCTACTTGGGCTAGAGATTCTATTTTCTTAACCAGAAGGAGTTATGGGCCTTTATTTCTACTCTAAAAGGACTGTCTTAAAACACACACGCATACCCCTCAGTGGGGCAGGGCACACAATCATATGACCTGCTGTACCACTTATGGGTGGATACCGAAAGGACTGTACCAAAGAGATGCTTCTTATCATTCTTATGGCTACTCTATCTACAACTGACAGGAAACAGAAGCAGCCAAGATGCTCATCAACACAGGAATGGACAAACAACATGTGATATACGCACATGGTGGAATTTCACGTATCTGCAAAGAGAAATAGAATCATGTTTAATGAAATAAGCCAGGCTCAGTGACAAATACACCATGTTTTCTCTTATGTGCTGAACTTAAATTTAAAATTATGTATGTATGCATGTATGCCTATATTTGTATTTGTGTGCATATATGCCTCTACTTATAAATGTGTGCATGTCTATCTATCTATAAACATGTATATCTTATGTGTGCATGTATATTTATATATGTGCAAATATATAAATGTGCACATGTATGTATTATATATGTGTATGTATGTGTCTATCTACATATGCATGCATTCATTTATCTATCTATATATGAGTGTACATATGCCTATCTATATGCATGAATGTATTCCTATTTATATATGTGTATGTACATCTCTACATGTGTTTTTGCTGGCTGTGGAATGGGAAGAGGGTCTTGAGAGGGAGGTGCTGGGTAATGGATTCATAGGTCAGGGGGGCAGAGAAGGCACCATGTGGGAGAAAGAATGGTGGAGGGGGTGGATGAGGAGGGCAGCAGGGGAGGGGATAAATGAGAACAAAATGTGATGGCACTCGGATGTGAAGCCATGATTGTGCAGCCCCTCGTTCCATATGCCCCTAAAAATTAACCGAAGGAAAGGATGATTGTGTGCACACCTCCACCACCTCCACCTCCACTACCACCACCTCCTCCTCTACCACCTCCACCTCCACCACCTCTACGACCTCCTCTACCTCCACCACCTCCACCACCTCTACCACCTCCACCACCTCCACCACCTCCACCACCTCTTCCACTACCACCAGACAAACTGAATTGGGCAATGTGCCCCAAACCAGGACTGTCCTACATTTTGAGAGCCTCCACTGAACTTGGCTGCCTCCATCTTATATAGAGAGGGTGGGGTACTTGATGAGTACTCTTGTTTGTGATTAGGCTTTGTTTTGTCTTCCACATGTCTGTTGGCCACTGAATTGAATGCTCACAGACCCATGGAAAAGTGAGGACCTGGCCACATAGGGTACCTGGTACCTTTTGGGATATTATGGGCCACCTTGAACAGGCCTATAGGTTTTACCCAGTTGGACTCTAGTTCTCGCAAGTGTCCCCCTGCAGTTGTGCAATATACAACCTGTACAAACTAACACAGCGACTCTGCTTCTACTTGCTGGCTTTGGTACTGAGTTTTCCTTTCCAAATACTTCTTAAACAGAGCAGCCAAAGGTCACCATTCCATTCCCCTTTCATCCTATGGAAAGCCTAGTAACCTGAGACCTCACAGTGGCAATGTCTGAACAGAGTTCAGCACCCGGGCGGCCATGCACAGAAGAGCTTTTGATTCTCTGTGTTGATGTGACATCTGCAGGCGGGTGCTCCCTGCCCAGTACCCAGCACGCAGCTAACACTGGAGGGGCTGGATTGCAAATTTCCTGCCTACCCACCCGTCCACTACATCCTCACCCGTGCCCACCCCCAGCCTAGGCATAATTTTAGAAACTTAATAGATGTTGGCTGCATTCTTGGCTCTGTGCCTGTGGGGGTGGGTCCCGAAAGGAGACAGACATTTCTTTCTTCAGCCCTTGTTGATTAAGATCCTCTGTTTTCTCGAGGGACCGGCTTCTGAAGGGCCATTGTATGAGGACAGCTTCTTGCACACTTGCCTCTTTGTGGATCCCCACATACTGCTCTGTCAGCCTGGATGACCATGCAGGATTAGTGACTATGTCAGTAGTCTAACCTGAGCGATCCCAAAGCCAACAGAAGCAATAGGAAATAGACTTGGAGGATCAAGATGCTGATGACTATGGAGCCACTTGCCATCATTCATTCATTCACTCATTCACTCATCCATTTACCTAGTCTGTTAACTAGGTAGTTTGTTAGCGACAAGGTCTTGCTTGGTAGCCCTGGATGGCTTGGAACTCTGTAGCTCAAGTCGCCTTCAATCTCAGTCCTTTTAAGTCTCCTGAGTGTTGGATTTACAGGCATGCCTCACAATGCCTGAACATTTTATTGTCTTAATACCAGAAATGGCAGCTCATGCTGGTGTTTGTGAAGGGCAGATTGGGCATGGATGACACAGAGAAGGCTTTAGTGTCCTTTCTAGTGGGGTCTGCTGATTTCAGGGCCTCGCTCCCTTCCTGGAACCAGCCTTGGCAGAATTCTGGCAAAGAAGGATGTAGTGGAAAGAAGACACACCCAGAATCTGGGTCCCAGCTCTAGAGACAGCATCTTAGGCTGGCTCTGGCAGGACACTTCCCTGTCTTTCCCCACCACCCACCTCAGCCAGGGGGACCACTGGGGTCAAGGCTCCACTGTAGTAACTCACCTATGATCACTCAGCCAGTTCCTTGGAATGAATTGTTTCCCTTCCTATCTTATTTTTTTAAAAAATCTATAGCTTTACTAAGATACAATTCATCTATTTAAAATGACAGCCAGCCTGTGAGTATCCCCTCTCACATGCTCTTTTTAAAATTTTCTTCACTCCAAATAAAAATTGTCTTGCTTCTTTTGCAAAGATAAATAGGTAGTCAATAGCTTTTCATATATTGAGGATAGAAAAGTTAGCCCCATGGTCCATTCTAAAAATTCCATCTCACAAGAGACCCTTAATTCTCTTAGTTGGCCCCTTTTGGTCCCTGTGGTCCTCCGTGGGACACTGCTCTGAGCCTCGTGGGTCTGTTATTTCTTCCAAGGTGTGTGGTATTTCAGATACTGCATGAGATACATCAGTGATTCACGTGTGTGTATCTCTGTGTCTCTGTGGTGATGGAAGCCTGGGCGTTTGATGGTCAGGCTGCTGTGAGCTCCAGTTCTCCTGTGAATGGTAACAGTGTCTTCCCTATCTCTGGACTCTCCACTCCAACTGGCTGCTCAGCACTGTTCATGCAGTGGCCATCCTACCCAGGATGCCGTGGGTAAATCTGGTTGCAGCTGTGGTCACTCATTCCTACTTTCTTAGCACTTGGAAGGCTGAAGCAGGAAAATCTGATCAAGGTCAGCCTGGACACGAGACCTTATCACACGCAGGCACATCTGGGAACTACTGCTCTGAGTCAGCGTTTTCATTCTTCTTTTATGTTCCCTACTTTGCAGAGTGATGTTAGCATAGGTTTGACCTCTGTAACCTCTACTGAAGAACAGCTAAGAAACAAGGACCCTGTTCTGATCCTAAAGTTGCAGAGAGAGTCAGGATGGCAAGAGCTCTCTGATTGGAGAACCGTGGCTTCAGCTAGGGGTCCCCTGCTCAGGGTCCACCACTGCTGGGCCAAGTCCCTTAGCCTGTCTCCAAGGAGCCCAGGCTTTTGCCTCCAGAGGTTCCTCCGCATCACCCAGAAACATCATGGATCATGGTAGTATGTGGTGTGTATATTCATAATAACTACCAGGTAGAGACCAGGGACAAACACCCCACATCACACAAGCCACCTGACAGTAAGGAAGAGCCCGACCCTAACCGGAAACTGTGTTCAGTTGGGGATTTGTATCCATGGCTTGGACATCTATATTCCTGCCACTTCCCGCCATGGATTTGAGGTAATTTACAAAGATACCAACAAAACCAATGGGAAATGAGGAGATTATGGTTAAAAATGAACACAAGGCAAGGAAATTAAACCAAAACAAATGGTAGCCAAGTTAAAACACACTGGGATGTGCAGAAGTGGGATGTGGGGTGGGCTTTGGGCTTCCAGAGCAAAAAGAACAGCATAGTCAATTTTGAATTTTTTTTCGCCAGCTAAATGTTAGAAATGGAGTTCTCAGGGTCTAAAGGACTCAGGCCTGAGTTCTCTTGTGGGTCAGAAAAACAGGCTGGAGGCAACATCACTGTCCTCAACAGCAGCTATGCAGGGGACATAGTAGGACGAGCAAGAGAGGCCTGAGGTGGAAGCAGAGGCCAGCTAGGCTAAGGGGGCTGTCCATGGATCACCTGCCCTAGTGTGGGTGTCACTGTCCCACTTGGGCAGTTCAGAAGAGAGACTGAACAGAGGCTGTGGAGCCAGATGCCCAGGCCAAGACCCGAGCTTACTCTCTAGTAGCCATGTCATAGGACTGTCTCAGAAATCTCTCTGAGCTCAGTCATATAATAGAACTGATGATAGCACCCACCATTGTGTGTATAAAGATTAGCAGAGTCTGAGTAGCTGGGTTGCTAGAGTCCTTGCCTAGCATGCACAAAGATCTGGGTTCAGTCTCTAGGGCCACACAGCTGTCATCCCTGCATGAGAGAGAGGTAGAGGCTGGAGGATCAAGACTTTGTCTCAAATGGTGGCATCCCAAGTTCAATCCCTAGATCCCACAACTGATTCCTGAAAGTGTCCTCTGACCTCTACACATACAGTGCGGCACTATTGCGTGCTCTCTCTCTCTCACTCGCTCTCTCTCATATACATACACACACACACACACACACACACACACACACACACACACACAATAATAGTAGTAGCAAATCAAGAGAAATTTAAAAACAGGACTGGGTGTGGTAGCACATCCCTGTAATTCCAGCACCTGCAGGCAGAGTGGCTCTGTGAGTTGAAAGCCTGCCTGGTCTACATAGAAAGTTCCAGGCTAGCCAGGGCTGAATAGTGAGACTAAGTCGTGAAAACAAAACAAATAAATAAACAAAAGAAAACCAACCTCCATCCAGTGGCTAAGAGGTTCTTGGTATTACAAACCAGGTGCCCCCTACCCCCTGCCCTGCCCCTGTCAGCACACCTTCAGCTACTTACCACCTGCCCCCAAATGTAACACACCTACCCTTTAAAAGAGACAGCACGGTCCCCCATCATGGCCTGTTCACAAAAGATACACCTTCTGGCCCACTGGTCCTTTGGCCCTCCACCCATCACCAGCAATTAGTGAGTGATCCCTCTCCGTGTAGCAAATGCTTCCTTGAGTCTCTGGAACTTTTAGAGGCAGAGGTACCCACCTCTGGCCCTTTCCCTTGGGTGGAAGCTTTGTTTTTGAGTTTGACTTTTGCCTTTTGGCTTCATTCGTAAGTTCTAGGACCAGGCATCATGTCTCCTTGGGCTTTTAGCCCCGACCCCTGTGCAGTGAGGTGACCACCCACTGAAGGGCTTGTACCTTCCTCTTCCAGTCCCCTTGAGTCCTAGGGATACATGGACTTCAGGCCTTGGACCTCCCCCTCTTCCCCAACGATGGGAACCTCAACATTCATAGGAAAACATCCAGCCTCTGCCGGCACCTGAAGGGCTCCAAATTTATTCCCTTAAATTACTGTTGATGGTTCTGTAAATTTGTTGCAAAGTAGGAGCCTGGAGCCAGTATGAAAGGAAGAAGCAAAGAAGTAGGTCAGCTGCAGCAAAGCCCACACCCAGCACATACCTGATCTCCTCTGAAGTGTCCCCTCTGAGCCAAGCTGCTGGCCTAACTCTCCTAAGATATGTACGGATCATTTGCTTGTGAATTGATTCCAAATTCTAGGGTCCGATTCTTCAGTTGCTGCTTCCCTCTGGCCTGCACATGAGCACCCATGTGCTTCTCTGGCTCCTGCAGCCTGCCACACCTCTGGCTTGTAGCACCCACTGGACTCTATCCTGCTCTCTCCCCTTCCTCAGGAGCTACCGCCCCACCTGTGACAGCCTAGGACTCTTTCCTTTGCTTCTTCCCACTGAGAGCTACCTGTTCTATCTCTCTCTGTGTGCCTGACTGGGCCTTACTTTGCATACTTTGCAAATTTCCTAGTGTCGATCCCCCCCCCCCCCCTGCAGCTTCTCTGCACTCTCCTGGCTTCTGCGACATTGGATGAAGTCCAAGAAAAATTTAAAGTTATATTTGCTACAACATATATATGTGATTCAACTTCTGGTTTAGAATATAATATATATGATGATAGAATTTTAAGATCATTAAGGTCTACTCAGATTAACAAAAGTTGATATATTTAATGGATGGAAGGCCCTCAGACTCTTCAGAGATCTGCTGAGTATGGCTTTTAAAATGTTTAATATAAAAGCTTTCCATGATAGAAAGCACCAACTCCTGGCAGCAGCCCTAAGATTTCCTCCAAAGAAGATGATGGGCACAGAAGAACCCCACCTAGAGCTGGCATTACATGTGGTAAAGCTGGTTATTAGGTGGAAAACTGCCCTTTACCTCATCTGCTGCCAGGACCCTGTCCAAATCGTGGACAAGCAGGACACTGGGGAATTGATTGCCCCACTTTGCCTAGACAAGGTAGGCTGGCCCTTCCAAGTTCCTCCTCCACAGGAAAGTCTATTGGATCTTCTGGGCCTGACAGCCGAAGACTGATTCAGTCCTGGTACCTCTGCCCCCAATGGCCATGGAGGAACCTAGGGTGATTTTCCAGGTAGCTGGTAAGTTTCTTCATTTTTAATAGATTTGGAAGCTGCTTGGTGTGTATTTCCTGCTTACTCAGGTGAAATTTATCCTTCTCAGGTCTCTGATGGTGCTGATGACTGACTAGTGGTATCTTTGCCAATTTAACAGCAGAAACCAAGACTCCCCAACTGCCTTCTCAGGTCTCCTCATAGATAAAAGTCAGGCCATCAGCATCACTTCTAGGTCTAGACACAGTTTACCTTGCTACCAGACTCTAAAAAGAGGTAAACTCATAAAGTAGGTTTCATTATACCTTTTTACTGTTACTGTTCTGTTATTTAAAAGAATTTGCTTTACAAATGACCGTTTTCAGTAGCTAGTCACCTGTGTCTCATGGTAAATGGCTGGATAGAAGAAAGTATAAAGTTTAAGGTACGTAAATGAAATTTCTAAACATATAAGAAGGTGATGTAGAGCTATTGGTCTAGCTAGTTGTCTACTATTATCTATTCACAAGCTCAAGATTTTTAAATTTCCTTTGGTTTTTTTTTTTAAGGTTTCTAAATATAGGCTTAAAAGTACTTCTCATTGTGCTAAAAACATCTGTCCAATCTATATACACCCAGACTTCTGGATAGAGGAAAGAGTGGCCATGCTTTCAACCCAAAGTCCTTTGGGTTCCTAAACTTCTCCCATGACTCAAAGGCATGAGTCTGCTGCCTTTGCTACAATGTGGATTTTAGTACAGATTAAAAACAATGGTAATGTTAACACATCTAAAACTTACCTCTTTTTGCAAACGTAAAAAAGTTCTTCCAAGCTCAGGAAATTGGTTTGGACTCACCTCTCATGGGTCAAATGGACTCCAGACAAGTACTGTCAATCAACAGCCTATTTCCCCACCTGCCTGTTCTACTTATTCCTAAGGGTGGGCTCTCTCCCTGTCCCCAGTTTTGGAACTCCCCTCCTCCAACTACCAGGACTATGGTAAGAAAGAACAAAATTTCCCCTAAACTCTTTAACTTCACCTTGGGTCTCTAGTCTATCTGTCCCAGATTTTGCATCAACTACAAACTGTTCCAGTGCCAGCTCCACGTGTTCCCTCAAAATCTGCATCCCAGACAGTTTCGATATGACAAGCCCCAGGTGGTCCAGTTTCACAAACTGCTCCAGTTGCTGCCTGCACACCCCCAGCCCTAGAGAGTCCCGCAGAGTCTGGGCAGCAAATGAAACAGCTCGCTCTTCCATACTTGGCAAGCCTCACAGCTTTCTCGGATCCCCAAAGATATCAATGCCCCCAGACAGCAAGGAAACAGTCTAGAGAATGATGCCCCCAATTCCTGCCTCACTTATCACCCCTTCCTATTTCCCCACATTTTATAATAAACAAAAGTGAGGACTGTTAGGAACTAGATGCCTGCCCCCAGCCCAGCCCACTTTCAGCCATTCATCACCAGCTATTGAATGCCCACCTCTACTCTTTAAAAGGTCCCACTGTCATAGCGAGCTCCCCCTCCCTGCCGGAGGTGGTCTTTCAATCCCACCCTCCATAAATAACTTGTGGGAGATTTGTTGCACGGTATGATTCCTGTGGCATTCCTTGGCCCCACCACCAAGGTACTCCTCTGCCGCTAAAACCCCAATACTTGGGGTTTGTAACTGTAAGCCATGAGATGTATGGAAAACAGACAGTGGGTAGAGGGCAGGTGCACTGCCCTTGGTATGTACCTGTGACACTCCACAGCAAACAAAAGACAAGATTATCAACCAGGTGACTCCATGTGACCAATTCTCTGGAATGTTGATGCCCGGGAAGGAGTGGAACCAGTCTATAGATGCATGTGCTCTATTCTTGAGGGGCGGCTGCTGGTGGCTTCCCGTGGGACAAAGGCATCTGCCACCGTGGGCTCTGAGATGCGTTGGAAGCCCTCAGAAGTGGGTGCTCAGTGATACCTGTGCTTGGCTTTCTTCTCCCTCAGCCTCCCCTCTCTGTCAAGGTCCCGACTCCCCTTTGTTCCTCTTGGTTCTGTCTAGCTTGCTGTCTCCCCTTCCTTCCTCAGTTTACTCTTTTAATCCCCAGGATCTGCTTACTGGCCCACCGAACTGTAGGGACCCAGAGCCTGGAAGAAGTGAGGACACTGTTTGGGTCAGGGACACAGAACGTTGATGACTCCCCCTCTCGCTGCCCTTCCAGAAAATGGGTTAGGTCCTGCCTGGAAGTGAGAAGCATTCTAATCACCCAGGAACCTGGCCTGGGGTGGAGCGGGAGAGGGTGTCCCTAAGATCTCAGAGAGCAGAAAGACACCAGACCAGCCCCACCCAGCTGTAGGGTACACACCACATGCTGTGGCTACATTATTAGGGAAACATGGGCGGCCAGTGACGTTAACAGCATTCCTCAGAAGTTCATGGACCAGTCAGTACAAGAACATCCATCTTCCTACAAGAGATCAGTGCCGAGATCAGGATCCGTGTGGGAAGAGAAAGGGTTCCTCCTTGATTATAAGGCCTAGAGCCAGCTCCTGCTGAGGGTCCTGCTGCAGTACTTCCTGTCCGGGTCCAGTTCCTGAAGAAGGAGGCAAAGTCCCCGGCTTCCTGCTCCACTCCGGTTCTTGACACAGAGAGCAGAGGTCTTGAATCCCAAGACAGAGATCTTCCAGCTGCTGGGCGTGGCAGGCCCTCGGAAAGGCAAATGCCCCGCCCCTTTCCCAGCAGTCTGGCTGAGCTTTTCAGCTTGGAAAGAGGTGCTTCTCAGCAGTTACACTTCTGGAAATTTGCCTAAGGAAAGGGTCCTAAAAACAGAAAACTCAGGTATGGGGTACATTGCAGCCCTGGAACCGAGGGGGGTGGGGCCGAGGCAAGGATTGATATGAATTCCAGGCCAGCCTGGGCTACAATCTGAATTTCAGGCCAGCCTGAGTTGCGGAGCGAAACCTTGTGGGAACAAAACAAAAAAACCAAACACTGTAAATGTAGAAAGGAAAGAAGAATGGGAGGGAAGAAAAATGGGTGTGTGTCTGTGTGTATTTCTGGTGGCACACATTTGTGAACCCAGCTATTGGGAAGATGAGGCGGGGCTGTTAGGATTCAAGCTTACCTGGCTCATTGCTACATGCTCTCTCGTGCATGTGCTATGTCCCCTCAAAAGGTGAGGCCCCACACACTTTCTCCCTTCTCCTCATCCCCCACCTGCTTTCTCTCTCTTCATATCTTTCTGCCCCCCCCCCCAATAAAATCTATCTGCATGATGTCTCTCTCTCACACCTGCTGTGGGGCACCTTGTTCTTAAATTATAACAATGAGGATCTCGAGCTGAAGGCCAGCCTGGGCTACACAATGATACTTTCACAAAACAACAACAAACTTTTTAAAACGTAGGGCTGGGACTGGAGCTCAGTTGCCCTGGTGCTGAGCTGACCGTGGGCTGGGAGGTCTGTTCTATGATTCTGCCACATTGCTCCAGATGGTGGGGAAAGCTGGCTGGGATCCTGGTGGGACTTCAGGGGACGTTTCAGTCTGTTTTCGAGAATAAAGGAAGATTTCCTCAGAATGATTCCTGGAGAAAGGAGCAGAGGATGTAGAAGAGAAGCCAGGAGACCGTGGGGGCCCTGGGGACCGTGTTGGCAAGGGGTGCAGTCAGCCTTTCTCACAGCCAAAAGCCCAGCGTGCATTGTTTTCCAGGGATGGAGATGAGGATGTTCATTTGTCCTAAAACCCTTAAAAACAGGCTTTCTTCCCTGTAAAAGCAACACATGCTCACTGCTTAAAAACAACACTGTACATAATTCTGTGAAGCCCAACTGCCCCACACCTTCCCATCCTAGGGAGCCATGTCTAGACTATTTGTTTTTTCTCTTTTAGATATTTTGTGCCCAAATTTTCCAAACTATCTGTTTTCTTAAGCTACAAGCCACACAATAAAGAACAGATTTTACATTGTAACCCAGTACACACAGTTTTGCATATAACCAAAGCAGATTTTACATTGTAACCCAGTACACACAGCTTTACATATAACCAAAGCAGATTTTACATTGTAACCCAGTACACACAGCTTTACATATAACCAAAGCAGATTTTACATTGTAACCCAGTACACACAGCTTTGGATGTAACTAAAGCAGAAATTTTAGGCAGTGGTGGTACTCAGACATCAGTGCCCAGCTCCCATTCTGTTGTGTCTCTCTGTTTACAAAGAAAGGTGCCGCACTGGGAGGTGGTGGCACAGGCAAGGAGGCAGAGGCAGGCTGATCTGTGAGTTTGAGGTCGTCCTGGTCTACAGAGTGAGTTCCGGGACAGCCAGGGCTACACAAAGAAACTCTGTCTCAGGAATAAAAACAAAAAACAAAAAACAAAAAAACCGGCACTGCTTTTCAGCTGGGTCTGGTGATGTCATGACTGTGTGACTTCTAGAGATAGTTGTTGCCTCATAAGGCTGCCTATGTTCCCTTTTCTGTAGCTAGGCTTTGCATATGAGACTTAGCAGGCAACCACTTTTCCTAGCATTTCCATGGACAGCCTGGGAAGGCCCTTTCTTCCTCCCAGAGTAGCAGAACATCTCCTGGGGAGCAGGGTGGTGGTAGGGAGCGAAGGGAGTGAGGGGGGCAGCCTCCCTTTTCCACCTCTGTCTCCTCTCCCTCCAGGAATTATTTACAGACTGATTTGATGTGTCACACACACACACACACACACACACACACACACACACACACACACACACACACACACAACAATACCTCACACAGGGCTGGGATATGGCTCAGTTGGTAGAATGATTGCCTAGCATGAACAAGGCCCTGGGTTGAATCCCCACTACCATAGAAACAAGGCATGATAGCACATTACTGTAACCCCAGCATTTAGAAGAAGGAAGGAAACACCAGAAGGTCATCTTCAGTTACATACTAAATTCAAGAGAGAGAGAGAGAGAGAGAGAGCTAGTCAGCTGGGCTTCCTGAGCTCATGGCCCCAGGCCTCCAGGCTTGCCCCGGGACTAGGATGTGGACTGACACAGGTCACACAAGTCATTTCTCCTTTTCCCCTCATTTCCTCTTTCCTCACTTTAGAGCTGCGGGGAAGTGACCCTTGGTATCATCAGAACCTTTCCCATCAGGGAGCAGAAGTGGCTTCTAATGCCCATGCGCTGGGACTGGCAGGGGCCCAGAGTCCACAGGAAATGAGTGGGCATTTCATCTGGGGTCCTCCTGGCCTCAAAGCCCAGATAAGCAGTATTTTTATGCTTCCTGCACAGGGAAGGCCTTATCTGGGCTCTAGGCTTGCCTTTGAACTAACTAGCTGTGTAACTGTGGGTAAGGGCCTTGATTTCTCTGAGTTTTGACTGCTACCGATGGTAATAATTAAAGCTCCCGCCTCACCCTTTCTTGTGGGGTACGAGGTTGACTGTTGGCTTGTGTTTGCAGACACTGTTATCTTAAACATTTACTTTCTTTTAGTTTATGTGTACGGGTGTTTGCCTGCATGTGTGTATGTGCACCACACGTGTGCCCAAGATGGGTCAGAAGGTGGCATCAGATCCTCTGGAACTGGAGTTACCTACCGATGGTTATTAGCCACTATGTGAGTGTTGGGACCCAGGTCCTCTGCATGAGCAGCAAGTGTTCTCAATTCCTGAGTCCTCTCTCTAGCCCATAGTATTATTTTTTAAAATAATTGTTTGGAGCAATATGCAGCCCTAGGACCATATATAAATAAAATTTTATCAAACATTTTAACCTTTTTTTCTTTTTCGTTATTCAAAATAGGGGTTCTCTGTGTAACGGCTCTGGCTGTCCTAGAATTCACTCTGTAGACCAGGCTAACCTTGAGCTCACAGAGATCTACTTGCCTCTAACCCAAAGCTCAGGGATTAAAGGCATGGGCCACCATGGCCCAGCTTCATTTTTTAAAAAATGTGTATGACTGTGAGCAGTGTCCGTGAGGCTTGAAAGGGGTGTTAGATCCCCCAAGACTAGAGTTACAGATGTGTGTCCTGGGAATTGAACTCTGGCTCTCTGGAAGAATAGCCAATGTTCCTAACTACTGAGTGACTTCTCCAGCTCTATGTAACTGGTTTTTATTTTTGCAGTGCTGGGGATGGAAATCAGGGATTTGTGCATGCATGGCAATCTCTCTACCACTGTACTACACCACAGCCCCAAGAGACGTCCCATTGAGGCCCTCCTCACCAGGCTGAACTACCTGTGAATGAGGCACAAGAAAGGGGGTAGTGGAAGCCAGGTGTGGTGTGCTCCTGTAATCCCAGCACTTGGGAGGCAGGAAAATGGCAAGTTGCAGGCTAGCCTGGGCTACATAGTGACCGTGCTTCAATAACAACAAGGGGTGCCAGGAGGTAGTGGTGCACACCTTTAATACCAGCATTTGGGAGGCAGGCAGGCAGATTTCTAAGTTTGAGGCCAGCTTAGACTACATAGTGAGTTCCAGGACAGCCAGACACACATCTGTAATTGTAATCACACTCTCCTTTGTGGGACAGCCAGCTCCCTAATGACAACATGGAGACTTATTATCAATTATGAAAATTGGCCTTTAGCTTGGGCCTGTTCTACTAGCTCTTATAACTTAACCTGTTTCTGTTATCTACATTCTGACATGCAGCTTTTACCTCTCTTTGATTCTGTATGTCTGTCATGTTCTGCATCTCACTGGCATCTTTCTGTCTCTCTTCTTCCCAGAAGCCCCACCTATTCTCTCCTGCCTAGCTGTTGGCCATTGAGCTTTTTATTAAATCAGTCACAATGACACATTTTCATACAGTGTAAACAAATATCCTGCAGCTTGTAACCCATCACCCTCTGCTGTAAGCTTTAGGCTAACCTAGGCTACACAAGACCTTGTCTTTAATGAAGGAGGGAGTGAGAACAGAAAGAAAATGGAAGGAGGAAGCGAGGAGGCAGCTCTTCCTCCACTCACGGGTGTGCCAGGCAAATGCCAGTCCCTGGGACTTGTCAGTGACCCCAAGAAGCCAGGGCTCCCCCTCCAGCTTACCATCAGCTTCAGCCAGGAATGAGAATTATGATGGGGTCCGTGAGCAGGAAGTTAGAGCAACAGAAAAGGGGGAGATCTCAGGAGGCTAAGAATCGAGCTGTAATTTCAGGTAAGATGCTTCCAGAGGGTCTGGGTGAGAGGCTGACCCTGAAGCAACACTCGAGGAACAAGCAGCATGGGTACCTGGATGCCAGCAGGCCAGGAAGCAGGAACAGGGTGCAAAGGTCCTGTGGTAAAGCCACACTAGCACAAGGAGCCCATGTGGCTGGAGAACTGAAGTATTTATCTGATTATTCTTTACTGATAAAAGCTGGGGAGTCAGATATTTCCTTTGCTCATTTTTTTTTCTGTGACCATGGACAGTAACAGGTTTATGACAAACATCCATAGTCCACTGGACATCAAAAACACCCACCCCACCTCTTGGGAATGTGGGCATTGTGTTTTTAAATTTACTTCCTTTTTTTTTTAGGACTCAGTTCCAGTTCCTGAAGCCCTGCCCTGTCCTGAGTTCTGAAGTCAAGCTCCATTTAAGAATTTTCACTGCCTGACTTTCTCTTCTTCACTTTCCCTTGCTTGCCAGAGGGAGCAGGTTCTCACCCCTCCCTCCTCCCTCTCCCTCCCTCCTCTCTTTCCCTCTCCCTCTCTATTTCTTTATACAATCTTTCTACATAGACCATGCCCAAGTGTCCTGCCGTGTTGCCACCCACTGCTGCCTTTCACAGTGCCTTCCACCAAATGGGGCATGAGGTCTCTAGAGCCATCCATCCGCCAGCGGCCCCAGGGCAAGGCAAATATCATATCATATCACAACATGATCATAACACTGTTGTCTGGAGGCAATGGCATCTTTAGGGGATCCTGAGAAAATCGAGATAATGGTCAAGTCCTCGAAATACTAACTGTAACATCTGTTGCCCAGTTTCTGTGCAATGGGAAAGTGCAGGGTTTTTCTAAAGTCCTGGCTAGAGTAGTCTGTGAGGCTGGACCCTCTCAGCTAGCAGCGTTGAAGTTGTCCTGAGCAGCGTGTAGTCTGAAACTGATCTTTGGGTGGTGGTTGTCAGCTTAATGGCATTACCACAATCCAGGTGTGTGGTGATATGTGTAGGCATGGTTATAGTTCACTGAAGAAAATTTAAACACTTTAAATGTCATATGCAGCAGGTCCTGGAGAAGTTAAGGGACCACAATCTGTTAAATACATCTGGGGTTCACAAACTTAGTTCCTAGTTACCTGCTTTAGACTCAAACCTGAAATCATGTACAGGAAGCTGAATGGAGCCTATTTCTAGAATTAGTTAGTACTCTATATGATCATTAACACCATGATAGAAAATGTATATATATCTACACACATATAATATTAATTTTATAAATTCTGAGATAATATTTATACCTTAAGAAAAGTTTTAATGAGTCAAAAGAAAACCAAAGGATTGTGAGATTAGTGGCAATAGAATAGTCCCTTATTTTTGTTTTTCTTTTTTCTTTTTTTTCTGTCTCAGGTGGCTCCTCTAGCATGAGAGATATTTTGGACATATGCTGGAGCATTGTCAGTCTTAATTTGTGCATGTAGTCCCATAATGGCCACAACACATAATGTGCATAACACATAATAAATGTGTAATTGCAGAATTGGCCTTTTCAGAACTCAAAGCAGTTGCCCATCAAATTCTTGGATATGTGTTTACGGTATGGTCCGTATACTTTAATTTTCCAAACTCTGAAATGAAACACATGTATTTGCCAAATTTCTTTGTGTACCTTTTGGATTACTTCCTGCAGGTAACAGAGTTTGACTACACAAAAAATAAGTAGGACCATTTCCTTGGCTTGTTGCCAGGGGATATAATAATTTAAAAAAAAAACCTTGCTGTTAATATGATGTTTCTTATGAAATTCTGAGTACATTTCCTACCTATAGCTGATTAATTTCATCATTACCTTGTGCTAGAGGACCTGGTAGACCCATATGGGATCTGATATGTATTATATATAAGGGATGGTTTCTATTTTTGATTATTTCTTGTAATTGAATAAATAACAAAGTTAATTCTGAATCATCTGGAATAAGTTCAGTGGTCTTATAAATAAAAATAACTTTCTGCATATTGATAGTCAGTTACTATATTAAGAGGTTCTGGAAAATCTAAATATACCACAAGGATAGCATATAATTCTGACCTTTGAAAAGAATCATAAGGGCTTTGAGCCACTTTACTTAAATTTCCCGACTTAAACCCCACCTTTTCTGATTTGTTTGCCTCAATATAAAAAGTAGACGCTCCAGAAATTGGTGTTTCCCATACAATGTGAGGACAGAGCCAATTAGTTCTCTTTATAAAGTGAATTCTCTTGCTTTTGGAATATTTGTTGTTAATCTCTACCCTTAAAATTACTGTAAGCTTTTTGCCAGTGTTCATTTTCTATCCATTATCAGGCAATTTTAGCATTAGTGAAAGGCACCACAATCTGCTGGGTCTATTCCTGCCAATTACAAAGTCTCAATTTTCCTTTCAGAATAAATTTAGAAACCTTTTCTATTTTGCTCTGTTTGTATGGCAAAAATATCCATTCCAAAATATTATCTTCTCTCTACAAAAGAACACACAGAAGGTAAAATAGCCAGAATACATTCAAACTCTGGATCCAAACAATCCACATGTGCATACTGTAATTTCTTTTCTCTCAAAGCTATCTTTCTCTCAGCTTCAACTGATATTTGGACTATTTAAGTCCTCAACACCTTGTAAGGTTTGAAATAAATTACTTAGTTCTTGAGTTGCCAATCCAATTGTGGGTCACAGCCAGTTAATATCTCCCAGCAAATTTTGAAAATCATTAAGAGTTCATAATTAATCTCTTCTGATTTGTAATATCTGTGGTTGAATTTGATTTTTTTGTAAGCATATTTCATATTCTAGGTAATTATTAGAATCTCTGCTTTGTATTTTTTCAGAAACTATTTGTAATCCTCAACAAGACACATTTTTCTTTACCTCTTCAAACATTTTTTTAAGGGATCCGAGTCTGAATCAGCTAGTAAAATATCATCAATATAATGGTAAATTATAGACTGAAGAAACTGTTTACAAATTATTTCCATTGGCAGTTGTACAAAATATTGATGCAAGGTAGGGCTGTTTAACATCCTTGTGGAAGAATTTCCACTGATACCTTTTATCAGGCTGGGAATTATTGTTGTATAATGTATGTGCTTTTAAAAGGCTTGGAGGTCAGCCTAGCCTTGGCCAATGTAAACTGATCATAACTAGTACCTTAAATGTGTTCTTAAGCACTTCCAAATAATCCAACCTGAGGTCTCCCTGGGGTCTTGAAGAGGGCGGAGTCTAGATATAACACTTTTAAACAGTGAGATACCACCTCTGGAAGCCACAGACACTAACAAATAAACACCCCTTTTCTTGGCTGGGGAGAGGGTCGGGAGAAGAGTGCTTAAGGTCTTTTTATCTATAATAAAATTAAACATGTTTTTATCTATAATAAAATTAACCTGTTTTTAGAAGCTGCATTGTTGCGTCTGTACCATCTTGGCCCCCACTCCCAAGAGGAAAAGCAGGACCCTGAGCATAGGGGCAACCCTTATTCCTGACCCCAAACCAAGTGTACCCCCAACACATCGTAAAGGCAAGTTTTTCCTCTATATTTTCTTGTAAAGGTATAGTAAAAAATAGTCTTTGAAATCAGTCAGTATGGCAAGGGAATTCCAGGCTGTAAAGAACATATTGGCTGAAACATCTTATTTATGGCTCTTAAATCTGATAACATTCTTTGCTACTGGCTGTTATTGCTCTTTTTGGGGGACCACCGCCCAGCTCCCAAACAAATCACACACACAGAGGCTTATTATTACTTCTGAATGCCCAGTCTTAGCTTGGCTTGTTTCTAGCCAGGTTTTCTTAGTTATAAATTATCCTATCTACCTTTTGCCTCTGGGCTTTTTACCTTTCTCTTCTGTAATCTTACTTTCACTCTTATTCTGTGGTTGATTGGGTGGCTGTGTGGCTGGATGGCTATGTGGCTGTATGACTGTGTGGCTGTGTGGCTAAGTGGTTGAGTGGCTGAGTGGTTATGCAGCTGTGCAGCTGTGTGACTGAGTGGCTGTGCAGCTGTGCAGCTGTGTGGCTGAGTGGTTGTGTGGCTGTGTGGCTGGCTGTGTGGCTGAGTGGCTGGGTGGCTGTGTGGCTATGCGGCTGTGCAGCTGTGAGGCTGTGGGTCTGAGTGGTTTGCAGCTGTGTGGCTGAGTGGTTGGGCTGAGTGGCTGTGCAGCTGTGTGTCTGAATGGTTGTGCAGCTGTGGGGCTGTGTGGCTGTGTAACTGTGTGGTTGAGTGGCTGTGTGGCTATGTGACTGGGTAGCTGGGTGGCTGTGCGGCTGTGTAACTGTGTGGCTGTGTGGCTGTGTGGTTGAGTGGCTGTGTGGTTGAGTGGCTGTGTGGCTGTGTGGCTGAGTGGCTGTGTGGCTGTGTGGCTGTGTGGCTGTGTGGCTGTGCGGCTGTGTGGGGACTGGTCCCTGGTGTTCTCTCCTTGTTCCCTTCCTCTTACTTTTCTCCTCCCAGGTTTCTCCTTCTATTTATTCTGTCTCCTGCCAGCCCTGCCTGTCCTTTCTCCTGCCTCACTATTGGCTGCTCAGCTCTTTGTTAGACCATCAGGTGTTTTAGACATGCAGCTTCATGGAGTTAAGCAAATGCAACATAGACACAAATGACAGGCTTTAATGTAATATTCTACAATAATTGTCAGGTCCCACCTGATCTGTCAAACAGTCCTGAATAGAGAAGTGAGGATTGAGAAAAAACAGAAGAATAGACAAGGACAGAAAAAAAAATAGAGTTGCAAAGATTCTCAGTGAATACTGTAGTAGCCCCAAGTTCATTTCTCATTACCTTTTTATGCACATGAAAGGGGACAAGAAGACTTTCTTACCATTGGTTCAAGGGGCAAACAAGCATAAATACCTCCTCAATTCTTGAAACATCTAGCAATCACGACCTTTGTTCAAACAGCCTATTATTCAGCATTCAGGAGCAAATCAAGCTTGAACTCTCTGACCTCAAGTCACTGTGGGCTCCCACAGACACGTCTCCATTTTCCAGCTTTATTTTTAATGGCAAATAGAGGAGAATTCCAAGGACTGGTTGATTCTTCAATATGTTGAGCATTTGTCTGATCCTGTACCAGCTGTTCTAAGGCCTGTAGTTTTTCTGATGTCAAAGGCCATTGTTCCACCCAGACAGGTTTGTCAGTTAACCATTTTAAGGGATGTTGGTACCTTTGAAAGACCAACAGCTGTTGTGCCTTGTTTAAGTACAGCTTGAGTGGTCTGTGACTGTTCTTGATAATACCTTTTAATAGTTCTCTAAGAAGTATTCTTTATTTTATGGTTAATTTGTGAGAGTGGATAAATATTAATATTGGTTTTTCCATTGCTGCAACAAATCACATCCCCACAAACCCATTCCTACCTTAGCCACATACAGTTTTAACTTTCTCTCTGTTTACCCAACTTGTACTTTGTTTTACTAGAGATAAAGTTCCAATCCCTAGAAACTGAATATTTATGTCTTTAAGAGGCCAATCTAGATGCCAAGATTTTGGTGAAATTATTGTTACATTTGTACCTGTGTCTACCAAGCCCTCAATTTCCATGCCATTTATTTATATTTTGAGCTTTGGTCTATGATCGTTCATAGCAGTTTGCCCAAATATGTTTCATGCTCTTTCCTGAAAATTTTGTTTCATCTATTCAAGTTGTTATTCAGAGCAACATGGCTTTTCACAACAGGCATCAGGTCTTCTAATTGCTCTGTGGAGGGGTTTCCCCAGTGCTGACAGGGAATTATTGAACCAAATCTGACAGGGAGGCCTGCAAAAGACTCATGGGCATTTTTCTGATACCATTATCCTTACCTGTCCCATGTCAATGCTGGTCTTTGCCACACCTTATGCATATTCCAAAAGGCTGGAGTGATGTGGGATGTCTTTCTGTATGCTGTGAATTACCATTGCATAATAAAGGAACTGTTTTGGCCAAGCCATTTTATTGGCAGGTGGGAAATTCAAGCAGAGATAAAAGGGGAAAAGAGTAGAGTCACATGGAGATGCTGTGAGCTGCTACTGAGACAGAAAGGTATAAAGAAACTCAAGTAAGCCATGAGCCATGTGGCAAGACATAGATTAATAGAAATGGGTTAAGATGTGAGAACCAGATAGCAATAAACCTCAGCCATAGGCCAAACAGCATGTGATTAATATAAGACTTTGTGTAATTATTTGGGACCAAGCAGCTGAGGGTGCTTTATTTGGGACTGTTGGTCCAGATCTCAGGGCTAGGCTGCGCCAGAAACTTTTTACTACACTAGAGCTTTCTGTTTGGATTATCTCTAGCAAAAATATTGTTCCTAGAATGCCTTGCCTACAATCCCTTTTTGGATGACCTGGTTTACCACAATTAAAACATCTAACCTTTTGATTTTTTTTAAAATTTCCAGAAATTTATCCAAGCATCATCGTAAGTGTGAGATCTAATATCAGCTGTATTTCTAATCCATTCATCTATAGGCATTGATCTTACCTTTAAAGGCCTGATCACTCTTTTACATTCTGAATTAGTGTTTTCAAAAGCAAAAGATTCAGTTAATATTCGTCTGACTTCTGGATCTGATATGGTTCTAATTGCTGCTGAAGTCAGTCTTCAAGGGCCCGCCTCCTATAACTTCTAGGGTCACTTCCTGAGTCCACAGAAGCCTGGCCCTGCCGCAGGAAATGAGAGAGTCCGAGGTTTTTGCCACCTGTGCTTTTCCTGGTCTTAAACCTCCAATTGTACGTGCTCCAGGACTAATGAATAAACACTGACACTTAGGGTCAAATTCCAGGAAGCGTAGTGGTGACTTGGCCCCACCAGTTATACTGGCCCAGAGACAGGTGCAGAATGAATGTCCCTCTCTAAGCCTGGCTTGGGGGTGCCCCAGCGAAACAGGCTCAGGCCCTGGAGAGAGTGTGGGCCCATGAAGATCCAAGTGTGCTGAAGTATGTTCTCAACTCCTGCACTGGCCATGGGGCACAATACCCGGCCCCTTTCTGGACCCCAGCTGTAAAGCAATGAAGCTGGGCTAGATCATTCTTGATTCCCACTTGCCAAACTGCCCCTTTCTATTCTATGGATGAGATAGTAGTGCAGGGTAGGGTCTTGAGGTCACATGCCCCAACAGCCACAGGTCCAGACCACTCATAAGCCCTGATAACCAAGCCCTCCATGGTTTAGCTGGTGGCTAAAGTATCGATGTGGGCTAGATAGCCTGGGTTCAAATCCCACTTCTAGCATGTAGTAGCTGTGTGGCCCTTGACAATTTGCCGAATCTCTTTGGACTTCAACTGCTAACCCTATAAAGGAGAGCTATTTCCCTTGTAGGGTTATTGAGACAGCAGTGTATGGTGGACCATGTGACTGTTTATGAAATAAACATGGTTCCATGAGTCATGCTTTAGCCGCTCCTTCCCCTCCCCCAAACTTGCTTCCTTTAGACTGAAATTCAGAGAATGAAATTCAGCTGGGCTGGGGGATGTATGGTACCGGGAAGAAGCTACAGGAGGAGCCAGATGATGACCCCCAAATCACACAGTTTTCACTTGTGTGTTTGTTCATGTTTTGCTGTGTTAGGGGTACAAGGCAAGTGGTCCCTCCTGAGCCACACCCCAGCCCCTCCTTTGGTTTGGATTTGGGATCTTCCTCCCTTCATGAAAACCAGAATATGAACTCTTTAGGCCAGTTGGACATTGTGTTGATGATTTTCAGTCACCTTGACGCAAACCAGAGTCATCTGAGAAGAGGGATGTGTTGTCCCTGGGGGGGTGGCCCTGGGCTATATAAGAAAGCAGGCCGAGAATGCCAGTATGCTATGATCCTCCAGGACCTTTGCTCCTGACTCCAGGTTCCTGCCTTGAGTTCCTGCCCTGATTTAAGCCACATCAAACCCTTTCCTCAGTTGCCTTTGTAAAGGCAAACAAGACAGAGATATTTGCATCACCCTAGTCCCTGACATAGAGCCCAGGGTCCAAGACATAAGTAATAAGCAGTTGGGGGTGGACAGGGAGAGGGAGGGGAGAGAGAGAAAGAGAGAGAAAATGAATCTGAAGAATCGGCCCACCCTACCTGGCCTTATCTCTAGCCACCTCCTTGATGTGAGTCCCATGTATGCTGCTTAGCTTCTCTGGACTCCTTCTTACTCCTCATTTGTGTAAAGGGGATTTGTTGCCAGGAAAAGAGCATTCACCTCCTTTCCCTCATGCCCTGCCCCCCCCCCATTGCTTTTCTTTTTGTTTGGGGCTCTGGTGTATATGTGTGTTGTGTGTGTGTGTGTGTGTGTGTGTAATAGAAGTGGAGGCACACCCATAACTTCTGTGGCCAGGGCAAGACCTCTGGGTACTACTGCCTCCCTCTGGCCCTCCTACTTGGCTTCAACGGTCTGAAGCAGGGACAGAGGCTGCCCAGGGCCTATGAGCAGAGAGGATACTTCCGGTCTCTGATGAAACCATAGATAACTTCCCTAACCTCTTAGCGTCATAGGCTTCTTGATGGGCTCTTAAAGCCCGCCGTTTATAGCTTCGGGCCCTGAGAACTAGACCTGAAGAGCCAGAGTTCTGTGTGGAAGTGTTGTGCTTCCAGCCTGAGGGGGCTGCTTCTAAGCCCAGGAAAGTAGAAGAAGATTGCTCCATCCTTGTACAACCCACTTCAGGTGCTGGGTCTGTGGTTCTTGGGGAAGCTCACAGCTCTTGGCTTCAGTGCCCCCCTTCCACACCTCACATCCCCTCTACTTAGAAGAAAGCTGCAGTTCATTGAAAGAACTCTTCTGAAATCACCCTTCAGAAAGACATTTGGGACAGGGGCCCTATTGTTTTGTATGTTTTGAGCAGGCACTTAATGTAGCCTAGGCTAGCCTCATACATCTATGTAGTGGAGAGTAGAGTGTGCAACACCATACCAAGCTACTTTTAATTTATTTTTATTTATGTGTGAGTTTGTGTGCCCACATGCATGTGGGTACCCACAGAGGCCAGAAGAGGGTGTCAGATCCCCTGCAGTTGCCTGACATGGGTACTGAGAACTGAACTTGGATTCTCTGGCAGATAGAGTGTCTTCCTCATCGGACTGCCTCTCCAGCCCCTGAGCTACTACAAATTGTTTTTATTCATTCTCTTTCTCTCCCCCAGAGATGCTCCCCGCAGCAATCCCCCCTTCCCCAGCATGCACACATGCATTCCTACGCAGGAAAGTGAGAGGGTCCTCTTTGAAGATTTGTTTCTCGCCTTCAATGGTGTGAGTCCTATCATTTGAATTCTGGTTGTTAGGCTTGGGGTAAGTGCCCTCTGGCCAGTCCTGTGTCCCTGTTCCCTGACATGTTTTGTTTTGTTTTGTTTTGTTTTGTGGCTTTTTTGAGGCTCATGTTTGGAGATGGAAAGATATTGTAGAAACATTAGTTTCCAGACTTTGGAGCCGTGGGTGACGCAAACCCTCTTTCAGACTGTTTCTGGCAATTGTTTCTTCTCCTGGGTTTTTTTGGTTTTTTTTTTTTTTTCTTCCCCCCAAGACAGGGTTTCTCTGTGTAGCCTTGGCTGTCCTGAAGTTGACTCTGGAGACCAGGTTGGCCTAGAAATCAGAGATCCTTTTACCTCTGCCTCTCAGGTGCTAGGATTAATGGAGTGTGCCGGGCTATATCAACCTGATTAGCCTAGAACTTGCTAACTGTTGACCTCAAATCACTGAGACTGTCCTGCCTCATGAGTGCAGAGACTGAAATCACAGTGTCTGGCTTGGCAGCAGGTGCCTTTACCTACTGAGCCTTCTCATCAGCCCCTTGTGGTGGTTTGGTTATTTTTAGACAAATAATTTTATTTCTCATAAAACATCTGAAAATATTTTTTGATCATATTATACAGATATCACTACTTATAGTCTCTTTTATTCTTGAGAAAGTTTGAGAACTTTTATCAGATGTGTATATGTACTTTCCCCTCCAGATGTGTATATGTATATATATATATATATATATATATACATATATGTAATTTTTATTTAAAACACAAAAGGCAAAGCAGGATTGATCTGCATTTTGTCAGACACCATGTTTCTTCCCCATGCCTGCTGCTGCCACCATTTCTGCAGTCCCAGAGGAGATGTGTTTTTCTTTCTCCTCCATGTGAATCCTGAGTTGCTGGCACCTCTGTGTTTAAGGCCTCTCCTATTGCACCATAGTGGATCATGAGTCTGCTCTGTCATGAGACTGGTCACACGGCCCGGCATATGCCTTTCATTCCAGCACTTGAGGGAAGAGGCAGGCGGATCTTTATGTTCAAAGTCAGCCTGATCTATAGAGCAAATTCCAGGAGAACCAGGGCTACACACACACACACACACACACACACACACACACACACACACACACACACACACCTGTCTCTCTGAAGGCCAGGACAGAGAGTTAAGACATGCTATGTGGCTTCATAACTCCTAGTTTATATCCTTCCCAGGACCTGGTTTTTTCATGCTTCTTGTCTCACGGTCTACCATGTTGAAATAAATCATGTCACATGGAACTTCCTACCACCTCCTGAAATAATGTAAGGGTCAGATATTCCTTTTGTTTAGGGGATGTCTTAGGCACTGTTCCATTGCTGTGAAGAGAGACACCATGACCGAGGTAGCTCTCATGAAATAAAGATTACATTTTCGGAGTTTAGTCTACTGTCATCATGGCAGGGAGCATGGTGACATGCAGCAGGTGTTGGAGCACTAGCCGAGAGATACCGCTCGATCCATAAGTAGAGAGAGACACTGGGTCTGTCATAGGCTTTGGACCTTTAAAGTCCACTCCCATTTACACACTTCCTCCAGCAAGGCCACACCTCCTAATCCTTTTAATCCTTTCAAATAGTGCTGCTCTCTGGTGACTAAGCGTTCAGATGTATGAGTCTGTGAGAACCATTCTTAGTCAAACCACCATTGAGGATTTCTCTGAAGTCTCTCCTGTGCCTCCTCCTTTTCTCAACATCCTCTTCATTGGTAGCTCTCCATGCTCCTTTCAAGATTCTGAAGGGAGGCCTCCTTTTACAGTTGTGTACTGGTTCTGGTACTGATAAGAGGTACCATCCCTTGCAAATGCTCTCCCACATCGAGGCCTAATCACGGCGGTCATGACTTCAAATCCTCATCTCTTAATAAAATTCACTTCTGAAGGGTGATTTGTGTCTTTCCTCACCAACTGCCTTGTTCTAAAGCCCACTGAGGCCTGAACAGTGCACCTGACTTTGATTTTTAAAGAACTGAGAAGCTAGGGACATGGCCTGATGGGTAAGGTGCCTGCTTCTTGAGCATGAGAACCTGTGGATGCCCAGCTCCACATAAAAGCAGTGATATTCAACCCTAGTGCCGGAGGAGGGAAAGGCAGGTGGGTCCCTGATACTTGGACCAGCCACCCTAGCTGAATCAGCAAGCTCCTGCTCTAGCAAGAGTCCCTGTCTCAAAACATCAGGTGACTTTCTTAATTGTCTCCCCACCTTAAGTCAGCCTTTGGCTTCACACACACACACACACACACACACACACACACACACACACACACACACACACACACGCATGCAGGTGCATCTGCTTTCATTCAAACACTATACCTGTGTACACTTTACCAAGACACAGTGAGATAAAGCCAGGTGAGGTAGCATATGCCTATGATCCCAACTCTGAGGAAGCTAAGACAGAGGATTGTTGTGAGTCAGAGGGCAGCCTGGGCTATAAACTAATATCCTGTCTGGAGAAGAAAGAAAAGAAAGAGAGAATGTAGGGCACATAACATAAAGTTTAACATTTTAACCATTTTTGAAATGTACACTGGTGCCACCTAAAGTATCCAGTATGGTACACCTATCACCAGTTCATCTAGCAGAACAATTTTATTATCATCCCTGTCAGTGGTCTTCCCCTCCCCCTCCTGATCTTTCCAGTTTAAGGAGCCACTAATCTGCTTTGTCCACGGATTTTTACCTGTTCTGGCATATTTTATGTAAATGAGACCATAGGCCAGGTGAGCATTTGTGTCTGCCTCCTTTCCCCTTGCATAGTGTTTCGAGGTCTCCCCGGCTGTGGTGGGAACCAGTTTTCATTCCCTTGGGTCTGAGTAGTACTTCTTGGCTCGGATATGCCGTATTTTGTTAATCTATTGATCTGTTGGTCATTCGGGTTTTTACACCCTTTGGTTTTGATGAATAGCACTGCCCTCAGCAATCTCTATAGACGTACAGCTTGTCTTCAGTTCCGTGTGCTACCTGGAAACGGAACAGTAACTGCAGCCTCTCACGTCGCTGTCGGGACACAGGGGGATAACTCCTTCCCTTCCCTTCTAGTACACATTTATTTATAATTCTTTTTTGTTTTGATGTTGTTTGCGAGTCAGGGTTTCTCTGTGTACCAGGGTAGCCTTCAGCTCACAGAGATCCACCTGCCTCTGCCTCCCTAGTGCTGGAATTAAAGGCAAGTGTCATGATTGCCTAGCTTCAACACATGTTTATTTACAGTGTGTGTGAGCACTCAAGTGTACACATGCACAGGTACATGTAGAGAAACCAGAAGCCAATGTCACATGACTTCCTCAGTCACTTTCCATCTTATTTTCTTTTTAATAAAAAAAAAAAATGAAGGAAGTGCTTGAATATAGTCTGCACCCTCCCCCCCCCCAGTAGCCCCACACTATAAATCAGGCAGTTGAGGTGCCCATGTTTGGGGAAATCCTACCATCAGCATATGAGGAATAAAATGGATGAGCCTCACCCTGGGAAAAGCAGTCCCATGGTATGTTATCTCCCCTGCCATGTGGAGAATCTCTTACTGAACCTGAAGCTTCCCAGTTCTGCTAGGCTGGCTGTCAGTGAACCCCAGGCATCCTCCTGCCTCTGCGGTCCCAGCAGAGGTTGCAGACTCAGTCTGCCTCACACAGCTTTTAAGTGTGTGCTGGGGATTGAATCCAGGTTCTCGTGCTTGCATGGCTAGTGCTTTGTGTACTGAGCCATTTCCCTTGTGCTTCTCCCCATTTATTTTCTCTTACAAAACATTCTATGGCTCTTACAAGACGAAGTGACTTCTCATTGTGGTTCCCACCACATTTCCCTGATGACTAAGGAGCCTGGACAGTTTCCCGCATGCCTGGAGATATTTGCATACACACCTCAGTTTGCTTTATAGCCTATGACAAAACACTCTCCAAAATCGACTTGGGAGGAAGCAGTTTGTCCATTTGTTTCTTGAGACAGGGTTTCTCTATATAACAGCCCTGGCTGTTCTGGAACTCTCTCTGTAGATCAGGCGGGCCAAGAACTCCACAGAGATCTACCTGCCTCTGCCTCTTGAGTGCTGGGATCAAAGGTGTTTGCCACTGCCACACTGATTTAAACTTATTTTTTAAATATAATTTAAAAAATATTTATTTAGTTGTGTGTGTGTGTTTGTGTGTGTGCGGGGCAAGATTGGGCATGTGAGTGTCATGGTATACATGGGAAGCACAAGTGGAAGTGAGGGACAGCTTTGGGATTCTTTTTTCACTGCCCACCTTGCTGAGTGGGCTATTGCAAACAGTAGGTCTGAGAGCTCCCTGGCAGGGCCATTCTGCTTCTTCTCTCATGACCAGGAGTCCTAGAATGTATGCCACTGAATCCAGCCCTTTACTTACTTATTTATTATAATGGGTTGTGGGACTCTGACCTCTAGTCTTCAGGCTTGTACCTTCGCCCACTGAGCCATCCCCTTGGTTCTGTTCTTCCCCCTCAGCCCCATTGGTGTTCTGAGATAGGGTCTTACTATACAGAACAGTGTGGGAGATTATGTTATTACATAGTAAATAATTGTCCCACCCACTGGTTTAATAAAAAGCGCTGATTGACCAAAGGCAGGTAGGAAGTGTGGGGCGGGGCTATCAGACTAAGAAAACTCTGAGAACAGGAAGCACAGAGCAGAATGCCAAAGAGAAGCCAGAAGAAGCAGAGGACAACTATGCTGCTGTGAGAAAAGGTACCAAGCCCCATGGCTGAACAGGATGAGTCATGGGTTAGATGAAGGGTAGAGAGGTAGCAAGTTATATGCCTGGGCCTTAGGTAGATCAGCCTAAAACTATTGAAAGCATCTGTGTCTCTCTGTGGGACTGCGGGTCTGTAGGTCTGCAGGTCTGTGGGTCTGCGGGCCTAGACCTTGAGGTTAGGCCTGAAAGTCTGGGCCAGAAACCTCATGCTACAAAGGCACAGAACCTCGTACTACAGAACAGGCTGGCCTTGAACTCGAGGGCCTGTCACATTCTCCATTGCTGAGATTACAGATGTCCACTATCACACCAGATTCTGCTACTGTCCGTTTTAAAACTGAGTTATCTCTTGGGCCTGGTGGTGGTAGTGCACGCCTTTAATCCCAGCACTCTGGAGGCAGAGGCAGGCGGATCTCTTTGAGGCTAGTCTGGTCTACAGAGTGAGTTCCAGGCCAGCCAGGGCTACATAGAGAAGCCCTATCTCAAAAAACAAACAAATCACCCCCCCCCCCAACCTGGGTCATTTCTTTATTGCTGAGTGTGGTATAGCTTAAATTGGAAATCTCAAATTCTCATGTTTTGAACTCTTGGTACCAGCTGGTAGTGCCATTTGGGAGAAATCTTTAGGAGGCAGGGCCTAACTGGTAAAAGTAAGTCACTAGGGGTGGGCCATTGAAGGCTATTCCTTAGTCCTGGGTCCGGTTCATCCTGGTCTACTGTGATGTCAACAGCTCTGCATACCTTCAGCTAGATAATATCAACAAGCTTTGCCAGATCTTTCCCTTGATGATGGGCTGAAATCATCTGACCCACCCAAATAAATCTCTCCTTCCTTAAGCTCTGTCAGGTCTTGGTGCTCATAGTAAAGCAAAGGTAACAAATACAAGCCAGGTGTGGTGATACATGTTAACCCCAGCACAAAGGAGACAGAAGCAGGCAGATCTCTGAGTTCCTGGCCAGGCAAGCCTACACGGTGAGATTGTAACACACACCCCCACTCACTCAGACACTATGTATATTGTAAGTTTTCTTTGTATGTGTGTATGTGGTGGGTTGAAAGCAGAGTCTCATTGTGTATCTTAGGCTAGCTCCAAACTTCTATGTCTCCCAGGCTAGCCTTCAGTTAAGACTTTTTGAGAAATTGTTTCCCTGCCTTCCAAAGTGTTGGGGTTTGCAGGCCTGTGCCACCATACTCATTTATGGGGCACTAGATGAACCCATGTTTTCATGCATGCTAACCCTGAGCTGCAGCTCTGGCTTGTTTTAAGTTTCTTGAGATAGGCCTGAAACTCACTGTTGTAGATCAGGCTGACCTGGAACTCTATCTACTGTACAGATCTTCATATAATTTTAATATTAGCAGCTGCATGGCCTATCAATATTGTCTCTCATTCTATAGGCTGTCTTTATGCTTTTTTTTTGGAGGGGCGTTGTAGTTTGGGTTGTTAGAAACAAAGAATAACCCCCTCGCTCCGCCTCTCCCAGGCCTTATGGCTTGCCCGACGACGACTCCGCCTCCCGCCAGACCCTCTAGGCCCCCCTCTCCCCGCGCCCTGCCTTTCTGGAGCCCTCTCTGCTCTCGCCTTCCTCCCTACCCCGCCTGCCTTGAGGCTGCCGACCTCCCCCCCATCCCAGGCCCCGCCCCACATACCCCCAAGCCACGCCCCGAAACATCCCCGCCCCGGGCTCGGCTGGCCCGGCCTCCCCGGAGCCCTCCCGGCTCGCGCGCGCCGCCAGTTCAGACCTCCCGGCTCGACAGGCGGAGCGGGCGGCGGTGAGTGCGGCCCTGCTGGGTGCTGCGTGGGGGACGCCCGTCGCGGGGCGCGGGGCGCCGGACGGCTTGGGTGGCGGGGGCTGCGCTCTGGCACCTGCCTGGAGCCCCGGGGCACCGCGCTCTCCGCCGGTGGAGACGTCGCGGGACCCGGGGTGGCGTGGGTGGCAGGCGCTGGGCCGGAATTAGAGCGAGGGGTTCCAGCCGTGCTCCGGCAGTCTTTGGTCCACAGGCCCGGACTGCTCGGCTCCCATCTGAACCTCCCCGGACGATGCTTATATGAAACGGCGCGGTTTCTCTAGTAGCCTCTAGAATCTGAGTTGCGCTTTGGAGAATGAGCGCTCGCGGACTCTGTAACCAAAAGCGAACAAAAGTAGGATAACTTTCCAGGTGCCCCGTGGCTGCTCCGGGCCCACGCGTTGACATTTTTGCTCCTATCCCTGGGTTTCCTGCGGGGTACCAGCGGGGTGCGGGTGCGCAGGAGATCTGGTACGATCGCGGAGCTCCTAGCCCAGACGGCAACTGTTGTGGCTCCTGCCAGCCCAGTTCTTGCTTCCCAGGGGTCAGCGTGGGTCCAGACGGTGCGCTCAATCTTCGTTCGGTGTTGTGCCCACACCTTCCGTTCAGGCTTTAGGGGAAGGAGTGAGGGGGGCATGGGTGTGTTCCTGAAAGGCGGAGCTCCAGTCATCAAGCTGCTTGGACCTTCCCTAGTATTTTGTCGGTTTTGTGCTTCCGGATAGTGGAGCTGATGTCATTCACTGTTGGACCGAGCAGTAGTCGTTGGGAAATTGTGGGAGTCATGGGGCGTTCCATCAGCTTTTTGTTGTTTTGAGACAGGGTCTCGTGTAGTCCAGGCTGGAATCCCAACTCCATATGTAGCCGAGGCAGATCTTGAACTCCTGGACTTTCTGCCTTCACAGTGTTGAGATTATAGCGTTGTGCCATCCAGCCCGCTCCTCCAGCCTTTTCAAAATCTAACCGCCCTCCCCTTGGCATGGTGAACTGGAGCTGGTTCAGGGACTCTTGGACTCCATGTTAGAGTCCTTTGAAGGAAAATTATTTCCACTAGTAGGTGCTTGCCTTTCTGCTCTCCACTCCAGTCTTCTCAGATTGGCTCTTTTGAAACGGAACTAACGTAGGTGTCTGTACAGAAGGGCACTGGATGGTCAGGAATTCCTCCAGTGTTCTGCTTTATCATTTGGATCAAGATCCAGAGGGTGTGTCACTTGTCAACCTGGCCTACAATAACACCCATACTTCACCTGGCTGTCTTCTCTGCTGGTCCTTGGCACTGTCTTATAAAAGTGTACAGGTGAGCTAAGAAACATTGGTTGTAGATCTTCTGTGGGAGAGGACCGTTGTCTCTTTTCCTGTTGCACGAAAAGCATTAATAATGAATAGTTTTGTTCCTGCCTGAAAAAAAAAAAATCTGTGTGATGTTTAACTAAATTTAAGTGACCCAGTGATTGCTCTAACATTCATCATCAGTTTCTCTGACGATGTAGCACTCCCATGTCTGTGGCACATACATTTCCTTTGTCCTTTCTTATGGGCTGGCCGTGGGAAGGGAAAGTATTACACCCTGTCCCGTAAAACTGCTGAGCAAAATGGCTCCTGATCCTGAGTGGCTTATGCCATGGGTGAAAATCAGGCATGCTTTTCAAAAGTCAGCTCGGAATCCCAGCTAAGGCAGTTGGGAGGAATTCCTAGATAGGGAAAGTTATATGGAAAAGCTGAGGTCTGAGTATACTACACATAAGCAGAAGGATCTCAGCAAAGTTGCAATGGATTGGAGGTGCAGGCAAGTCCAGCCTAAGACAGAGGAAGGAGCTGGCAGGCATTGCCAGCCTAAGCTAAGAAGATGTGAGATGAACCTACTTCCCCACCTTAATCCAATCCAGTCATCCCTTGCTGATCCAGGCATGGCCTAATGTCACTGTGAGAATGGACAGGACCCCTCTCCTACCTTCTCTGAATTTCCCCAAACTACATGATGATCTTGAAAAAGGGAACTTGTAAGAGGAAGCCCTGGAGTGTTGGCACCAGTCACTTGTATTCTGTTTGTTTTGGCTTTCTACTGCCATGAAAATAGCCCCGAGAGCCAGGTGGCCTATATCCACAGGTAAATAGACTCTGCTCTGTGTTTCTGCCTTTGCAGCCCTTTGGCCACCAATAGCTGACTGGAACATGACTGGTGTTTACTTGCCATAGAGTTGATGTTTGAGGTCAAGTGCTGTTTTCTAGGGGTCCTCATAACTTCATCTTATTGGTGAGCATTCTTTGACACTCTGGACAGCGTTAGAACAATTGACGTTGTCACTTGATGACAGGTCTTTGGAGAATTGTGTTTCGGTCTCATGGTTTGTAGACACAGAAAGGTATGGCCCCTGTCTCACCATTCTGTGAGTCACATCCAAACATCCTTCATTCAACAAAAGACAAGTTAACTACAGGAAAAAATAACAAGTCCAAGAGCTTTCATATAAGAAGGCCAAAGACCCTGAGATAGATGTTTATTTCTACAAGGGTGGCAGTAGGGCTGAGTCTTTCACATACTCTGTGGATTTCTTTCTCCTGGGGTTAGGTTAGGGCCTCCAGGCCTTAACTACTATGATTAGGTGAGAGAGGATTTTTTTTCTTTCTTCTTCGTTGTCTCTTTCTTTAAATTCATGTGTGTGGGGAGTGGAGGCATAGCTTTCTGCTCTTCCAGAGGGCCTGCATTCAGTTTCTACCACTCATATTAGGCATGTCACATCTGTCTGAAACGCTAGCTCCAGGAGATCTAATGCCCTCTTCTGGCCTCTGTGGGCACTGCACTCGTATGTACATACCCACATCTGGACACATAACCCATATACATAATCAAAAATAAAAGTAAAACTTAAAGACCATTTTAAGTGCAGATGGGTACATATGACCATGTATGAGAAGACTAGAGGGCAATTTTTGGACTTTGGGTCACCTTCTGGAATACTGCCTACCTACCTTGCAATAATTAGGATCTTTTTTGGGCCTGGAGCCTACCACTTAGACTAGCTGTCTCACTGGCTGGTTAGGGAGTATCAGAGGTTGTGAAGTCTATCTCCCCAGCGCTGGGATTATAAGCATATGCTACCAGGAGTGACTCCTTCCATAGGTCCTGGATATTGAGCAGGTCCTCAGGCCAGCACAGCACTATTGTAGCCATGTGACTCCTGCAGGCTTAGAATAGCCCCAGGTTCTATGACATATGACAGCCTTGGAGAGAAGCCCTAGTTCTTTGAACTGCCCATAGGAAGGGAAGGCAGGAAATCAGAGGGAGGCTGTGCTTCTGAGGCCCAGCCAGTGTCCCTTTCTGTCCAGTCACTGATATGCTGTGCGTTTTCCTTGGTAATTTTGGTCCCTTCACTTCTCACAGAGCTAATCCACATAGAGCGCTAAACTTCCCGGGGTCCAAAGCGTAGCACGTGTGTCTGGCACGATTACTGATATAATCTACAGAGCTCACATCGGAGAACCTTGCAATCAGGTTACAAAAGAGAGTTATGTTGGGTCTTATTCTCCCTGGGGTGTAAATTGCCTGCAGGGCACAGGTTGGATGCACCTGGAAGACTTCAGGAACATAATGACAGAGAACTTAAGCCTATCGGCCCATGGAGCCTCATGAGCAATCTTGGAGTTAAAAGAGTTCAGTGTTAGCTGGACACGAAGTCACATGCTTCTCATTCTTCCCTCAGGAGACTGAGGCCAGGGGATTGTTGCATGACCAGTTGGGGCTGCTGCATAGTGAGACCCTGTCTCAGGAAACCAAACTAGCCAAAATAAGAAGAAAACCTAAAACAACAGAAAATTTAGCATTGGCCTGCTCAACTCTTACACAGTGAAACGTAGGGACCATGTACTGTATTTGAAAAAATCATATTAGGAACCAGCAGTAGGGCTGGCAAGATGTCCCAGTAGGTAAAGACACTTGCCGCCAAGTTCTGTGATCTGGGTTCAGTCTTTAAAATCTGTGTAGTGGAGGGTGAGAGTTGATTTCTGTAAGTTGTTCACTGAGCACACACTTGTACAATGACATGTATATGCACACACACACACACACACACACACACACACACACACACACACACACACCACTAATCAGGACACACAGGATCTGATAGCCTGGTGCAGGCTGGTTGATGTTTATGGGCCATTTCATCAAAAGCTGGCATTCATGGGGGAGCCTGGATGTGGTTTCCCCCGGGATCCCCAGGGAGGTGGTCCACACTGATTGTAGGGCACAGCTCCGCTCAACGTGGAACATTTTTCCATTCCACAAATCAATGTAATTTGTAGTTTTGCTGTATTTGAACCCGACTTTAAGCTTGTGGTAACTTTATCTTTGACTTGTGGGACATTATGACCCTGCAGAAAGCACTGAAATTCAGAAGATGGAATTTGAAAATATTTTTGTGAAATATTTTACTAAGAGCTTCTGAGTTCCTCTCCAAGGTGAATGGAATAAAGTTTGTCAGGCACTGCAAAAGCTTTTTCTTCTTTCCCCAAAGAGGCACAGAGGGTCCTGGGTTGCCCTTTTGTCTAAGTTGGCTTCCTCCTTGTTCTGGAGTGTCTGAGAAGCTCATTCATTCTCCTTGAATGACCACCAGAGCCAACTACAGCTTAAGTTTCATTTCAGTAATGAAGGGATGTACAGTTTTGTATTTTACAGACTGTGGCTGGTGCTCTGAATCTAAACACACACACACACACACACACACACAATCACAATCACAGACACACATACACACAATCACACACACAATCACAAACACACACACACAATCACAAACACAATCACAAACACACACACAATCACACACACAATCACAAACACACACACAGTCACATACACAATCACACACACACACAGTCACACACACAATCACAAACACACACACAGTCACACAATCACACACACACACACACACACACACACACACACACACACACACACACACACACACACACACACAATCCTAAGGGATATTTTACTCTCTCTTCCAAGACCTCAAAGACCAGACTCTTTGGCCTTCTCAGCTGCTTTTCTGTCTTGTTTACAAACTAGGCCGTTTTCTGAGGCTCTCTTCCATCAGCACACCAGTTCCTTCGCCTTTATCGGGATCATTTCTGTGCTCTTCAATATTAACACTGCCCAGCTTTGTGTTTGCTTTCTAGGGCTGGACAGTGGGTACAGGAGTGGAAATGGAGAATTCTTTTTCTTTCTGGAAGAATTGATTTTAGGGGATTACGTTAGTGGTTAAAAGCTGCTTTATCTCTGTGAAGGCCTTGCCTTTTGTGTGTTGATCTGATAGCTAAATCTAGGAAGCCATGAGCCTGCCTGGAGCCTATATTTCACACAGCACATACCAGCCACAGTGTGGCTTAAAATGGAGAGTGCGAGGCCCAGGAGTCTGCGTTCAGCTTGGACATGCCTTCGAAACTGTTCTTCTGCTGAAACCCTATGGTCTCCTCTCTTTTAAATTTTACTTTAAACTTTTTTCTTCTTTTTGAGATGGTCTCATTGTAGCCCGGGTTGGCCTCTAACTCACTAGGTCTGGCTGAATTTGAACTTCGGATCCTCTTGCTCTTCTTACTTCCTAAGTTCTGGAATTACAGGAGAAACCTCTAAACCTGGCTACTTTTCTTCTTTTAAATATGTGTGTGTGTGTATTCTTGTTCACATGTGTGGGTGAGTGTGTATACCCAAAATTGATGTCAGATCTCTTTCGCAGGGTCTTGTGCTGAACCCAGAGCTCCCCACCTAACCCCCGTGTCTGACTCTGGAATGCTGGAATTACAGGCAGCTCTTATGCCTGTCTTTTTCACATGCGTTTCCAGGATCTGAACTCCAGTCCTCACATGTATGGCGAATCTATCTCCACTGAGATATCCCTCCAGTCGGTCTCTCTCTCCACCCCTCTCTCTTGAAACAGGATCTCTTTGTTATGTAGCCCTGGCTGTTCTAGAACCTCACTCTAGACCAGCGTGACCTCAACTCATAGAGATCCACCTGCCTCGGCCTCAGAAGTGCTGGGATTAAAGACATTTATTTGTCAC